>ML685801.1:11345652-11397375 GCA_007922175.1 Pelusios castaneus | reverse complement strand
AATATTGGTTTGGTGGGTACTGTCACTATGATGCTCATGCACTGTTGGTTTGGTGAAATCAAAGATCGAAGCCATGCTTGTAGGCAGCGAAGGTGGAGTCTGCTAAAGGTGTGACATAGGTGCATAGTCTAGGAGTTGGTTATGAACTGGTCCAAGATAACATTCATAGCCTGGAACCTCTCTCTTGGCAAATAAGCCCTTGAATGATTGAATTTAAGGATGCCCTGACAAAGTCCAAAGTCAGTGTATGGGTGAGAAAAGATTCTTCAGCATTTATGGTGAACCCCTAAGAGGGGAGGAGTTGTTAAAGCACTGTTAAAGTAGACACCTGGGGGTCTGGTGATTAGGAGTCAATTGTCAAGACAGGGAAAGATGGTGAAATTACAGCTTCTGATATAGGGTGCTACGAGAGAAAACACCTTGGTAAAGACCCTGGGCCGGTCACAATGCTGCAAGGCAGTACTCCATGCTGAAAGTGAGTGGAGCTGACTACGTCCTGAGAAAGCACTGGTGAGTGGGATAAATGTCCATGTGAAAACAGGTGCCATTAATCTTAAGAGCTGTAAACCACTTGTCTTTTCCCAGGGACTGAATTATATATGCTAACATGACCATATGAAACCTGGGTTTGTGAATAAAGCAATTGAGATAGCAGTGATCAAGAGCAGGTCTCCAACTGCCTTTCTTTTTGGAAAGTAGAAAATACATCAAGTAAAACATACTTTGCTGTAAGAGAGATTCCACTTCTTGTCTGAGAATGTTCTCATGGGAATGGCCTCTGAGGTGAGGGAGGAAAAGGGGAATTTGAAGTGGGGAACGCAAAAACTCTATCGTGTAGCTGGAATGGATAATGCTGAGTACCAATTTGTCCATTGTTATTATTTCACTCTAGGTGTTAAAAAGGAGTACTATAGGACATCCCTCCCACCCCCAAGAGTGTATAGGAATCAGGATATATTGGACTCAGTGGTTTACAGCTGAGCTAGAGCAGTGAAATTTACACAGGAGAAGGCTGGAGTCATTGTGCTTTGGCTGCGGATCATGGGCAGCTGCCACTTGACTGCGAGTCTGGGGCAACTCCAAGACGCTGCTAAAAGCCACAGGTGGCTGCAGCCCTCCAGTGGGCTCCACACGTGGCTGCAGCCCTTCAATCAACTCCCCCAACACTGCCCCTTAAATTGGTGGAAGTGCCCACCCAAGCTACCTTTGCAATTGAAGCGTTGTCAGCCAGTGGCTTCCCGACCAGTGGTCACATGATCAGAAGCAGGAAGTTCGGGAAGCATTTGTTTTTCAGCAGACCCACCTGTGTTAGCCATAGGCATTGCCAAAAAATCATATCTGGCTACACCCTTGGGGAGGAAGTTGTGCAGGGCTTCTCACTTCCCTGTTTCCTGCCAGGAGCGGGGCCCTTGCCCTCCACCCCCAGCAGCTGGTCAGCCTTGGAGCCATGATATTGACAAGGTAGCAAATGTTTCCACCCAGGAGCGGGGTGAGTGTGCACATGTGTGAAGTCGCCTGGGCGTTTCTCCCCTCTTCCAGCCAAGAGCAGGGTCTGGCAGCCCCCGCTGTCCAGGAGAAGGCTCCTTACCGCAGGATAACAATCTGCGCGTACACACACAAATCCTTCTTGTTGTGTGGCAACAGTCCTCTTGCTGCCCAACATGTAAGCCACCCAAATGAGGGTGGTAAGGCTGACCATAGAACAGTTGTTCCGTGGTAGAGTCTTTGTGTACACGCCTTGCGTTTTTGACAGCCTCCGGAAATGTCCCAGAGTGCCAGTCAAGGGCACTCTGGGACACCGGAGCTGTCAAATTTGTCAATTTCACTGCTCTAACAGAACAGTGAAATTGACAAAGAGCGGCTTGAGCCAGACTGTGGCTCAAGCTGGCAGCTGAGCTCCCACAGCAGGGGCTCAGGACTCAGCTGGCCTGCGATTGGAACCCTGCTGAGGCTCTGAAGATCAGCTGCTGCGGCTGAGCCCCACCGCCCCGGCTCCAGCTGTGGTCAGCTGAGACCCACTCTGTGGCGGGTGGCAGGGCTCAGCCCCGGCAGCTGATCTCCAGAGCCCCAGTAGGGCTCCAGCTGCCAGCCAGCTGAGCCCAGAGCTAAGCTCCGCCAGGGACTGGGGCTCAGCTGGCTGGCGGCTGGAACCCCACTGAGGCTCTGGGACTCAGTTGCTGCGGCTGAGCCCCGCCGCCCTGGCTCCAGCCGCAGCCAGCTGAGCCACGGTCTGTGGCGGGCGGCAGGGCTCAGCCACCAGCCAGCTGAGCCCGGAGCTGAGCCCCGCCAGCAGCTGAGCCCCACTGAACCCCCCAGACACCGGGGCTCAGCTGCCGAGCCAGCTGAGCCCGGTCCCTGGTGGGGCTCAGCTACCGCTGGCTAGCGGAGCCCCATCCCTGGGCTCAGTGGGGCTCCGCTGGCTGGCAGCAGCTGAGCTCCGCCAGGGACCAGGGTCAGACTGGGGCCGGACTGGGGCTCAAGCCAGAAACAGCACCACTGCCAGCCGAAAGGCAGTGAAGGTGTCCACCATGCACTGCTCCTTTCGCTAGAGGGAGTGCTGTGTGGATGGGGTAAAGCATTATAATTATAACGCTTGCTTGTCCCGCAATAATGTTTATTGCGGGACAAGTCTGTAGTGTGTACATGGCCTAACAACGTCTATTCAGACATTGCATCGCCCTGACTACACTGACATGAGCCCTATGCCTCTTGTGAAGGTAGAGTTGGGGTTATATTGGTGTGGTATCAGTGGGACACGGCTGCAGTGTAGACACCAACATAAGGCAGCTTATATTGGCCTAACGGTAGTGTAGTCCAGGCCTGAGAGTTTTAGCCACACAGGAAATTTTCTTTTCTTTTTTTTTTGCTACATCAGAACATATTAAAAAAAATGCATCAATGACCGTAAAGTGTTAGCTGAACCAAGTGCTAAATCACTAATCATTCTGCATGAATTCATCTATCTTTTAAACCTCACTGCCTGCTTCTCTGCATTTTAATAAGTCCTTTGCTTATTCCAAACATTTTCTGAAGTCTACTTCATTCTGGATTGTCATGTACACAGTTGCATAGAGCTGCATATCCACCATCACAGGGGAGGGTCAAAGGGATTACATTCTTTTCCACGGTTATATATTTAACCTCTATTGGATGATCAATATGAAATACTTCACTTGCCATAAAACTTACCACACTGATGGCAGCAAGGGGCAAAAAGCATCTGAAAATCATGTTCACAATACTTCCTTCCTTCAAACTGCAAATGGGAAGCAAACAGGAAGTTAGAGGAATAAAAAAAGGCTACTTCACATCAATAATATACATACTCTCTTAACACCATATCATTCCCAGATGCAGCTAAACTGTAAAAGATGACTTGGCTACAGCAAAGAGGAAACACACAGAAATGGGTGTTTGTAATAGAAAATAAAACAATCTGATCAACCCTTTCCATGCTAAATCCAGCTACTTTATGTTAATATATTAATTCTCCTTTAAAAAGGCTGAGTGTAAAGCTTTTGCTCTGTGTTATCATTTACATTATGTCAAACAATATTTCGGTTCAGACAGGATACAAAAAATCTGATGCAATATGCAGTGATACAGGCAGGAATTAACTTTTGAATCACTGCATCAACTTGAAAACACATTTCCTCTTAGGAAGCATTTTCCCTGAACCTGTCTGATCTCTTCACTTCCTAAAAGAACAGTCCAGCATGTTGGAGGAAATAACTATACGAGCATGGGGAATGTTCATGTAAAAAATCTCTTCAATTTACTGTGTATAAGAACTTTCCAGTTCGGTAGTATAATATACAGAAAAAGTTAGGAAGAGGACTTCCATTCAATTAATCTGACAAACTAATGAGGCTAATATTAATGAGCTCAGTACTAATGAGCCCAGGCCTTAAAGTTCATATCTGATCTCTCTCTCAGCAAAGTTCTAGATTTGTGACTTCAATTAGCTCATTACAGAGTCTGATGCCAGACACCACGCTTGGATTTAGATCTGAACTTTCTCAGAGTCAAAGGTGGCTCAGATGTGGTTTTCAGGCTCATTTTCATAGAAAGGTGAGAAATTATTTCACTCATAACCATATACAAATGCTAACTAACATGTTGAAACCGTACATACATTATTGTGTTTATTATAAAATGTTTGGTACTTTACAAACTGAGACCACCATAGAAATGGAGGAAATGGGAAGCATTTTCAACTGGAAACTAAAAACAAAACAAACTCAGTGAATATTAAGCATAAATTATGACTAGTACCACATTTATACATCAGCTTTAATATCCTGCTCTCTTATGATTCTCTAAGAATCAGGGAATTTTTATCTTTATAAATCATACTACAGAAGGGCGAGGTTGATTTTATGATGCAGATTGATCTGCACTCTAGATCTGCGATCCCACGCTTAATTCACACACTGAACTTCACTGGGGCACTAAGGATGAAAAGCCAGCATTCTATAGCGAGTCTTCCAACCTGTTTGGCGTTAAGACAAATCAAAAGGATCATTCTATAATGTCCCAACACTCTCTAATGTCATACAGTTTAATGATATAAAACAGAATGAATATACAAGAGTTAGGAGTGATTTAGACATGAACATATGAATATGGAATTTGAATGCTTCTTGTTTTGTGTTACTGAGTGAAACAATGGAGCTATCGATATATATTAGTTTTGTTTGGGGAACAGTGCAAAGCTAGGTAGACTGAACAGGTTTTCCTTCTCTTCTGTTTGAGTCAAGCAGGTATGTTGTTTGTTTTTATTTATTTTTAGATCATATCTGCAGTACACTGTGGCTGATTTCTACTGTTTGTCTGGCAGTGAGAACACTGAATCCCTGTTACTAATGCCACAATATACATTTGTAGGACAAAGTCATTTGACTGACATATACAGGACTTCCAAGGACCAAAAGTTTCCAGGTAAAAAAGCTTATCTCAAAATAATCACATGCTAGCTGCAAATCTTCAGGTCTTCAGTAGTTCACTGGAAAGATATATACTGTAGTAAAACGTGCTCCTTCAAGGACTCTCTTCTTAAGACTGTTTCTTAAACATCACCCATACTAAGAGAGGTCTCCATGTGCTACTGTAATATAAATAATAATAAAGTTTGCAATGTTCATTGCAGAAGCACCTTCTGGTCCTGCCATAGGCTGCTAAATATAAAAAAAAAAAAAACACACAGCCACACTTCAGAGGCAAAACTCTCCAATTCTTGTGCATGATTGATCAAAACTATGAATTGTTTTCCAAGCAAAACTCAATCTTCTTAAAATGCAGGTCCTTCTCTTTGAGTGCTTGGGAAGGATTTTGCTCTACTACTTTTGCAGGGGGGAAAGAGTTTCCCTATGTCCTTTCTCCCTAACGCTGGGCCATCTCCACTTGCACCGTATACAGCAGACTCTACAGGAGCAGACGCATGAAAAGGAGCCATATTACAAAAAAGTTTTTCTGACTAGATCACCACCACATTAGATGCAAGATTGATGGGCTGATGTGACAAGCATCACAAAGTGTGTGTACTCATGCTTGCTTGAGTTTACCAATTTACATTCTGCAGCTTGATATCAGTGTTTTAGGGTTATGTGTCATTGTTCCTTGGATATGTTCGCACCAAAGCTCTCAATTCAGGTGCATTGTTATGATGTTATTAGTACATGATTGTGCATTGATACACGCTATAAAACTCCTTGCAGTGTCTATACAGAACATACTATTGTTAGATTATGGTATAAAGCTAGAGGGGATTGGATCTGCAAGGTGTGGATATGAATCCAGAGCAAAAAAGTCCAATTCTGGGTTTACATTTGGAATCATTCTATTCAGATTAGTCAGATCAGGAAACATGCTAAACGGATGAGGCCAAACATAAAAGAAAACACGTGTATCAAAGCTGATCCCAGAAAGACTCCTATATAACACTGTACGTAAAGCACTTCCACCACTCTTAAAAAAAAACGGGAAGCAATAGTTGGTTAACTACCTACTTAAAAACAAAACTTTACAATCATTTTAATATATGCTAGGGTGATGTATTGTTGGATTGTGTGAGAATCCTTGCTCCTGTACTTTGCAGAAGTTGCTGTAATCTTAAAGAAGATGTGAATAAACCTGGAAAACATGGAGGGGAGTTTTTTTGCATCAGTGGCACTAACTAATACTGCAACACTGGCGTAAAGAGCGTGGCATTGGTGGACTACAGATTGTACAAGTGTGTGTATCATGGATTCAAGCCAGGCTGAACTGCACCCCACTCGTCCCATACACACCAGTAAACTGCATCTATCTACACTGGAGGTCTGCCCAGGTGAAGCTACACCAGCACACACAGAGCCAAGAATCTGTCTCCTGAGCATGCAATGCACAGATAAGCATCCAGGTGACAAGTTGAGGAAGTATCGTGGTGACAAGTTGAGGGACACAAGTAATGCCCCTGAGGCTAAAGGGGGCAGTGGGAGGAGAGTTCTCAATTGTTAATGCTTGGAGACATTCCATGAGAACTTGTTCTTAAAACTCTCCAATGATTGGGATTCCACAACCTGCCTAGGTAATTTGCTCCAGTGCTTAACCAACCTTAAAGTTAGGAAATTCTTACTAATAATCTAACCTAAATCTCCCTTACCGGAATTGAAACCCATTACTACTTCTCCTGGCCTCAGCAGATAAGGAGAAGGGTTTATCTCAGTACTCCTTTCCTCTCACAACCATACTTCCTGATGCTCCTCCCCTCCTCACCCAGCTGTTTGCACTGCTCTGAAACCAAACTCCTGCTCTAGCATCACGTCCAATAGCTTAACACGCCTCCAGTTGCATCTCCTCCTCTCTTTAATTAGAAATAAAACCAGGAATGAAAAATGTATTAATGCTGGAAATAAAACACAAGAGACGAGTTAACAGTCCAATGATTCTGACTGTACAGGAAAATAGAAAAAGCTGAGAGTGGTCCGTGTGGACTTGGGGAGAATGTTAACTGAAATCATAATGCTTCACCTTCTGTGCTGTTCCTTTTCACACTGCGTCTTGTCTAAAGCCCCTTAGAAGCCTAGACAATGTCAGAAGGTTAGTAAGAGCTGACATACTCCATTTTGAGATTGTAACATGACATAAATCTTTCCGTGCTTTAGCTGCGAATCTGTGTATTTTATTTGACTAAGTTGGATTGTAAGTATTTAGGCATCGACCCTGCTTTTAAATATACATGGCACTTCACAAAACAGATGAAGTGGTAAATAAAGGGTCATTATATGTAAAATAAGATACAAAATAACAATTAAATACAAATATTTAAACTATATTATAGACTGTAATTGGGCTAGGATTGCCTCAGGGCTGGATCAAGGCTGGGGAACGGGGCTGCTGGAGAGGGCACAAGCCGCACTACTGACCCCGTGGGGCTCACAAGCTGGCCCTGCTGCTGGAGGTGGGGGGCGGGCCAGAGGCCAGAATTCCTGCTCCGCTACTGGGTTGGCTAACTTGGCTGGGGGCCAGGCAGGCTGAAGGTGGGCGGTAGCAGTATTCCACCACTGAGGCCAGCCAGGCCGGATTTTGGGGGAGCCGTGGGGCCCCGCTTTAGGCAGCTGCAGCCCCTAAAGCCCCTGCCTTAATCTGGCCCTGGATTGCCTTGTGGCAAATGCACTTCCCCAAGATGAAGGAAATTGGAGCTCTAGTCCCAGTGCTATCCCAGACTCCTATGTGGCCACGGAAAGTCACTTAGGATTGGATTTTCAGACATGACCAGGAGAGTTAGGCACTTTTAAAAATCCTATTCAAAAGCTTTTTAAACCTCCATTCTTCATCTGTAAAATACAGACAACACTTACCTAACTGGCTGGCGTTAGCCTGCCCTATACAAATCATTCACTATTTTACAGGCTGGCCAAAAGCTATAAGGTCACTCTGCACTTGGTGTACATGGCCCAGCTCCAGCCTGAATCCCCATGAAAGAGAGAGAAGGAAAAGAAAACTGGATTAAAATTAAAATCCTTATATGACCTGAGGGAACACAAAAAATGTATTGAATTTAAAGGCCCTTTATCATATGACTGATTTAGAATATCTCCAGATTGCTGTGCCAAAGAACTGCATAACAAAAACTAGACAAGTTCTGACAGCATAATATAATGGGATGACCAGTGTTAACTCAGTTTTGTATATTTAGAATGCTGGACCTTATTAGAGATGACCCTGAAGTGGAACACCTAATCCAAATCCCCTCAGACTTTGGGTAAATTCAATCTGAATCTGAATCCTACGTCCTGAGCTCATCTCTAACAGGAACGCTCTGGGTGAAATCTGGACCTCAGCAAAGTCAGTGGGGCCAGGATTTCATTCTTTCCAATAGTTTTATTTTTGCAGCTGTGTTTTCTGTGTGCATTCAGTATGATGTACATAAGATGTCTTTATAGGCAAAACTGTGCACTGGCAGGGAGAAGCACTGGTTAATCTAAGACTGGGGTGTCAAGCATGCGAACTTCTTCCATGTGGCCTGTGACTGTGCTCTGCAGGACAACACCCTCTCCCTAAGAGAGAGAGCAAGGTATGGCATACCCAGTGCTCTGCAATGCTGAGAGTGTCAGATCTCATGACATCGCAGAGCACCAAGTATGCAAAACAGCGCTCTATGAGATGACTCTTTCTCTCTCAGGGGAGAGGTATTGCAGAGCGCAGTTGCACACAGCACTCTGCAACGCCACGAGAGTGCCCTAGTTAATATTTCGATATATGGTATGTACGGCCCATTTGAAGTACATTTAAGTCAAATCTGGCCCGCCATAGCAAATGAGTTTGACACCCCGATCTAAGAGGTTTCCCCTCTCTAATGTTTATGTTTTATTTAAATCTGTAGCAAAATGTCTTCAAAGTGAAATGACTGTGACGCTGTATAAAAAGAAAGATGACCATCCTTACATTAAGGTATCATCACTTGTGTGCAACTGTGATATCTTATATAAAGTATGCCTTGTAAGGTATCAATGGAAAAGTTACAGTCTGCTAAGAATTATTATCCTGTTAAATCTATGTATTATTGCATAGGAAGTTATGAATCTTTGCTATGTGTTTGTATTTCAAACATTTTGTGTTCCTGGGTAACACCCACAAGACAAGTCTACACCCTAGTCTTGAGAAAATACGGACAATGGAGGTCCACTGATTCAACAGGACATGTAGTGCATGGGATCCCTGACTCTGTTTGAGACAGTAACCTTCCATGCACATAAATTGTATATATCTACATGTATTAATCGGAGTCTGTGACATCACCTTCTTCACTCTTTCCTGCTTCACATCTCTGGCCTATGACTCCCAACAAGGGGAAGCTTTGAATACTGGACTGAGAACTCCCAAACTTCTGTGCAATGCAGAGAGACTTAGTAAAAGCTCTCAGATTTAACATCACTGCTATTATCCTGGTCTAAGAATTCTGAAACCAACCACAATGTATGTGGCTCATTTTAACCTATTAATATTGTTCTTCTTTTTTATGTTAGTAAACCTTTAATGTTTAGTTTACTAAAGGACTGGCTATCAGCGTGGTTTTTAGGTAGGGTCTGAAGTATATTTTGAACTGAGGTGTGTGTTTGGTTCTTTGGAACTGGAAGAACCTACTAAAAGTGATAATAATCATTGATCACAGAAGTCTGGTTTATCTGGGTGGTCCATGAGGAGCTAAAAGGCCTGAAGGAGACTGTCTGTCATTTCATAATAACTAGTATAATCTTTTGGAAGCACACATTTGATACTGGCTTGGTGAAAGCGTAGAACAGCGTAGCACTAATCTTGGATACATGCTCTGTATTCTGACAGTCTGATCTGAGATTTGTGCTCTTAGCTGTGCTCAATACCAGGGAGCATGACAGCGACATCCACAGAAATGTCTCCACTTCCTTCCGTCTCTGCTGGATATTTCTGTTCGGAGAATGCTCCTACCATGCTGTGATAATATTTGACAAACAAATGCTCTGTTAGCATTTACCATTTGTACAGTATTGAGCCAAGGAACTCAAGGAAGAAAACACAGTAACCAACTTACCTCATAAAAGAGCCCTTCAGGGAACTGCTGAAAGCATTGAGCACACACAAAACACTGTTCATGGTACAGTTCACCATTGCTGTTAACTATCTTCTCAGCAGGCGCAAAGCCCCCTCTGCAGCGCTCACATATGGCATTTGCAAGAGCATTTGCCATATTGCTGTAACAAAAAAAACAAACAAAAAAAAGAGATTGTGAATCTTCTCTAAAACGAGGGGATAAAGATGAAGAAAAAACACAGTTCCACTGATGTTATTTCATTTCTCTTTTGAAAAACCAGCTGTCCTGATCCAACTCCCTGAAATCTTATTGACATCAGTCCCTTAATGAGAAAAAGTTAAGATATTTCAATAACTTTTTTTTATTTTTTTTTTAAAGCAACAATCAATTCTAAGACCTTTTGATCAAAAATCTATTTTCAGATTTGTATGAGAGGAAAAAAAAGTAATTATATTTTCATTCACCCAGGTACTACAAGAAAGAAAATGGACATAAACAATTACAAAGATTATAGAAGACAAGAGGCACTTTCATCAGTAAAGATGTTTTCCCATCTGAGACCATACCAAGAACATTGTTCTAAATGTAAATATCAAAACCAATTAAAAAAAATCTGAGGCATCAATACAAAAGGGTAGAATACATTTAACATAACTGCTATGGAAGAAATAATTAAGAGGTGAGAAATGGTAAAAAAAATATGTTCTTTAAATTTATCAATTTTGCAAAATGACTTGAAACTATATGGAATCTGAGTCAGAGAATAGGAAAATTTCCTGATAATAATGCTTGGTGTACTTCTGAAAGGAATGTAGTAATAACATTATAATGCAACATTTGCAAATATCAGATGGACTAACCTCCATTTTTAGGGGAAAAGCCTCATCTGCAATAAACTTACACAGTTCCTTTGTAGTCAACTGAGGAACTGGCTCTAAAATTTCAAAGTCTATTCTTGATTTTTCAGACTGCAAGAGGTTTTCTTGCTTTTAAATCTAAATTCACAAAACAAAGTCTTTGATACTAAGTTTTCTATTGCGCACGTATCTATAACATAAAGAAAGTGCAGGGCAACTCTTAATTTTCACTTCTGACAAATGTTAACACAATAGTTGTAGAGTATAAACTAGGGCAATTTCAGGTATTTGAATTTTCTGGTAATCTGATTGATCTAAACATTTAATTAGAAATTTATAAACCGATCTATTTTATTCATCAAAAATAAACAGAATTTAATGATGTTCAGAAAAAATCATGCTACATTAATATAGATATTGAAGGCCCAAATCCCACCCAAGGTACTGAGTGCCCGCAACTCCTATTGATTTCAATAGAAGTTGAAGGATGCTCAGCACCTTGTGGAGAATCAATTTCAGTAGGTGCTAGTAAGCATATAAATAGTAAAAGCTATTTCTTATCCTATACCACAAAAAAGGCTAACCTTGGTTAACAAAGAACTTGACTGGTTATTATTAATCATCTGCTTTTTTCTATTCTACAGCACTGTACATTATGAAGGTAGCAAGACGCAAAATCCCTGAGAAAGAGTATCAAACCAAGAACATTGTGTTCCACAAGGGGTACCAGTCAAACACATACAAAAAGTAATGCTAAGCAGTATAGCTAATTGCCTTTCTGCGCAATCTGTTTCAATCAAAACCATTGTGTTTTATGGAACAGATTTGAATCACTTCATCTGTCATACCCAACAACAGAATAATGAACTAGATTTGATGTGAATATTGATCACAATGTAAATTGTGACCCTTCTTTATAACTCAACAGCTTCTGAATTCTCAGACTTATCAACAAAACCTGTAGCTCAGAATTCATTTGTCAGATATGAAATACAATCTAGGCAACAGCATAAAATGAAGAAACTTGGGAATATTATAGCCTATGAAAAATGAAGCCGTAAAACTTTCCTTTCTCCCACACAATGCACACATTTTTTTTCACTTTTCTTTGAGAAATATGTATTACTATAGAACTAGTGATTACTGTGGAACAGTTTTCCCCTGTTACCAATGGAACAGTTTACATATTTCCCCAAAACACACAGAATCCAAAATCAGTAGTCTCACGGAGCAGAGATGCTACTCCACAAATCCAATCTAATCTATGTAACTAAAATAAAATCTCCCAAATTTAAAGTATGGTTTTGCTTACAGCAAGTGTTGCAAGTTTTAGTAGAGAGCAAAACTAGAATGCAATCAGAGGTATAGGATAGTTCATGTTAAAGACTGGTTCAAACACATTCTACATGAAGTTTCATTAGAAAAAAAAACAACTACGGATTTTTAAATGATTTTTTCCATCCCAACTTGGAAATGTGAACTTACAATCTTGCATAAAAGTCACAGAATTCTTTGTATACTTTTATGTCACTCTGCCTACGTTGTAATTTTGACACTGCTTTCTCGTCTTCATTTCCATTGGTATTCTGGACATCATGAATAATCCTGTGTGGAACTTCTTCATTCTCTGGAATCATATAGGAGTGAGCTCTGCTTTGGAACTCCATACTTAACTTAATCCTTATAAAAAAAAGATCAACTGGAACAGAGCAAAGAAGCTGCAAATAATAAAGTTGTTGGGAGAAACAGTATGCAGAACTTCCCCTTGTTCCCAGCAAAGTGATTTACTTCCAAGTTTCATATCAGTTAGCCAGGCTTGCCGAGCCCTCTGCTTGAGTTTCAAGTTAAAAGTTCAACAGCAGAAGAGTTCGAATGACATGTTGCGATTTACTATGATTCATTGGAACACATTCCATTACGAGGTTGTAATACAAACTTGGGCATATGTACAGTCTTCATTATCTACTGCTAATAGTAAGAATTCCATTCAGACAGAAAAAAGCTATTTTACGATAAATATATGTGAGTCAACATACTCATTGTCAAACTCATCAATAGTTACTATTTACTGGGGAAAATTATTACAGTAATATTGTATCATGAACACATGAAAAAAAGCATCTTATGTCTTTTGATAGGGATTGCTTTAAAGTTCTGTTAGGCTAAACTAGATTGTAAAATTAGTTTTTTTACAATCTGTGCTCCTCATGTGTCTTCTCAGTCAAATGTGCTGAGTTTATTGAAAACGCTTTTCTTCCTACCAGCACTTCAAAGAAGAAAGGGCTATAAGTAGAAAGACTGTTTTCCATTTTGTCTTGTATGTCATTAGCAGAACTGCCAAATAAGTTGTAACTGCTGATGTAAGAAGCAGAAAGAAAACACCTTGATATTCAGTTACCAGCTACAACACTGCACTGACAGATAAATCCATTATAGATCTGGAAGATGAGTGAATTTAATATGGCCACTAGAGAAGGGGGAGAGGAGGGTGGGGACAAGCAGATTATGAGGATGTCAATTGTCCTATCATCACAAAGACGATTTTTGATACTGATTAAAGATTTGTTCACATGGGTTTTATTATACCGTAGTTAGGTATGATTCCCCTCACTATAACTGCAGATATTCTTAGCACTAGAAATTGTCCCATCCCACGAGACTAAGTACCTTTACACTTTCTGGAAAGAAAAAGAACTCTGGAATTACAGACAGTTGTATTCCTTTGTCACATTTTAGCCAGCTATGATAGGCCCATCCTCTGACAGTTTAGGACTTCGAATTAGAATGGATTACCAGAATTTATTTCAAGTAACTGACACCTCACAGTCTTTGTAGCCACTGATTACAGAAATACATACTAAACCATATGTATTTTGCCTTTTCAGCAAGAGGATTTTGGTATCCAAAGAATTTGCTTGTTATATGGAAGTATGAGAAAGTGAAGAAGGAGAATAGGGAGAAAGTTTCAGAACAGCAAGCAACACAGGGTCTTACAAAAAAATGCCTGACAAAAATCAAGGGAATTCCACTCAGATATTCCACTTTTAATAAACACCAGTGTCCTTGGTAAGTAAAAGAAAAAGAGAATGAATTAATTTCCAAAGGCCTGTTTGCACTACAATTTTTAACCAAGCCTGACAGTGTTTTCTGATATGGTTGGCTCTAAATATGATTTGAAGCCACACACAACATGACTGAAATTCACAGTCTGTCACTTTTGGCAGAGATGGTACCTGGTTCAGTAGGTCACACTATTTTGTGCTACAAAGCAGGACACAGCATCCAGGTATGTGTAAATGGTTTTGCCAGTCCCCTGTCCTCGAGGCTCTCTGCACAGTAGGCCACTGCCCCACATGCTGTTTTGAATCACTCTACTTATGCAGTCCATCGGGCCCTCTACCCACATGTTGAGACACCTGGGAATGGCTGCTCTGACTTGCACAGAACACTCGCTTAACACATAGTTAAGTAGCATGGCAGGTTCAGATGCACAAACACAGGTGTGATGTCAGAGATGCCGCTGTTGAACACAAACTGAATCATCTTACCTGTACCTGATTAAGCTGACTGTGCCACTAACCCATCACAAAAACCACACTCAAAAAATGTAGTGTGGACAGGACTGTTGTCTCACCACCTTAAACTTTTTTTTAAATGATATTAGATAACATTTTTTTCCTCCCCCTTTTCACTGTGATTTTGAAGGAGAATATGTGGCATGTGTATGAGAGAAGATAAAAATCGTGTCTGTTTCTTTGGAGTAGTTGTGATAAAAATGAGATTTTAAAAACGTGTTTTAGACTCAAGTCATGGTACCCGTGTTTAATTAACAGTGCTGCTATCAAAGTAATATCCATGGCTATGTTTACACTTACTAAAGTTAGTTTGAATTAGTTAATTTGAACTAACTAATTCGAACTAATTTTAGCTAGTTCGAAGTAACTTCAAACTAGCAAAATTAATTTCGAACTAAGCAAGTGCTATTCATGGCACTTGCTTAGTTTGAATTAGCGAATTGCATTGAGTTCAATGGGCCGGTCAGTTTGAACTAAGCAATTAGTTCGAACTAACATGGCCACATTGGTTAATTCGAACTAACTAGTTCGAATTAACCCTTAGTTCGAATTAAGGAAGCCCTTAATTCGAACTAATGAAAGCCTAGTGTAGCCATGGCTTAAGTTAGTTTGAATTAAGCTTCCTTAATCCGAAGTAACTTGCCAGTGTAGACATAGCCCATGTGTTTTCAGTACCCCTTCTGCCCTGATACTGGTGATTGGTGTTATGTATCACAGGCTGTGTCCGTTCTAGAATACCACGTACCCATTGACTAGCAATGCTGTGTTTCCCACGGCGGAAGTTCTAGCACACCCGGGGCTGAGGTTGTAGCACTATGGCTCGACGCCCTTGGTCAGAGACTGGATTCAGAACAAGCAGTTTATGTATAGCAGTGGAGATGTAATCACAGTATTCCAAAGGAGTAGTCGTGTTAGTCTAGTTCAGCAAAACAAACCTGGAGTGTGGTGGCACTTTTAAAGACTAACAAATATAGTTATCACATGAGCTTTCTGGGAGAAAATCCCACTTCAAAGCATCTGACGATATGGGCCGAGACAGGAACTCAAAGTAGGGATTATAAAATGAACTTTCTGAAAAATCACATTCAAATAAGGATGCAGATACTACCCTAACTATAATATCACTTAAGGTGGATGATAGCATATTGCTTCTGATAATTAAAACAACTTATTAAAAAATGTTTGCTATTATGTCAGCTCTATGGTATGTGAAGAATTATTTAAAACGGTCTTTTCATGCTTCCATCCCAAAACTCTTAAGTGTTTTGTCTAGTGGGTATTAACACCAGGCTGAATATTTTGCGTATCTGCCTTAGATCAAAGTGTGTGTGTGGGGGGACTTTTATAGAGAAAGTTCAGCAGGACTGGCTGCCCTAGAATGTTTTGCTTCATTCCACAAATAGATGTGTGGAATGGTCACATCTCCAAACAAGGTGCTTGGCAATAACAGCTGCCATTGGTGACTTAACTGCAGTGAAATAATACTCTCCACTTCAGCTGAAAGGCTGCTGTGTCACTGTTGACCTGAAAGGAAAACTGCTACATTCCCTGTACAAGATCAAGTTACTGCAGAGTAGGGCAAACTCTTGCAGCACAATCTTCCCCATCTATAACCACCACACACAAAATGATTTAATTTTAAACCAATTCAACATCAGGCTGTGTGCAAGGTGACACAAGAGCACCCTTTGCGCAATGGAAGACACACAAATATACAGTCTCTAGCTGTAAACAAGTCTTTCTGTTTCCCTTGTTATAAAATATACATGGCTTTCCAGGCCCCTGCAGAAACTACTGACATTTTTTAAAGTGCTGATTTGGATCTTCCTCCTCCTCAATAAACTTAAAATTTAATATGGTATAAAGTAATCATATGGTCTTAAGTGCTCAACAGCTTAATTTTTGTAATTGTTGGTCAAGTTCTCTAAATCAAATGGCTCTAACAAAATAATTTTAAATTCCAAAGGGGTAGCCGTGTTAGTCTATTGTAGAAAGACAAAAGAGTCTTGTGGAAAGCTCATGCGATTAATAAATCTGTTAGTCTTTAAAAGTGCCACAAGACTCTTTTGTCTAAAATAATTTTAAGTAAGGAGTAATTCCTCTTTCTTTTTTTATTGTGAATTATGGATTGGAAAAGTGCTCAATGTTGGCATAACTCTGCTTCCATTTGAGATAATGTACATGGTAAGAATCAGGTAAAATATGAATGTTTCTGAAAACTGTAGTGATGTCTGCACACAATTATCTAGACAGATCGTCTTTATCACATAATTTGGTATAATCTTATGTCGGTGTTAAAAAAAAATATGCCTGGTATCTCCTAACACGGAGGATTCATTTTCCATTCTTTATTAAAAAGTGAATAGTACAGGAATCTGATAAGATGCTTCTTCCCATAAGGATCTCTATAGATCATAAACATAAGTGAGTCATCTTAAAGTACAATTTGTGGAATAGAAAAGAGAGATTTCAACAATATTTTTTTCTGTAAATGATGTTTCAGAAAGAGTTGTATTTTCTTCTGCTGATGAAAAAATCTATCATCTGATAAATCCCTGCTTTGTGTGAAATGTATAGAACATGGGTAATTTTTCTCTTTATACCTTCTTTAAATTGCTCTTAACTACATCTCTCTTCCTCCCACCACTGCTCCATCCAGCTATCCTTGAACACTTTTAGATCAGCACTCCAAAAAAATATATACCACAACATGTCAGAAGTACCTTAACACCCTTGCAATGAGACATTGCATGAAATAACTTACCCATGAAACAGTCACCTTATATATTTGACTCAACATTTACCTGGCTGTGCTGCAAGAACTCATGCTTTACTACTCAACTCTTGCATGTTAGTAAAAATTTTAACCAATTATATATACACTTATGCTTTTCACAGAAAAACAACAGAATCTATTTAGAATAGAATTTTACAGTGAGAGCAGCAAAAAGCATCAGATACTGGGCACCTTTTGCTAGACTTGTAAAAAGATTGACTGAGAAAAGTGAGGTCCTACAGATGATTTGTTAGGATTTTTTCTATGCGTGTCTATTTCTAACAATGTCTGAACACTGCATCTGATCAATACAAAATGTTCAGGAAATGCTCCTGGCAACAACAGCCAGATCCCTATTGATTTGGAGGAAAGGAAGCAGGAAATTGGGAACACATAAGGTAGATCTACACCCCAATTAAAAACCCAGGGCTGCTGGCCCATGCCTGCTGATTCAGGCTTGCACCACTCAGGCTAAGGGGCTGATTAACTGCATTGTAGACATTTGGGGCTCAGGCTGGAGCCTGGGTGCTAAGATTCTGCAAAGTGAGTCCCAGAGCACAGGCTGTAGCCTGAACCTGAACAGCTACATCAAAACTAAACAGCCCCTTAGCCCAAGTCAGGTGACCTAGGCCAGCTGTGGATGTCTAACTGCAGTGTAGACATACCCACAGCATCCCTGCATCTAGTTAGCAGACCAAGCAGCTTTTCAACCAGGCCTGTAACGGTATGTCTACGCAGAAATTAGACACCTCCGGCTGGCCTGTGCCAGCTGACTTGGGCTCTCAGGGATTGGATTGTTTCACTGTTGTGTAGACCAGCGGCTCCCCACTTGGGATGGGGGAGCCCTTTGGGGGCTGAGAGAGATGGGCAACAAAGATTCCAGGGAGGCTCATGAGACTTCAGTAACACTGAGGTCATTTAGCGCTCCCTCTGGGCTGGGCACAACAGCCTTGAATTCTGAGCCAACTGGAGCAGAGGAGCAGTCCCCCAACCTAGTCCCGCACTGGCCAGGTCCCCAGCTGGAGAGGAACAGCGGCATGCTGGAACAGCCTTGGCTAACCCACCAGAGCTTGCCTCTACTACGCTCAGTCCATGAGGGATGGAAAGAGGTGGGGGTCACATGGCCACGTGATGGTGGCTGCACCAGGGAAAGCTTAGGTTCTTACTCACGCAAGAGTAATTTATTATTATTATGTAATTTATTGTGTATGGTCAGTGAGGGGGTAGGCTGGAGCTGGGTGAGTTCATACCTTGTATGAACTAGGGGAGATCTCGCTCAAAAAGGTTGGGAACCATTGATGTAGATTCCCAGGCTTGATAGGGAGCTCTGGGACCCTCCTACCTCACAGGGTCCTAGAGTCCAGGCTCCAGCCTGTGACCAGAAGTCGATACAGCAATGAAACAGCCCCACAGCCTGAGCCCTGCAAAACTGAGTAAGCAGGCAGCCACAGGTGTCTATTTGCTGTATAAAGACAACAGAGTCCTGTGGCACTTTTAAAGACTAACAATCTGTTAGTCTTTAAAAGTGCCACAGGACTCTGTTGTCTTTCTACAATAGACTAACACGGCTACCCCTTTGGTATTTGCTGTATAGACAGCTACTAACTATCTGTAGATTAAAGAACTGGTTGATGGCAGCCACTAACACTTTCCAGAACAATTCCTCCAATCTCAGTTCTGCCCATCCTCCCAAGAAGAACTGTGTGTAGCTCAAAAGCTTGTCATCTCGACTCTATCCGCAAGAGAAGTTAGCCTAATACAAGATATGACCTTGCCCATCTTGTCTGTCTAATATGCTGGAACTGACATGGCTACAACATTGCATACATCCTACACATAGTTGCACGTGTTGACTCCCTGAGTGATTTATCTCCAAGACAGAAAGAAAACCAATAAGAATAAGAGGGCATGGCGGAAGGAGAGCATATACAGAACCCTTACCCAAAGGGAGAATGGGGAGCCTTGAATGAGAAGAGTGGGGAAGTTGGAGGACACACAGGTCCTGGTGTGATGGAAGGGACGGGGCTATTTCAGGGAGTCTCTGAAATAGAGGGGGATCAGTGCACAGAGGGAGTTTGTGGTGGGAATGGAGGGATGCAAGAGGCCCCTCAGGTGTGCAATTAGCTCAGCTTGTAAAGCTACAAAATATGCAATTCCACCAGTAAATAACATTCTGATCCTCTATTCTAGTAATGATCCATATGAATCTGTAATACTGATCTCTGTATTTTCTATGAAACTTCATGTCCTAATGAGATTTGGTATTGCTGGGTTATTTTCCCTTTGAAAGAGTTGTTTCCTATTCCAATACCAGGTATTTAATTTATACCATCTATCATTAACACAGATGCTGTACCAAACAATAAGCTTGTAAATTTAAAGGAGAAATTATACAAAACGTTAGTCCTGCATAAGCCATCTTCTTACAGTAGCAACAACTGGTATTTTTATAAGCTCAATGCTGTGACCTGAACTGTTCATCCAGTAGCTATAATTAATATCTTGACTAAACCAAACACCCTGCCTGCCATGAAAGCCTTCTTGTATGTTCATGTAGTTCCTTATATGGTTAGGATAACTGTCAACACCAGACTTCCTGGCTCTAAACTACATTCTTATTATAGTAGTGACTACATTGAAGACAACACACTGGAAGACTGACCTTCAGCTAAAGGTGGTGGGGGAAAGTGTTTCTTTACTAAGTCACAGGTCAGTCCCATATAGATCTCATCTTAAGTAAACAAACATATCAGTACTGAAGATAAGAGAATCTGCTTTATTTCACATTTCACCTTCATCTGAATGTAAGTTTTTATTTCCTAAAATATTCTATAACTTCTGTTAGCAACTTTAGAAGTCTACTAAGTTTTTAGCTCTTTGAATTCAACAAGATGTGTTGGGGAGAGAAGGATGAGCTTTGACTCAGAAAGCAGATCTATTGACATGACTCTGTTTTTTCCTCCCATAAAGATTAAGTCACACCTGTTAATCACTTCCGTTTTTAGTATGCATTTTATTTCTCAGTGTTCATCACTGCATTATCATGTTCCAAAATCAGAAAGGAGAGAAAGGAAAAAAGCTAAACAACCTGCATTTAGCTCCCCCTCCCCTTAAATATTCTGGTCATCAAGCTCTAAAAGTCATCAACAGATTAAGTAATTGGACCCTGAGACAAATGTCAATAATACACTAGCAAAAATAGTTAGCACAAAATATCTTTGCTTGAATACATTTTAAGATTCAAACAAACCATCTTGATCATTTATGATCTCTTCCATAACATCGGCCAAAGAACCTCACTTTATACTGTATATTTAGGGCTTACTTCCTCAGGAGCAAGTGTGATGAGTTTCAATACCACCAACTGTAAAGTAAGAGATGCCAAACACTTTCTAAACCCATGTGACCATGGGTTTGGGGTAGAGGGGCAGTGTTACAATTTCTAAAGTGACAGGCATGAGGATAAGTCAGTATTGTGAAATGTTAAATGAGCAGTGTATAAATGAATAAATTAAATACACACTTGAGAACATCAGGGACAAACGGGGTGAGGAAAGGTGAGGAAAAGGATTACAATTTGAGAATTATCTTAAATAAAGAATTCAGTTTAATCCTAATAACCGCTTTGCATACTTGAGTCAAAATTCAGCACCACCTACATGGCAATTCCCTTAGCTGTCCAAAGGCTATCATGCTAGCATTTGCTATTTAAAAAACAAAAAATCAAATTAAGAATGAGGTTTGGATTCATTAGGAATATAATAGTGTCCACTTCAGTCCAGCATAATGTGCACACACTTCCATGTTAAATGGATGTATTCTGTTATAGGTTAGTACAGAACCTGCTATAACATTGATTTTGCTACTGATTTATCAATAAATTCTTTAAAGGAGAAATGTACATAAACATTTCTTATTGAGAAAGCCTAAATAAAGTAAAGTCAACAGCAGTAAAACATAAACACTATCTACTAGAACAAAAAGCAAACAGACCAGCTCAGGCAATCTGGTTCTTATCTACAGCATGGATGATAACAGTTTTCAATAGCTGCTTTTGGAACCCGGAGTAACTGGATTTATTAAACTAACTTTCCGCCAAGGACATTATTAATGATTAGGAGTGTAATATGCACAGGTTTAATATACTGAAATACAAAAGTAAATTTCACACTTCACCTTCATTCATTCACGTTTGGTTTAAAAGCCTTTTGAATCTTTTATAAAAGTATTAGTTGGAAAAAGGGGAGGTGCCATTGTACAGGGTTAGATATAGATGGGAAAAGCAGAAGAGTATAACAACCAGCAGATTTAAGGTATGGCAAGGAATGACGCTTTAAGAATGTGCTTTCCTTTTGTGGAGAACGGTTTATTTTAGAAATAAACAAATTGCCAATACAGTGTTTTTTGTTACAGTGTGCCGAAGTCTTCAGCTTTGATTCAGAGGTTATGATCATTATTATTTTATGTATTCCTTTCACTTTATAATTTCTATCTGTGCAAGTTCACAGCCCATGATTTTTGCTTTGAGAACAAAGCCCATGATTTTTGCTTTGGTGCCTCCCAAAACAAACACCTCAGCCAAAATTACCAAAATTTGCCTAGCTGACAACTAAAAGCAGAAACAGAGACTGGCTAGCAGAAAGAATTGTAAGCCTTTTGACAAACATGGGAAACTTCCTTTCAGTAATAAAACCAAAAATATTAGGAAAAGCTCATGGAGCTCTTCTAATGAAATTTTTGGTTCACACTCCGACCAACAAGTATTTTAAAGAAAAATCTAACTGCTACTCAATTGACAGTTTTGAAGACAAAAATCAAAGAATTTGAATTCCTAAGTCCCACTGTGATGCATGAATTCTTATGGAAAAGGCCAAGTGAAGCAAAGGGGTCTCATAATACCATATGCACTATGACAGGAGATGGCATGCATGACCATTCAGAGTTTTATTTATGTTGGGGTGTACATGAAAAGCATCACACAACACTCTCCCCAACCCAGTTCATGGTACTTGAAAGAATATTGGGTTAGATTCAAGTTTTAAAAACACACTTTATTAACTACAAGGACAGAAAGAACATGAACCCAGACCTCCTCTACCATCCAGAAGACTGGAGTTCATGTTTCTTTTCTGCTGCCTGTGAATCAATGGGTTTTAACCAAGACTAATTTTATCTCCGCTGCAGAGTATTCCTGTGTGAAAATTCATATTTTCATGGTCCATACTGTATTGGAAAAGTATTACATTAAATTGTATTTATAGAATGCTTTTGGTTCAAGTTTTATTTGTTAGACACGCTAAGCACCTGTCAAAATCAGGTTTTAAAATAAGATCAATGTATGAAATGTAACCAACTAGCACTCAAAGAAATCTCAGTCGTCCACATATGTGAAAGTATATGCAATAACCATTATATTTACCACCATTCATTAAACCACCAGACACAACATTTTATGTTTGTATCATTACAGTAATTTAAGAAGAATGATTGCTCATTTTTCACCAATACAAGTACCATCTATCATCACCTACTCATTTGGCCTCAAAGGATATTGTTTGATGATGACTAAATCAAAAGTAATTAAGGAATTATTATGCAATATGAAAAAAAAAAGCATTCGGAAGGACAAGAGAGATGGTGTGTTCTTCATGAGTTACTTTAACCCCTAAGCAATGAAAAGTAAGTGGCTATGTACAGCTGTGTGCCTGTAAGCCTTTGGAAGTGTCGGAGGCCATGTCTTCACTGAAAATGCAGCGTTGATCCCCACGGATTGATGTAGAGGGATCACTTGAGTGGTCAGTGTAGACCTGCTCAATAGATCCTGG
This sequence comes from Pelusios castaneus, assembly GCA_007922175.1. NCBI lineage: Eukaryota > Metazoa > Chordata > Testudines > Pelomedusidae > Pelusios > Pelusios castaneus. The sequence continues at coordinate 11,374,291 of ML685801.1, read as the reverse complement.
AAGCTCTCTCCCGTTGATGCAGTAACTCCACCCCTCCAAGTGGAGTAACACTGCTTCAAAGGGAGAGTCCTTCAAGTCAACACAGCTGAGTGAAGATCCAGAGTTAAGTCAAAGTAACTAAGTCGATGGGAGATGCGCATTCTGTGGTACGCAGATAGTGTATCTTCTGCCAACTTAGCCCCGTAGTATAGACCAGGCCAGAGACTCTAGAAGTTGCCAGAGTAAATGTCCAGTATTTCTTCCATTGGTGACTGTACATTGAAGAACTCGCTCTCAACTTAGAACATCAGACAGACCAAGATATTAAAACTGTTTTTAAAACTGATTCAGGATAAAAGTTATCTGGTACAAAACAGAGATTGTTCTGGCAGTGTTTCTAGCCATAGCAATATCCAAAATGTTGGATTTCTTTGAGTGCTAGTTGGTTACATTTCATAAATTGATCTTATTACTTACAATATTTCTATATTACTGAATATTTACCAGACAAAACCTCACTGATTTAATAAATTCTAAAGGAAATTAATATCTGTACTTCTGCTTTTGTACTGAATGCTGTTGGCATTGCTGTTGAGCCTCTGCTGATATTTGCACCTTAAATAAGCTGACTAGTGATCCTGTAGCACTGAAGAGATGATGTATAAATATTAACTTTCTTTTAAGTTTTGTGAGATATTACTGTGAAATGTTACACATGAAAATTCACCAGCCAAAGTTTAGGAATTTTGCAAATTAATCTGGCTTCCTCTGCCTTTCCTTTGCCTCCAGTACTCTGTGAAGTTCAGAAACTACGCGGGGTCCCTACTTCCTCATCTGGTGCCCCAGTCAGCTCCTCACAGTTTGTCCTACAAACATTAATAGATCTGCAGAGAGCCAAAGTCCATAGGCATCTTATGAGATCTAACTAGGGGACTGTGTGGTGAAAGCATTTTAAATTTTACATTGGGGAGACTTGGGACCCTGCTGACAAGTTCCAAAGGGGTAGCCGTGTTAGTCTAGTTCAGCAAAACAAACAAGGAGTCCTGTGGCACTTTTAAAGACTAACAAATTTATTTATCATATAAGCTATCTTCAAGCATCTGACGAAGTGGGGTTTTCTCCCATGAAAGCTCATGCAATAAATAAATTAGTTAGTCTTTAAAAATGTCACAGGACTCCTTGTTTGTTTTAAGTTAACTGAATTTACTTATAGAGAACTGAAAGAATTAGGAAGACACTTATTTCAAATATTTTTCCAAGTTTTAATCATTAAACACTAATTGAACAATTGGTTTGATCAATTTCCTTTCCATTTTTCCAAAATAGTCTACTGAACTGTGAAAGTACATCATGAGAATTTTCAGGCCAAACATTTCTGAACAAAGTTAGGAAGGCCAGGGTGGAAGAGGGGGGGATGTGAAAATAACACTTAAAAAGCTGCTGATGAATGGTTCCCAACTATTAGTTGCAGATGTACGCCTACTATTTCCTTAGCCTTCCTGTTTTCAGGAGAAAGCTGCGAGAAAAAGTTAATCAAATAGCTGGAATTTTTGTAACATTTTAAAAAGTATTTCACAATACAGTTAAAAAAAATTTCTAAGCAGGCATTTATGAAAAATGCTTCACTCTATCGTACAAACCTGTTCAGCATTTTCTAAATAGATGAGCATTTAAAATTCTTTATATAAAATGCCCAGAGCAGCAAGAAGAATAAAACGAACAACATTTTGTTTTAACATTGTAACACACAGCCAAGACGCTCATAATACGAACACTGAACTTAAGATGTCATGAAGCCTGTGTTACAATGATGCATGGAACACTGCTTAAACATAAATGTAATGTCAGTCATAATGCAGTGCTCAAAACGTACTGTTGTAGGCTGCAGTACTTTTTAAGTTTTCAAATGAAAACATTCATGACAGTTTATATTAATTCAATCTTAAATTCATCTCTGTGGAAAAGGCTCATAAATCCACTCACTCAAGGTATGGGGGAAGCTTGACCTGGGATGTGAGGCTACACACTATCAACCTCTGCAGAATCAAAGCTTATATTTTAAAAATACCGAGTTTTTAGCCCCATCATGAAAGTGTTCCAGAGATGAACTGTGTGCAAATTGATGGACACTATGATCTCCCCAAATCGGCAGAAAACAGATAGGCAGTAACACGGTGAAATTAACAAAATTCCTGTCAGTTTGCTTATGAAATTGAGAACTCTGTAGAAGCAGTGAGACTATCAGGAATCGCATCACACTGCTGTTGCTGCTGACTCGGAAAGGTAGAAGCGGAAACAGAAAACATGGGAGTTATTCACTTAGGGGGCTTGATTCAGTGCACATTTAAGTCAATGGCCAAATTCCCAGTGGTTCCAATGATGCAGGATTGGGCCTCTGACTTAAAAAAAAAAAAAAAAAAAAAAAAAGAGCTGTGAAGGGGTAATGAACAAGAAAACTCTCTGCACTTATACAGAACTTTGCACCAATGAAGCACCTTAAATCATTTAACTACCACCAATCTGAAACCCTGGGGAAACTGAAGCACAGAGAGTTCAACTGATTTATCCAACGTAATCCAGATTGTGGCAGAAACAATTCACAGTTCTGCATTTTAGACAAGAAGAAAAGATGTCTACCAGGTAAGTCTGAAATATTTTCAGATACTTTGTTTAAATGAGCTATTAAGTTAATAAAGCCTATTCACTAAGATGCTATTAAGAGGATTCTATTGCAGACTGAAAATGAAATTAAATTGAATTGTAAACCCCAAACAATTTCCCTTCAAACCTCCCTGCAATGGGTAAGGAAAAAATACTCCTGGGCTGATTTACTGCAAATTGCAGAGCTGAATTATAAACCTCTGAAAGACAATGGTGGAATTGTGGTCTGGTTTCTGATTGGGTACAGCTTCAAAAATTAAATATCTGCTTCCTGTTGTGGACCCTGAAAGCCTTCTGTAGATGATCTTTCTCAAAGTTATTTTAATAGCAAATTACTCTATTTTCCTACTATACGTCAAATATCTTTAAGGGCTTCTGTTTTATGGAAAGTTAATGGTATTTTCTTACTTTTTATCCATTTAGGAATTTAAACCTAGATACATATTCAGAATATATTGTTCAGTGGTGTGATTGCATTACAATGTCCAAATTATTAATGATTTGTACTTTAATGCTTCAAATTAAGTCACATTACACGTCTTTTCAAATTAACAGTGAAAAAAACCCAAAACATTTTGGACCCAGTTTTGATGGAAAGCTCTTGAGCATTGGCAACATCAATGTTTCTGCAGTGGTCTGTGAAGACTGTGAAAGGAAAATGTAATTTCCAGAAGATGAGGATTAATATAGGAATCTGGTTTTGCAGAATAGTTGGAATTATATGTACATCTGAGTTCAAGACACAAGTTATTATTGGACTCGGGTTCTCAGTCTTTGTGTTCCCATGATGCTATACAGTTTAAAGTAAATTAAAAGTAAATTAAATTTGAACTGGTCTCAAGTCCAACCTCCCACTGTGATCACTGAAGCGTTCTATAACAGCATCTCTCCTAGGAAAATCCTGACATCTCAACATTTAAGACTGGAAAGAACCTTTCCAAAGAACCCACTTACCTAACACACCAGAAAGACAACAGAGTCCAGTGGCACTTTTAAAGACTAACAGATTTATTTATCGCATGAGCTTTCATGGGATTTTCTCCCACGAAAGCTCATGCGATAAATAAATCTGTTAGTCTTTAAAAGTGCCACAGGACTCTGTTGTCTTTCTACAACAGACTAACACGGCTACCCCTTTGGAATCTAACACACCAGCTACATGTACAAATCAAGGGAAGAATATATGCTTAATAGATACGTTCCATCAAGGTGAAGTTCATCATTCCACTCGTCTAATACTAAATAACTAGGCTTTATGAAAGCTAATGTGGAGGAGGTGGTGTGTCAGAGACATCACATCCATCCCTTTACTGAAGTCCCCCCTACACCCATGTTTATGTCAGCAAAACAGGGATGTGAAACCTCCCCCCACCCCGCAAGCAACATAAGTTTTGTTGGCATAAGCATGAGTGTATCTGTGTTACATCAACAGGAGAGAGCTCTCCAGCCATAATAATAAAACCACCTAAATGAGGGGTGGTGGCTGTGTCACCAGGAGAACTCTCCCACCCACATAGTGCTGTCTACACTTTTGCTTATGCTGCGAAATATATGTTGCTCAGCGGGGTGTTTTTTTTCACACCACTGAGGGACAAAAGTTTCTTCTAGCTAAGCACAAGGAGGGACAAGCCCTAAGGAGAGTGAGTGAGGCACCATAGAGCCAGCCACTTGGGCGGTCCTAGGACCAGTCACACCAGCCATTGCTGCAGTGGCCTCAGAGACAGCTGTTCAGGTGGCCCCGTGGCCAGCTGCACTGGCTGCTGCTGATGTGTCCGGTGCAGCTGGGGCTGGAAACCACATGGGCAGCAGCTCTCTTGGGGGCGGTCTGCGCAGTGCCCCAGAGGCCATTGAAAAGCAGTCTTGGGGGCCTTGGAGCAGTGGGAAGCCAAGGGCAATCAGCCTCTGTTGAGGGAGCAGGGGTAAGACATAGGCCCCCAGGACCCTCCAGAGCAGCTAAGATTTAGTAAGGGGCATTGTTAGTAAAAGTCATGGACAGGTCATAGACTGTAAATGTTTGTTTATGGCCTGTGACCTGTCCATGACTTTTACTAAGATACCCATGACTAAATCTTAGCCTTATATATGATTAACCTGTCCCCCTTCACCCAAAAATAATTAGGAAGACAAACAACAAAAGAAGGGTAAGGGAGAGAGGCATCGAAGTGCTGGAGATGACATTTATCAAGTTTCTTCAGAATACCTCGCATGAGGCCACTAAGGGTACATCTCCACTGCAAAAAACCAGCCAACCCACCCCTGCTCCAATGAATCTTGGAGCTCACGTCAACTGATTCAGGTCAACTGATTCACGCTCGTGCTATGGGGATAAAAACAGCAGTACAGCTGGAGGGGAGCTCTGAAACCCACCACCCTTGCTGGGTTTTAGGGCCCAGGCTCCAGCTCAAGTGGGAACGTCTATATTGCTAACTTTAGCCTCGTAGCCCAAGCCAGGTAAGTCTTAGTCAGTTGATTGAGCTCTGAGACTTGCTGCCACAGTGGGGTTTTTTCGGAAGAAAACTAAAGTAGCCATATACAAATTGTGGTGCTGGATTAGAAAACAAAAAGTAGGCATTAATGGCCAGTTTCTAACATGCCAAAAGGTTTACAGCGAATGCCCAAGCACTGATATTTCTTATTTCATATTTAATTAAACAACTATATAAAAGAAGGGTTAACCAAAAGTATGAAAAATGAATGAAGAGGAGAACTTCAGGAGAATGTTACAAAGATATTCCACAGGGCAACATGATGAAGGCATATTACATTTAGTGTACACAAGAAATGCACAGTGCCAGGAACATTTTGTACTGTTCGTATTGCACAAATATTGATAGACTGATAGATCCTAAAGTAAACGTAGGGGCTAAGGAAAGACACCAGGATGTAACTGTGGAAATCTCGATGAAAACTGATTTGTTCTGCAGAAAAACAACAGAGTCCTGTGGCACTTTTAAAGACTAACAGATTTCTTTATCGCCTGACCTTTCATGGCGAAGTGGAATTTTCTCCCACAAAAGCTCATGCGATAAATAAACCTGTTAGCCTTTAAAAGTTCCACAGGACTCTGTTGTTTTTCTGCAATAGACTAACATGGCTACCCCTTTGGAACTTGATTTGTTCTGCAGTATTCCAGTTCATATTAATGAAAATTAAGGGATTCCTGTGCCTCGTTCCTGGTTCTTTTTCATCTTATAGTTAAGTAATAATCCTACATTTATAACATTGCAATAGTTTGCAATAGAAATTATTGCAAGATCACAAATAAGGCAGCAAGGCAATGACAGGATGAACTAAAATTTAGTTTAAACATAAATAACTTCAACAATAAGCAAATATGATAAGATCAATTATGAAAAGAGTAAAAGTTATAATTTTCTTCTATTGAAAAAAAACTTTACAAATAATCAAGTCCCCTCTCAGTCATTAATCTTTAAGGCCCTTCGCAACTCTAGTCCTTCTCTTCTTATGTTGCCTATTCCAACTCTGCCAAACATGTCAGTCCATTTACCTGCTTGCTCTCTTGTCCCATGAACATCTTTGAACTTTTTTCCATTCTACCTCTTATGGATGGACAGTCTTTTATTAAACTAATCATAATGCTACTTACTGACCTCTTTTCATTCAAATAATTTCTCAGGACCTACCTCCACCTTGCTTGTCTTCTTAAACTGTAATCTACTGAGTCACGGGCACCTTTACTCTTGTGCAGCATCCCATACAATCCAAATCAGGGCCACTAGGAGTTACCATGATATCCATGTTAACCAAAAATAATAACATCGCTGCTACAAAGTATGCATTCTCTTCTACTTGCTCCCAACAGATTTATTCACAGGTTCTGTTTATGAAAGAAGATTCTGATCCCATAACAAGACATTATCTACTTTTTGTCTCTTTTAACTAGTTTTCAATTAATTGTACAGACTATATTAAAAACAATATGTACAATGGAAAGGAAATGTTGAATGGTAAATAACCTACTAAACATACTCCATTCCACTGAGCCTAATGTCTATCCAAATTCTATTAACCAAGGGTTGGTTTACACTGGGAAGTTACATCGGCATAGCGAGTCTTCATAGATTAGTTCCAAAGGGGTAGCCATGTTAGTCTAGTTCAGCAAAACAAACAAGGAGTCCTGTGGCACTTTTAAAGACTAACAAAAAAATTCTTCGTCTTTAAAAGTGCCACAGGACTCCTGCTTTTTTGCATAGATTAGGTTGCTATCCCGACCGAACCTCCAGTGCAGACAGCACTAGGCCATCAACTAAGCCACCGCCTCCTGGGTTGGTGGATTACCCCTTCTGTTGGCATAGGGGCAGTGTTGTGATACTGCAACTGTGTGGTTGTAGCAGTAGTGTAGACAAGCGCTTAGGGTAACAGATTGTTTTTGTATATAAAACACTACAGTAAAAAACATTAAATTGGTAATGAGGAAAACAAGGACATTTTCAATTAAGAATGACGTGATATAAGGCACAAACTCCCCACATTAATGCACAATCAAGTGCTTAAGAGAACAGATAAAGAAATATCCCCAATGGGTATAAACTTTTAAAAGAAAAATGTCTTTTCATTCCCCTTAATTTCTTTGCTGCTAATGATTTGTTAAAACATTAACATTACATTAATAATTAGGATTGCAAAATATATATTATACAGATACATAAATGCTCTCCAAAATCTGCATAGGCAGAGATTTTAGAATAGATATCTGATACCTAAGCAGTTCCACAAGTTAACAGGTTCATTATATGATTTAAGTAAATCTGATTTTTCTTGATTATCATGACAATTAAAAATAATCTCAGCAATTTATTCTAAGTAAAAAAAAAAAGTAAGATGAAATTAAGTTCTTAATCTTAACACAAAGGGGTATCTTAAAATAGGAACTCCCATCCTTCTGAAATCAAGTAACTGAAAAAACATAAATGCAATTCAAGAAGTAAACTTCTGTGAAAAACAAATAAGGAGTCCTGTCGCTACCCCTCTGGAAGTTGCTTCTAAAAAAAAAGTTCACAGAAATGAATTATGAAGGCCTGAAAAAGTGTTAAAAAGAGAAAAGACTGACACTACAACCCCCATATGAAACAGAAGAACAAAATAGTCTGAAACATTTCAACTATGAACAATCCAAACATTAAAATAGAGTTTAAAAATAAAAGCCAAGAAGTAATAATCATTAGGGGATGGGAAGTACTTCCTCTCCACTCATGCTTCTGTCAGCATTTACACAAGAACCCGTTTCTGAATAATATGAAATCTGAACAAACTGTTTCCCCGTGAAAGTCAGTCTTTTCACTGGTTTCTATCTACATTTACAAACTATTATTCTTTCATGATACTGTTCCAAATGTAGGCCTCTGAAAATCTCATTTAACATTATAAAAGGAATTTCATATTGGGAAAATAACCTTAGTCATTAAATGGCTTTCAGATTTTTGATCTCCCTTCCTTCATAAGGTCATGTCAAGTCGTTCTACTGCATTCTTTTGTCTAAAGCCATTTCACAAAGACTCCCCTATGAAAAAAAAAGAGCATGAATCAACAAGCTGCTCCAGACCATCCTAAACAAAGAAAAACCCTGAAGAATGACACCCACCAAGATCCCAGAAAAACTGCAACTTTCCTTGGTTTCAGTTCCAATGCTTTGGTGATTAGCATGGGATTTTAATCTACACTGCAATAATGTGTATGGACTGGGGAAGTTATTTACTAGAAAATTACCAGTTGTCAAAAGTATACTAGAAAGTTATAGACAGATTGCATTTGCCAAATTTAGGAAGAGATTCACGCCATTGTAAAAAACTACACTATGACAGGTGCAAACATAGGACGTGTGCTTCTTATTAGTCCCTCCTAGATTTATTCTGCTATTTTGGGGCTACTTTTACACCACAGGTTTTACTATTTCATTATTAAAAACTTAGTTTGTACTTAGTTTGCTGTAATCATTTAAGCAAATGCCTGTTAACTAAAAAGGCACCCTGAGTCTCTGTTAACCATTAATTTGCACTCACCTTAGCTTCTCTTCATGCAGCCCATGAGGTCCCAAACTATCAGGACGATCCCGTCGCCTTCTGTACAGACCAGAATATGATAATTCTTTCAGTTGTAATGCAGTCATATTTCTCTACCGACGGGTTTTTTTTTTTTTTTAAGGATTCTGTTGAGTAGTGCCGCTGCCAAGATGCCAGGAGAGAATATGCTCAGCAGCGTGTCTGCACACCTGCACTCCTCAGAGTTACAAATCTTTCAGTACAGGCAGTTGCTGTACTGCTTCCTGTTTCTCACAGGTACACGCCCTTCAGAAGGGCACTACATTTCCTTTAACACTGAGCCTCACACCTAAGGGATGCCTGTGGCAAGCCTCCCGGGTCCCATGAAAATCTGTTGGAAATCAGAGCTTAAGTGCCCAATCATCACGAACAAATTTACAATTTATTATGCAAACAACTCAATCGTCCTTATGCCTTTTAGAAGTAGCTAAAAATCTCCAGTAATGTCATAAGCAAAGGAGACCCATTATAACTATAAAATCCAAAATTACTCAAGCATGTAAATAAACCAAAAAATTGGAAGTTAATCCAATAAACTCAGCAGCAAGAGAATCTGCAAGAATTTTCACTTCCAGAATTCAAACTTTCCTACAGATCAGTAACTAATGCTACCAATGTAAAATGGCTTTTCCTCCAAAACTCTAAAGATTAAAACAATGAATAATCATCAGTACTTTTCTGCTCTTAACTATCTAAAGGACTGCCCCGCTGCCATTTGTCATATTTTGCACTGATACAAGGTCTTGTAGAGACATAAAACATGAATAATAAAGTTAAAAGTTTCCTGTAAAACAGGAAGGTGACAACCATGGTTTTCCAAGCTGAATGTCTCATTTGAACTGGTAATAAAAAACTGTACACTTCAATTTTAAAACAAGTTTAAACAGACCTGACATTTTTTTCAAAAATTGATTTTAATCTTGACACATGCAAACAGACTGGTACCCAGGTTTTTTTCTAGGGAGAAATTACATATGAACCTAATTCAGTTTTTATTTTGTTAAATGCAACTTTGATCAAAGGAAATGAAGAAGCAAAAAATTCCAAATCTCACAGACTACTGAAACTTGCAGGAAACTCTTTGACCTAGACAAGAATCACAGGTCTGAGTGGTATGAACTAACTATACATTGAACTATCAGAGTGTTTGATTTTGAAGTAGAACATATATAAAGGGTAATTTCAGAGTCCTACAATACAGAAATGAGCAAAAACTGTAGGTTTTGGTTTTCAATATGTAGTACTGGACCCGTACCTTCATACCAGTAAATTCTGTCAAATGTACTAGATTATGAGCAAGCATGGGAGTTTTACATGAGAATACTCCAGAAACAGTTCAGAACAGAATGTCATCTGGAGGATTTTTAAACAGGTATTATATGATAGATAGGCCTAAAAACATTAACATTTTTTCTTAGCAACCACACCACATAAACTTTAGTGTGTCCTATAAGATTTTTTAAATCTTGTATAAAATAAAATAAACATAATTTATTTTAAATTGTTGTACTGATTTAAAAGTGGAAAAAGGCTGTACATCTCCACTCACCTGGAAATCACATTTGAAAAAATAAGAAAATGAAAACCGTTCATGGTATTTGCCTAAACATGCTGCATTCCAGTGTCAAGTGGAAGATTCAAGTAAATGTTCAATGCACAGCTGGATAAGTTTAAACATAATTAAGCAACACCTCCCTATAGTCAGACAGTAGTATCTAATGAGTAGTTAATGCTCTTATAAATATCTGTTAAGTACAGTATGGTGATGACCGATGTAAGTAGCAGGGCTGCTTTTATAAAACATCGATCTATTCTTACAGTCCTTTAATTATTAAAGGACATCATCAGTACGTGTCCAAGCAATTAATTTCTAACAACTATACTGTAGTAGGTTAACCCATAGGATAGATATGTTATATAAAAACCTGTTTTGAATGAATAGCAATGAACTGACCTATGATAGTGACTTGAGAAGTAATTAATAGTTTTTTTCCCTAGAAAATACAGTATCGTCTGTTCGATTTAACCTTACATTTTTCTTTTAAATGACTGGATCAACATCTCATGGAGAAAATGCTACACCCCTTTTTGTTGCAAATGGATTCTGTTTAATCAAGAACAATTCCGCCAGAGCGCATAATGTCAATCCATGGTTGTTTGCATAGCGACTGCCAACTGGCGTGAGGCAACAAACAGCTCCAGCCACAAGGGTGTGTTGTACTCATGTCTGCCCACAAATGAAGTGGTTTCAAGATCAAATAAGTCACAGGACAGCACACGTAAAATATATATTAATTATATTATATTATAATGATCCTCACATGAATAAAGGCGGATTACCACACGGGCAATGATAAATTGACTGCAGTTTATTCTATATTGAAACATATCATAGTTTGAGGATTTTTTTTAACTGCAGAGAAAATCATCTCCAATGAGACATTAGGAATGGAATGTGTTGAAGAATTAGAATCACAACACTGCCTTTATAATTCAACTCCTTCTAAAGGGGATAAAGCTAAAGGTGATCATGGAGGGAACAATGGAGAAAGAATATGCTTTGGCCTGTTTGCAGTCGTGATCTGTGAATGGAGAGAAATGTATCCAAATTTTACCCTCTTTACCTTCCAGGTCCTTTTTTTTTTTTTTTTTTCTTTAAATGATGATGATAGTAGCATGAGAGGAAGTGTTTTCACAAGGATCAAACTCCTAGGTCCTAGGCTGAGATTCTGGTCCTACTGAAACTCAACAGCAAAACTTGTATTAACTGCAACAGGATCAAGATTTTACCTCTAGTACTCAGCACAAGATGTTATAGGAATAATTTTTTTTTTAAAGTACACTAGTGTGTATACACAAACAAGCTGTAATAACAGTTACTTATTTCACAATGACAACAGAGTCCTGTGGCACTTTTAAAGACTAACAGATTTATTTATCGCATGAGCTTTCGTGGGAGAAAATCCCACTTCGTCAGACGCTTTGAATCTGTTAGTCTTTAAAAGTGCCACAGGACTCTGTTGTCTTTCTACAATAGACTAACACGGCTACCCCTTTGGAATTTATTTCACAATGTCAAGCTATAAATTATGCATCACCAACACTGTTAATTCACTGAACTTTTAACTCTGCAGCACAGATTGCTATCTATCACTTGAGCTACAAGGACTAACAACAAGCAAAGTTGGCAGAAGAAGAGTGCTGTTGTCACAGCAGGGGGGAAATCAGCTGCTAGATCTGGGAGTGGTTGGAGGGATCCTGGCCCGACTCTAACCCCTCCTCCCCTAGGAACTGGATGAGCTCCCACCAGGGCCGGATTAAGACATGCTGAGGCCCTAAACTATGTCAAGAATTCAGACTCGAGGCCCCATACCATAAACAATAAAGAGAAAAAAGTGGATGACATTATAACAGAAAGGGTAATGAAAAAAATAAATGATAAACTGTTATATTTGCATCTATACAGAGGCAAAGATGCAAGGAAAGAGAACTAAATAAAACATACATTTTGCAAAAAGCCGTACTTCCATTATCAATTTCAATTATGGTAAGCCTTCTTTGTTATCTCCAACATATTTAGAGGCCCCTCATAATGCGAGGCTCCAAGCCATGGCTCTACTTGCGCTTGTGCCTAAATTCGGCACTGGCTCCCATGTCATGTGATTCTGTCACAGAAGATGTGTTGTGGGAGCCACATGCCAAGTCTGAGGGAGTTTTAGCTTTTATTTTGGGAGACTGACAAAATTTTCATGAGGAAGGCAAGAGGTCAGAAGGAAAAATAACGATTCAATTACACACAAATTGAATTTCAAGGAACAAGGAAAAGGTACTTCACTAGCCTGAGGGATGTCTTCCTTATGAATTTCAAAGGCCTGCTGCTGGAAACAAAGTTGTTAGAGCTTCTCGAAAGAAGTTTGTTTGACACTTCCCCTTTTAAAAGATTTCTGCAACCTAAATATAGGGGAGGCTACTTGCTCCCCCTAAGACAGTGGTTCTAAGCCAGGAGTAAATGTACCCCAGGGGATACACATAGGTCTTCAGGGAGCACATAAGCTCATCTACATATTTGTCTCATTTTACAACAGGTGACATATAAAGCATAAGCAAAGTCAGTACAAACTAAAATTTCATATTGACAATGTCTTGTTTATATTGCGCTGTTTACCATACACTAAGATGTCAATAGAATATTTGTATTTCAATTGATTTGTTTTATAAATATAAAATGCGAAAATTATAAAATGAGAAAGTAAGCAATTTTTCAGTAGTAGTGTATTGTGAAACGTTTTGTGTTTTTATGTCTGATTTTGTAAGCAAGTAGTTTTTAATTGTGGAATGCATGACAAATCAGATTCCTGAAAGGTGTACAGTAATCTGGAAAGGTTGAGAGCCACTGCCCTAGAATGTATATATATTTTCAAAGCATTTTGGTTCATCTTTAAATACAATATGGGGTGAAGTGCTGGGGGGGAGGGGGCCTGGGGCCAGAGACCATGCTCAGTGTTCCTCTCACCCTGCCCCTGAGCTGGCTGGTCAGCCCCAGCAGGCAGGCAGGCCAGCGAATGGTTGCTGTGCTCTGCAGCCAGCCAGCTGGTCTCCAGCCTTGTTCTGGGGGTTGCCATGGAGGTAAGTGGAGTGGCTTGGCCCAGTCCAGCCCAGAGCCCTACCAGGGCAGAGTATAAAGGTGCTGGCCCAGCCTGCAGTGCGGGGTGAGCAGCTCTTTGGGGCCAGGTGGCCTCAGGGCTTGGGGGAGCAGAAGCAAGAATGGTTTATTTTTATTAACCTGTGAGGTTTATTTTTTCTTATATCAGTTTGTGGCCCGCAAGACTGAGTTGCTGACAGAAATGGCCCCCCAAGGATAAATGACTTTGACACCCCTGAGGTACAGCATTCTTCTCTGCTGAAAGCAGAAGCAGCACACCCCTTCCTCAGCTATTCCCTAGTGAGAGCTCTTCCCATTTCAAACCTCTGCTTGCAGCACTTTTCTCAGGAAGTCCCCACTGTTTTGTTTCACAGCTACCCTGCCGCAGCAGGAATGACGACTCAGCACTACTTGAAATTTTAAATATTTGTTAGTGTAAAGATCCTACCGATCATTTTAAAAATAATAGGAAACAAGCACAAATCTGAGAACAGCTTTCCTCTACCCAAACAGAGATAAAGTTCTTTGAGATTCCTCCCCCACTCACACAAAGTGTTGAGTAATAAATCAGTAAATTTTTAAATAAAACATAGGAGTAGCCCAGCAAAGTACACAGATAAACATTTTGCTTCAGCCTGTGGTACGATATTATATATTACTACTGTCCTGTACTTACAATGGGCTTTACAGCATCTCCCCCTACTGGCCAAGTATCTTCTTGATTTTCATTTGCCATTTCCCTTCTATAAACACGAGTTGAATAATGTTCAATTTATATTTTTACAATTCAGAAGATGTTGATATTCTCCCTCTTCCCCCATTCAAAGGCAGAGTCTGTGAGAGCATCATTTCCTTTTGTGGTGTAGACAGGCACAAAAGTCAGAGAGGCTGGGGAGGGTAAACCAATAGTTGCACATGCAGGGTAGGGCCAAGAATGACTAAAGAGTAATAATCATAGTGAGTCAGTAAAAATGTCTAGTAGATGGACATGTTTGTATGATAAATGAAAAAGCTCCACATGCCATGGAATTAGTCAGTTTTATCCTATGTATAAATCCTTATAATGAGATTTCTTATGAGATTAATTTGCCCAGCAAACAAAAACTAGAAAGTCTCTGTAGGTGCCAGTTATGCAGAATGGCCTCTCTTGCCCTGACCAGGATTTTACTGACAGGTATTGTAGCATTTGCTGTAAATAGTGTGTCAAACTTCACCCTCACAGCCTTGAACAGGGCAAATATTGGAAAGAGCTCATCAAGCAAGTATTCTTTCAATTTTAATAAAACAGTATTTCGCTCAGGGAGTTTTAGAACATGCCTATTCTCTCCCGGTGTTCTTTGTTTTTACGTTATTGTTTTTTATTGCTATAAGAATGGCAATGCTGGATCAGACCAATGGTCCATGTAGCTTACATTCTGTTTTCCGATAGCGACCAATGCCAGCTGCTTCAGAGGCAATGAACAAAACAGGAGATCATCAAGTGACCGTATCCGCTGTCTTCCATTCCCAGATTCTGGCAAAGAGACTAGGGACACTGCACATTCTGTTGTTCCTGGGGGTGTTTTTTTTGGGTAGGGAGATTCCTCGCACCCCCACGCCCCTTTTTCCCCTTCTTTGTTACATCTTTCTTTTTAAGCGGCTAATTCAAGGCCTGGTCAGTATATTTTTGCATTTTTTGGTTGCACTTATCTTGGTAACCTTTGAATACTTCAGCAAACACTGTTTATTCTCAATAAAAAGACCCTTGCACTTGGAAGATACAGTCCCATCTCTGACTTATTTGGCTCCTGGGAAACACATTTTGTCACCCTAGTTCACATTATTTGTTATAGACCACATTTAAAGAGACCCTAATGACTTACAGAAGTAAATTACCTTATTTACACTAATCTTTAGAATTTCACTGTGCCATTAGTACCTCTTTGCATTTATATTTCACGTGCTTATGAATCAGCAGTATACAGCTGCTAATGTCCTGTTCCTATTCGCCCTATACAGAGTACTTCCTTCATTTTTTAAGGCTATGTCTGCATGCGACCCTATTGTGGCACAGCTGCACCGCTCTAAGGTCTCCCATAGCCGCTCTATGCTGACAGGAGAGAGCTCTCCTGTTGGCATAATAAAACCACCCCCAACAAATGGTGGTAGCTGTATCCGCAGATCATCTCCCCCCAACATAGACTCTCCCCACCAGCGCTTCTGTTGGTAACATTTATATCGATCTGGGAGATGGCTTTTTACGTGTTTGACGAACAAAAGTTTTACCAACAAAAAAAAGTGCTAGTGAAGACATAATGCTACAGCTACTTTAGAGGGTTCACAGAGCTGCAGCTATGTAACTGCGCCATGGTAAGCTCTCTAATGCAAAGGTTTCCAATCTTTTCATGTGAGGGGCCACATTGCAATTTTTCCCCTCACTCAGTGGGCTGGTGCACAAATTTCGGTGAGATAAGGCATAGACATTTATCTTACCATTAATAATATTTAATAAAATGTCTCCTAGTTTTAATAAAATCAACGTGTATTTTAAGAACAAGCTTCAAACGAGAAGGCTGATTTATTAGCTTACTTTCTCATTATAATATTAGTGGGATATCTGGTGTACCAGAGAGCAAGTCAGCAGAGAAAAGTCAGTGAAGATGCTTAACAGCAAGGAACGATCCCAGCTAGAGCTGTCCCGACACAGTGGTTGAGAACCACTGCCCTAGAGCGACTGATAAATAAATACTCGACTACACTCACCCCCTGGCACTGTCATTATCTCTGCCCTCACTGCCTCCTTTGGGTGCTGCTGCTACAGCTTCCTGCCAGACTCAGGGCTAGAGGGGAGAGGTGGCTGCACCCCCCACTCCTGGCTGGCTGGGGCAGCAGAGGAGGTGTGGCTGCACCTTCCCACGCAACTGGCTCAGGGCTGGAAGGCTATGTCTACACTTACTAAAGTTAGTCCAAATTAGTTAATTCGAACTAACTAATTCGAACTAATTTTAGTTAGTTTGAATTAACTTAATTTCTGGAATAGGGAGTAGTAGCATTTGAGCATGCTCCACAAGGTTTTTTGCTGGTGTGGTCAGATGCCATGAGAGCAGCAGCTCCAAGAGGTGCATGAGAAGAGCCCATGTGCTCAGTGTGTGACTGGGAAAAGCTGAGCCAGAAGTGGACAGCAACATGTTTTCTCCCAACTCTAGAGCATTTTGTAGCAGAGTTTGTGCACATGTATATGTGACTGAGCTCTAGTCTCTACTTGCCGTGCTTTTTGGCGGCAGTCGACAGGAGATACAGAAGGTACATAAAATACCCTGCATATCTCCCGAAGACTTCCTAACTACACCTTACACACTGAGTTAAGCCGACCAGAAATGGCATCCAGTCAATGTAACTCTACACCAGTTACAAGGCTGGAATTAGCGCTTCGGTTCTGTGTTCAATTGAGCGTGTCTTAACAGACCACTCAGTCGAACACAGAAGAACACACTGATGGTGGCAAATCTGCTGCCATCAGTATAGATACAGCCATAGTACTGGTTAACCAGTAAGCTGATTGGATGGTGCTGGTTCCAGAAGAGAGAAAAAAACCTGCATGGATTTCTGCTAAAGATTCTTGTAACCAAAGAAGAAGAAGGAGCTGCTTCTTTCAACTCAATCATTTGGACTTGAGCAGAGTCTGTAACAGATTTGGGGGAACTCCACCTAAACTTTGGGATTTTGGGGTATCTTTCTCTAAGTGTTTCTGTGGGGACTGTTCTATTTAAATTCATTTTGCTTTCTTAGGATAAGATATATCAAGTTAGCATTTAATATGGTTTATTATTATGTTCGTTCTTAGTATTTTAATGTGGGAGGGTAACTCTGAACAATCTTTACTGTGAGTCCTTTTAAAGACTGAATCCTGAGTCTCCAGCTGCCTCTATGGAAGAGTGCGGGTCCATTTTTGTTAGGCACTTCAAAGTGTCTGCCGAAGTGGGATTTTCTCCCACGAAAACTCATGCAATAAATAAATTTGTTAGTCTTTAAAAGTGCCACAGGACTCCTTGTTTGTTTTGCTGACCTAGACTAACACGGCTAACCCTTTGGAACTTGTCAAAAAATTTTAAGTAACTGAAAATTGAATAAATGACTATATTCAAGGCTATCTCATCTGTGCCATCAGATTTTAATCACACTAAACATCATCATTCCTTTATCAATTCTGAAATCCCCATAGCAATGTTTATGTTAGTTCCCATACATGGTTACTGTTTATAAGAAACTCTTAAACTGACTCTAAGATAGTCTATCTGAATAAGGCATCAAGCTATTACTCTGGAAGATAATTTAACTGATATGGACATAGAAGCCAAAGCCAGCCCCTGAAGGATCAAAGCATGAAAAAGCTGGTACTTACAGTGTGTAGACTTGCCGGACAAAGAATTGCACCAATAATCTTTCCCATATATAGCTTCACACTGAACATTCAGTATTTGCATATTTCCCCCTTCATTACTACTGGTGGTAGTGATAAAAAATAATGTGACTTAGCAAACCACTTCCTACTTTTGGCCATTAAAGCAACTCACACAGTAAACCAGGAGAGGGAATTCACTGAACTCTAATTTCAGCTCCTCCCAAGGCAAGCCACAACCCTAATGCCATCATGGAAGAGCAGGAAGACAAACACTGCCCTCTCAGGAAAGGGGACTAAATTCCAGTGCACCCCCTCCCACACACAAATATTTTAAAACAACATAAGTAAAAAGGCCTGCTCTTATAAATGGAATTACACAATAGAGGGAGGGGACAAAGAGCAGAGAAAGAGCTGGTGAGTAAGTGTTGTGTGTGTCACCCAAAGGCTCTACACTTAAATGTATACATTTATTTTAAATACAGTTACATGACATGAAAGACCAACAGCTTTAGTCACCATATGCAATTCACAACAACAGGCAGCAGGATCATTATGAAGGAACCATCTAGTCTGACCTCCTGCACAACAGAGGCCACAGAACTTCACCCACCCACTCCTGTAATAGACCCCCTACCTATGCAGTCCTCAATTAATGGTTTAAAGACCTCAAGGTGCAGACAATCCATCAGCAAGTGACCCATGCCCTGTGCTGCAGAGGAAGGTGAAAATCCCCAAGGCTTCTGCCAAACTGCCCTGGGGGCAATTACTTCCCAACACCAAATATGATCAGCTAAACCCTGAGCATGTGGGCAAAACTTGCCAGCCAGACATCCAGAAAGAATTATCCATGGTAACTCAGAATCCATGTCCTCTAACGTCCCATCAAAGGCCATTGGGCATTTTTACCACTAGTAATCAAAGATCAGTTAATTACCATAGTAGGTGGTCCCATCATACCATCCCCTCCATAAGCGTATCATCAGACAGGATTTTGCCCCCCCACAGCTCCCCAGTTCTCCTTAGCACCATCAGAGCAGTGTAACGTTAGGCTACATCTATTTTGCACACCCTTTGTGGCAGCATGTAGGGCATGCGTAGCTACATGTTGCACCGCAAAGCAGGCTGCATTTGTGCTGCAGTGTAGAGCTACACGTTAGTGAAAGGCTCTAGCAGAGGGGGAGCAGTGGAGAAAAGCTTGGCAGCTGTCAGAGCCTTTTTCCCCACTGTCAGAGCCTTTCCTTGCAGTAAGGAAAGACTCCAGCAGTAGGGAGACAGGGTATGTTACACTGCTAAAAACAGCAGGGTAGATGGAGGGAGGCATGGAATGGGCAGGTAGACAGCCATGTAGATTACATACCCACCGGATTCAAGAATGTCTTTACTCATGTGACCCTAAGAACTCCTCAGTGCCAACCACCAAAGGATTCACTGCTGCGTAACAGCAACTCCTAACAGGCTTGACAAATGCCCTGCAGCTAGTACACTGCTTTTATGGTATCTATAAATCAGTCTCTAACAAAAGCTTGTCACATTGATCCTCCTAATCGCTGCAAGATGTCTGAACAGATGGTATTTAAAGATATACTGTCTCTGGGAAGAGACAATGCACGTTAGGCATTGTAGATGCCCCTTCATTCTGTACCTGTGGAATTGACTGGCAGTGTGACTCCATCCATGAAAACAGGATATCGGCCTGGCTTGGGTGGAAGCACTATAAACAGAGGTAAAAGTAAGGGGGAACGCATCGGAACACAGTTCCGGGGCCCACAAATTTGAGGGCCCCTAAAAATGGAACAATCCGGCGGAACGCATGTTCCACCCTGCTCTGGCTGCTGGCAGGTCCTACGCCCCACCATTGTTAATCACAATACTTATTGTGTTATGCAGTGTTTGTTAGCTTGTGACAATAAATGCCATATAAAATTATAAATATTTTTGTGGAGCAATAACCGATGCATGTGGTACTGAGAAGTGGTTGCAAATGCCTACCTGAGCTGGGGCCTGCACATGCATGAAGGGGGCCCAGACAATACGGAAAGGGGGCCTGGAGATTAGGAGGGTTCCAGGGCCCGTCAAATTATACTTTAACCACTGACTATAAAGGACATTTGAGTGAAAGAGAGACCTTCTTAGACAAGAGGTTACTCTGTTGAATTTAATCTCTAGAAAGCATGTTGTGATTCTGTTTTACATGTAACCCCCGTTTCCATTATCCTTTCTCTCTCTCTCTTAAATCTTAATCTTTGCTAATAAATGTAGGATTATTTTCCTTTAGAAATATAACAAAATATAGTGGTGTGATACAAGAATAGAACTTGAACTGAAGCATTCTATTTGGGGTGTACATTGGTTGGGGACAGCAAACCTGATATAACTGATTCAGTGGAGAAGGGGTTGGACACTACTGGGAAATACTTCAAAGGGGCTCAGGATCTGGGGTGCAGCTAGTGTTAACCTGCAAAGCAAAGTGAGCCTGGCATGGCCCAGGGGAGAATGCTTGGGTAATTAAAGCTGGCAGTGTCAGAGCTCTGACACCCAATTAAGCAGAAGCAATTCTCCTCTAGCTGGAGGCAGAGGGGTAGCATGGTGACTCGTTGTCCCGGGCACCCAATACCTGTCACAACTCACCAAAGTAGTGCCTCCTCATCTATACTGCTATTCATACCTGTGCTGGGGGGCTAGCAGTGTATGTACTCCACACACTGCCAAAAAGAGCTTACGGTGCAGACACGCCCTTGGGCTACGGCTACATTTAAGGCAGCGTGTAGAGTCCAGGGCCTGCACGTGCAGTTAGCATGGGTATAAACAGCAGTGTAGACCTCGAGACACTGCTTAGGCAAAGAAAGACATGCCAGGACCTTAGGATATGCTACATGGCTCTTTACACTACAAAGCAGCACCCATTTTTAGCTGTGTAGTATCCCATTATTTCCTGTTTTCCTTTTGTGTGTAGCTGTACACTGCAGCATGGATGCAGCCCGCTTTTCACTGTGGTGTGCAGATAAACACACTCTGCACACAGCTGTAATTGTAGACAAGGCCTTACTTTCAGGGATGGCTAGAATGAAAAGATTTGGGAGAGAGTCATGGAGTTGTGGAGGTGAAAGGCTCAGAGGTACTGGGTCAAACGCTGCCCTGAATTCCATGGGGTTGCACAGTGCATATAGCAGGTTCCCAATTCAGATTTTAATGGCAATAGTATGGCTAAAATCCATGGAACTCTGCAAACATCCCCAACAATAAATTCCACTGGAAGACTTTAAAAACAAGGTTTTTTACCAGTGGCTTTGCCCAGCAAGTGGGGAAGCAGATACAGTTTTCACATTGTACAGAAGTAACCTGTTTTTTTTTTTTTTTTAAAAAAGAGGTTTATTCTTTTTTCTTGCAGAAGTGTCTATGCTCCTCAGAACATTTTTAAAAGGCATATCTTAGTTGTGAATATTCAATTCCCACCAATGTAAATTAACTACTCCAAAGCAATGAGATCGTAAAAAATGTGAGAGTATGTAGAGTTTTAAAAGGAATTCAGGAAGCTTGTTTTCTGTTTTTTCTTTTTTTTTTTTTGTTTGGTTTGGGTGGGTTTGTTTGTTTGTTTTTTTGTTTAATCTGATAGTTCTTTGAAAATACTGAGCAACACACTAGCTTGAAATCCTACATTAGATTGTCCTAATTGTTTTAAAGCATTTTATAATACCCATTAAAACATAATTAGTTTGAGAAATTAAAACAGTTATAGTGATAAGATTTTTTTTTCCCCTTGAACAGTCTGAAAGACAACTGTGCATTTTCAAAGGCACATTCTAAATAATCTATTTATGGAAAAATGACTAAGAATCCTTCTTCCTACTTTATTAAAGGTGAAATAGCTACAAGCTTTGCTTTTCTGAAAGGAAGTTCTTTTTCTGCTAAGGGAACAAAAACCACCTCCACAGGTAATGAATATGGTTTTAATAAAGCCAAATTTAGAAGAGCAGCCAACACAGTCAGATTTTAATGGGACACTGCCAAAGAGTGACATTCAGCTCTTTGCAGAGGGCCAGTCCAAGGCTAATGGCAATGCTTCCACTCCATGTCAGCCCTGTTTGGAGGCACTGGGCTTGGACTGGGCTCTTGAAATACCACATAAGGCAGGCACTGCTAGGCTGACATTTAACGAACAAACCTATTAGGCAATAACAGAAATGTTCTAATTATAGAATCTGTGATACTCACCCTGTGGATAAGGGATTCAGTCAAGTCTATTACACAACTCTGCGTACCTCGAGGGCTTCCTTACAAAAGATTTTCATTATAAAATGCATGCCCTGCTCTTCAGATGTATATCTTAATTACTTTAAGAGAGTCCTGTGGCACTTTTAAAGACTAATAAAAGTGCCACAGGACTGTTGTCTTTCTACAATAGTCTAACACGGCTACCCCTTTGGAATTTAATTACTTTAATCACACATTCCACTGCTTAATATTAGCAAACTCTCACTTTAGGTACTTGACATATTTTGCTCTCTCCTCCCCACAGTTTGGCCACATCACATACAGGACTGTTTTCTCAGTATCTCTATTTCTGTCTTCATGCCACTTTTGTTCACATGTCCATAATAAAATGACACGGATAAGTTAACCATATAGTTATCTTCACAACTCCTGTTTCCGGTACTGCACTGTACTTCCTCATATGTACTTTTTAATCTTCTGAATGCAACTATGTTTTCGTTCTATATAAACTTGTGCAAGAGTTTACACTGATGAAAAAGTACGTGTAATGGCTTTACTTCTCAGAAGCCACACCCAAGGAAACAGCGCTTTTTCTGAACATGGATAAAGCAAATTCCTGTAAACAAGATACAAGTTAAAACAAAAAGAAGCATTTAGAATTTTGATATGTATATAAATTTCACATAGAAGCACTCCAATGGTTTCACACATGTAGGAAGTCAAATACAATTTGTTGATACATGAGGACAGTAAAAGTTTTGTCACTTTAAGAAAAATGCAGTTAAATTGCTCTTAAAAAAGAACTATCGTTAACCTTTAAATTAGCTCTACCTGAAAAAAAACTTAGTCCCACTTCTTAATTATATAGATTTTGACACAGGCAAATCAACGTAATTGTATTTGGCAGTTTTGTCAATATCAATACCTCTCCGAGAGATCTGTGGCAGAACTAAAACGTCTGAGAAACGCTAAAAAGGGGAAGAGCAATAACAATGACATCTTCGCCTTTTGATATTTGATCCCTCCAGCCTGATGGCTTGTGCATTGATTTCCCTTTCTCAAAGAACCCACTCGTTTTTATTTTCCTTTCTCCCACTCCCAACATTTGAACTAAGGGCAAGTCTATACTGACAGCAGCAAAGTCGCCGCCGTCAGCGTGATCTTCAGGTTTCGATTGAGGCATCTATGTAGACACACACAATCGATAACCGACCTGGAGCTGAACACACCAGATCCATAACCGCACTTACACTACACCAACCGGACACCATTTCTGGTCGGCTTAGTGTAGTGTGTAGGGAGGATTTAAGAAGTCGGCGGGAGATATGCAAGGTCGCCTGTCGACTGCTGCCGAAAACAGTGGTAAGTGTAGACTAGGGCTAAGGGTCAGCTAGGCTTCACACAAGAAAAGTCAGCACCTTCCCAAGAAGATACGACATCCCAGGAGGCAGACAATTGTTTTTTGTGAAGATACAAATTTCTTAGTCACAGTCCAGACTCCAGGGAAGATAAAACAACAATAATGGTAAGTAAATAAAAAGATTTCAGGGGCCATTCAAAAGTGTCTGGTGGTCCAGATTTGACCCACAGTCCTCCTATTGACTACCCTGTTTTGGGTGACTGTGCTCATTCTCAGATACAGGAAGTAATTCCAAACGTGATTCTTTTCTTTCTACCTCAAGCTTTATTTTACATCCTGACTACCTGGATCATAACATCTATTTCCATAAGTAATGCAGACTGGGGCTGGGATTTTCAAAGGTGTCTAAGGGAGCACATGTCCAACTCCCAATGAACTTCAGTGGGATCTGGGTGCCCAACTCCATAATGCCCTTTTGAAAATACCAGCCCAGATGTATTTCATATATTGTAAATTATCCTTTAACCATATCAGCAGCTCTCCTTTGGACTCACTCCTATTTATTAATATCTATTCTGAAGATGAAAATGAACATTATTACATAGCTGAAGCATTACCAAAGCTGGGTAAAGCGCTAGCATTATAACAAAAAGAAACCTGGGTAAAAGCACTCTAGATGGGCGTGCCTCTTTTCTTATCCTATCAGTGTCCATGCACATTTATACACTATCTCTGGCCAGGGCTGGATTAAGAGGGCCCGGGGCTGTCCACTTTTGTGGGGCTCCTAGCCTGGGGCTCCAATCTCCCCCACCATAGCCCCCCACAGCCTGGGGCCCTTGTCCCATCACCATGGTAGCCTGGGGGTGGGGCGGGTGTGCTCCTGGAGCAAGAGGCTGTAGCCAGCTGTGGCGCTCCCCTCCCCAAGGGCAGGGCCCGCTGGTGCTGGGCTGCCACACTCCAGGGCCAAGGGTGGGACCAGCTGGCACGCTGACCAGGAAGGCCTTCCCGCAGGAAGCACACAGCTTAAACTGGGCATGGCCGCAGACAATTCAGGTGTGCAGTCCACCATGGGAAACTAAATCAACTAAGTGTTCTACGCTTATACTAACTAACTTACAGCTAACTAACACTAAACTAATGATACGATGAACGCTGTGGAACACACGGGATTAGGCTCTTGCGGAATGCAAGAAAGGCTCATTTCCAGGACCATCACTCGGGAGGAAAGAAGGGACTGAAGAGGGAGAAGGGTCAGCACCATCTATTATACTGCAGCCGGAGCATGGGCCTCCAGGGTGAGGTGGCCGCTGACCCTTCAGGGATAGGCTAAAAGGCAAAAGCTTTCCAGAGAACCGTGCACTGCGGCATGCATACACCTATGTTAGAATGGATGTGAGCAGCTGCTCGAAGAAGAATTAAAATCTTTCTGTCATTATCGAACGAGTATCATGTCAATTCCTGAACATCCTAAAATTAGATCCCAGTTGGTCAGGTAACAATGGTTCACCCCAGAAGAGAATGCATTTCTGTGACAGGTGAAGTGATGTATTGTAACTTTCTGTAAAATATTTTGGTACCCTTTGCTATGAAAGATGTGACAATTACCTATCCCATCATTACTCTGTTGACTACTCAGTGGGTATGTCGACACTGGAGCCTTAGGTCAACTTAAGGACAGTTAAGTCGACCTACAGACTGCCGCGTCCACATTGGGCGCTTATTAAGTCAACTTAAGTGCTTCCTTAAGTCGACTGAATAACACCACCTCTGAAGGTCGACTTAACGCTTAAGTCAACCTTATTAAGTTGACTTAAGCCAGTGTGGATGGGGAGTGCCCTTAAGTCGACCTAATTGGCCTCCAGGCCCCAGTGCAATGTGGGACAGCTACCCCACAATGCACCGCTCCTCCGTCGACTTAGCACCTGCCAGTGTGGACACTGGCAGTCAACTGGAGTGTTCCGTGTGGACTCTCTCAGTCGACTTAACAGAGCCTCCAGTGTAGACATACCCAATGACACTTGGGCTCCCAAATGCAGTCACTTCTAAAAACCAGAGTCAGGCACTTCTGGAAACTTAACCATCATCATTTCAGGATCTTTTGATCCTAGTTATCTAGAGGCTTGTCATTGTCTTTTCTCATTCAACAGAATCAGAAAGAACAGCATCTCCACTAACCCCTTCTGCCTTTGATTAGAAAACTAAATGAAGAATTTCAGAAAGTCACTTGAATGTAGTATTGTGCTTTGTAACAAATACAGGTTATTTGAAATCCTCGATGAGTAACAAATCACGAGACACTGACAGAGGGAGTTTTTGGTAGCTCCCAACCATAATTTGCCTCCCTCGATTTCTGTCTTAAAAAACCAAAGGAAACTAACTTCTATCCTTTCCTTCAGCATCTGTACATATCAGCTTGTGTAAATAACAGAATATAAGAAATGTAAGGCCTTTGTAGGCCTTATTATTTACCAGAGCTCTGTTCAGTCTAGTTTTAAAATCTGAAGTGATGGAGCTTCTACCATTATCCTGGGAAGACTCCGGCATAGTTTAACTGGCATCTTATTCCGTATGTTTTCTTCGATCAGTTTTCAGATGAAATTCCTCTTTTCTAAATTATATTTTACTGGCTTCAGTTATATTCCCTTGTACTACTCTAAATGATTATTCCTCCTCTTTTGCACCAAGATGTTTAAAATACTTGCAGTTGGTTGAGATGTCCACTAGCACCGCTGAGGCAAATTATATTCACATTTTTTCTCCCTGTCAAATTAATCATTTCAAAACAACTACAATTTTCAGTCCTCTGCTTTGAATTCTCTCCAATAGGTTACTTTATCTCTGGTATGTAGGTACTCAAAACTCAATTACCTAACTGCTAGAGAGAAAGAGAGAGAGAGAAGACCCTTAAGTGTACAAGCACTTGAGAATTCTCTCTGCTCACAGCTAAGTACTCAGATTTCCTTTTTCTTTACAAAAATTCCTCTTCACACCAGCTTCCTTATAAAAGAAGCTGTATCTCACTGCAGATTGTACCTCCTCCTTTCCTTGCTATTGCAAAGCCAATATTGAAAATCTTTTTGTCCAGCAGATGGTGCCCTCTCACCTCCTATCTACATGAAAACAGAAGTGAAAATATTTTTCGTTTGCAAATTTTAATATGGCCTGGATCTTGAAAACAAGTGTGTCTGGATTCCCTGGGATGATGTAGTTGATAAAAATATCAAATTAAATAAATATTTGTTCTTCTCACTTTTTAGCTACTGTCCCCTCTCACATATAAACAAGAGCTTGTCTATAATTATTCCTGAAGGAAGTTCCCTTAGTACTCACACACACCTCCCACGCTTTGAAAATCCATTTCCACCCTTGTTTTTTAGCTATCAGGCATAGTCAAGATTCTACACAATTTCCGCTCCCTCCAATCCCACCACAGCACTGTTCTTTCCTTTTACAAAACCCAAGCCAACTCATGTTCGTTTTAAAGAAAGATATAGTTGCTTTTTTCCTTTACCAATACAAGAAGAATACGCTCAGGTTAGCCTAGGGAGGTGGCCTTCTATTTTTAATTTAACCTTGCACAGCTGTTAACCCACCCTGGAACATCTGTTCTAGACATCTGCCATCCATTGTCAAACCTCCCATTCCAGACAGAGATGTTAGCCAAAGTCCAACTTGAAGCTCACCTGATTTACACTAATATCCTAAACCGAGCACAACTTGGATTTGGGTCAGGACATGGAACATATACAACTATTTTAGTAGCACAGTCAGTGGAGAGAGTGCAGATATCTATTCTCATCCTCCTGGACTAGAACTAGGGAAATTACAGTCTCTCTTTCATGAGATTGCAACATTTAACACTAGTGACCATAAGAGAGTGTCTTACTGGAGGGTGTACCCAATGTACCTGCAACTCCATACTATAACCCACAAAGTCCCACAAGGCTCATTTCTCACTTTGGATCTATCAACACCTGCATGCAGCCATCAGGTGAGGTAATAAGATGACATGGACTCACATGCCAGCAATATGCAGATGACACACAACTCTACTTACTCTTCACCACATATGAGCTACTACAAAGATGGCTCATTGATTGGATGATATGAGCTCATGAATGAAGAAAAGCAGGATGAAGCTGAACTTGAGCAAGAAAGAGGTTATGCTTGTGAACAGAGGAAAGCATTTTGAAGTTTGCAGCCACAGTGTAATCTCTTCTGGTTGAAGGTTCACATCCACAATGGGTCATTTTATTCCATAGTTTAGGAGAATACAGAAAAGAACTATCATAAAAAATAGTTTATAAGTTGTGATAGCTCTTAGATACAATTAATTATTATTTATTTGCATCATATTATATATGTACATGGCAACTAGAGAAGCCAACGAAGACTAATGCTCCACTCTGTTAGGTACTTTTAATCAATGTTCGTACAGTGGCCCTGACCTAAGAAGTCTAATATAAAAGAAGAAGCAACAAGTGAAGATAATAAACCAACACATGGAATGAGGGTAGGGCACTAGGGGCATATAAGGCAGGAGTCCCCAAACTTTCAGCTGCTAGGGCCACATCTCTCAGTCTTGTTCTTATGGTAGGCTGGAACAGCTCTTCCTGGTCAGGGCACTGGGGAGAGATGGGAGAGAAAGGTTGGGTTGCGAGAGGAGTGGCCGTTCTGCAGCACTGCTTGGAGCCAGGAGCCGCTCCTCCTGGCCAGGGCACTGAGCTCCCATCAAGTGGGAGAGGGTCGGATGCAGCCTGTTGACAATAGTTTGGGGACCCCAAATGTAGTTACACAGACTACACATTGCTTTCTGCCTAGCAAGGTTTCAGCATTTTTAGGGTTTTGGAACTTCATCCTCAAGATTAGTTAACTCAAGCTTGGGGATAGGCTGGAAAATTCTTTTAATTAGCAACAGCCAATGATGATTAACTTGAGAGATACCACAACCCACTTATTTTTATACTTAAGGTTTTTTTTAAAAAGACTGGGGTAAAGCCAGAGCAGCCCCAGTCCCTGGCCGAGTACCAGCACCATTCTTTTCTTTCTTTTTTTTTTTTTTTAAACAAAAAAGCACTGGGTAAAAGAGTTAGGGAAATTGAAGCAAAAAGCTTAAGGCCCAGATTTGTAAAGGTATTTAGGTGTTGAGCTCAGTGCTGCAATGCCTGATTGATTTAGAAGCCCAAGTCTCTTTCCCAAAAATGACAACAGAGTCCTGTGGCACTTTTAAAGACTAACAGATTTATTTGTCGCATGAGCTTTCGTGGGAGAAAATCCCACTTCGTCAGACGTCTGACAAAGTGGGATTTTCTCCCACGAAAGCTCATGCGACAAATAAATCTGTT
>ML685801.1:11223491-11345552 GCA_007922175.1 Pelusios castaneus | reverse complement strand
TATATTTAGTCTCCTAAATCAGTCAGACATGCAATGCTGAGTACAGCAATACATATATTCCTGTACAAATCTTACTCAAGGTCATAAAGTAATTCAGCGATAGAGCCAAGAAACGAACCCAAACCTGACTTGCAATACTATGCTATCGCCTCTACTGTGCATTCTCCACATTTGCAGCATGAATGTTCCCCAGGATAACTTACAGTTCACCATGAATGTGGGTGGGAATGAGAGTCACATGCTACATTAGCCAATTATGCTGATCTCAAAAGAAAGAAGCTACAATTTCTAACCCTCCCTCCCCCTCACTACTTGCTGGAGGCCTGAGAAACCATCTACCCTGAAACTCAAATTTCAGTTGCTCGTACATCACTCGTGTTTCCATTTGCGTAAACTGCAATGGCAAAATAAAAACTGAATTAAGCCCATAAGTATGCTAAATGCCCCCACTTATCAGAATGTGGCACACAAAATAGGAATAGGAAAGGATAAGAAAATATTCCCACACAGAATAGGAAACTTTAACTGTTCTTCCCTGAATTTCTTTTCTTCAGTTAATAAATTCCACAGATCTGTTATAATGGGTACTTCAGCCTGCTAACATCTTGGAGGCAGAACCAGCCCCACCAATCACTAGCTGCAGCAGAAAGGTCCGGCTCCCTGAAGTTCCTTCCACTTAGGATAACCTCCTTAGTCAAAAATAATTCAACACTACTTTCCAAAATTACAGAGCAATTTATACTTATAGGAAAATGCCCGGTAATTTCTCCCACTGCAGATATTGGAAATTCCCCTAATGAAACAAAGCCAAATCTTTGAATGTCAATTGTCATCTCTATTTTGAATGATCCATTTTCTCCAGGTTAGGCCAGGTTTTATTCCTCAAAGAAAGGAAACTGCCAAGTAAGCATGGATAGATTTTCTTATTCCTTATTGTACAGCGGTCCACAGATCCGCTACAATGGGATTTTCATAGCAGTATGTCTCCTGGGTAGGAAACAGGATCATCCTGTAAACATGGATATTCAAAGCATGATATATTTTATATTCTCCCTCTTCCCCAGGCACTGAAGTGTAGAGAAAAATTCTGTGAAAAAATGACATTGGCAAAAGATTGTCTGACCAAGAAGTAGAACTCTGTGATCATGTTGCCACCTGGCAGGTCTCAATACAGGAGAGATGATTTCTCTGTCCTGATGGTGGTGGTGCTCCTAATCTCTGAACTTTGATGCTTAACTGAAGGGGGTATATTTACTTTAGGAATTAATGCCATGACAGTTGTGAGGGTTATTTGTCCGAGATGGTGGTCTCATCAGGGAATGCTCCCAATTTCCAAAACTCTTTAGACTGGAGACAATAGCTACCGGAAAGTCTACTTTAAATCCCTAAGAAGTATAACAAGGACACCCTCCTGCAAGGCTGGGCTAAGTGCTCTAAGAAACAGAATGAGGTACCCAGGTCTTGCTCTATGAACCTGTATATATATATTGTGGCAAAGTCAGGCCAGATGGCTTTAGAAAGGTAATCCTATTTGAAAACAGGGAGGTGGGTGGGCGCTAGCCCGCCCACTGCTAAAACTCCTCCCCCAGCCTAAGGGGATGGAGCACTGGACCCGGCTTCAATTGATTACGGGGGACAACAAATGACGAACAGGAAGGGATATGAGGGCTACAGGTTCAAAATAAGGGATTCGGAGGGGGACACCGAGCAGAGAACCCCGGACAGCGCCCACTGCTCCCGAAAGGTGTCGAGGGAGCCAGTGGATGCCGCCCAAAGGAACTCTGCTCGGACACGTGAACGGACGAGGGACCAGAAGTAGGCCCCACAGTCGCAGGAACCTCCTTCAACCAACCTCCCCTCTCTGGTTCTGTAGATGGCCACTTTGGCGTAGGCCAAAAGGAGGTTGGCGAGGAGGTCCCGCGACTTTGTGGGGCCACGGATGGGGAGTGCATACAAAAAAAGGTGCGGGGAAAAGTGCAGCCAGAAGAGGTTCTGGAGGAGCCGGAAAAGGGGCTGCAGCCTGGCGCATTCGAGGTAAGCATGCGCCAGGGTCTCCCTCACACCGCAAAAAGGGCAGGTGTCGGGACGGGGAGTGAACTGCGCCAGGAACACACCCGTGCTCACGGCTCCGTGAAGGAGCCGCCAACTTATATCCCCGGCGGGCCTTGGAGTCAGGGTGGCATATAGACTGGCCCACCGGGGGTCCTCGCCCTCTACAGGTGGAATCAGGTCCCGCCATTTTGTATCGGGGCGGGACACGAGAGCGAGGAAGTGGATGGTGTGTTTAGAAAGGTAATTGAAGGCAGGTTTGTCAGCCCTAGAATGCTGAAAGCACTGTTCCCAGCAGGCAGAGGAGAAACAGCTGCGGGGCAATTAGGGACACCTGGGCCCTGTTAAGGGCTGTTCTTGTACCAATAAAAGCCCCACCTCCACCAGCTCAGGTGTGGGAGTTTAGAGGAGGCTGGAGGAGTGGAGTGGAAAGGAAAGGAAGCGGAGCGAGCAGAGCAGAGCAGAGCAACATCAGAAAGGGTTAGAGCAGGGGTGTCAAACTCATTCAGTGTCGGGGGCCACACTGGAAGTCAGGACCATCCGGGGGGCTGAGGTATGTCCAGGTAGACTTCCTGATCCCTTACCAGCACAGTACCAACTGGGGTCCCTGACCTCTTCCCCTGCTGCGCTTGGGGCAGCGTGGGCTCCTCTTTCCCTTCTCCAAACCCGCAGGTTCTCTGACACCTTCCCTTTCCCCTGCCCTGCGGGCTCCCCTTTGCTGCACGGGCTCCCCAACCTCTTCCCCTTTGCTGCACTGCCCGTTCCCTTCCCTGTTCCTGTGCCAGTTCCCTAACCCCTTCCCCAGCCCCCCCGCCCCGTGGATCCTGCTCCCCAGACCTCTCTCTCCCACTTACCTGGCTCAAAGGGGCTCAATCCAACCCCTGCAGTCAGTTCTCTGTCCAGGCCATTCCCCGCCCTGGGCCACTGCCTGGGTGTGCAGGGTGGCAGATTTTAAAAGGCCCTGACCAGGTATCAACAAAATTTTTGCCCTGCTAGGTACCCAGCCTCAAACTAAGGTGCCCAGCTAGGGAACCCCCCACGCCCCACCCCGCTGAAAAAAAAAAACCACTGCTCACAGCCCTGGAAATCTGCAAGCTGCTGGTAAAAGCGCCTGCAGTTTTTACTTTTCGCCACCAGAGAGCGCACCTCGAATGTATTTCTATAGTGGAGGAGCACCCTCTGCTGACAAAAAGTAAAATTGCAGGCACTTTACCGGTGCCTGACACTTCTGGCGTGGGAGGGCTGTGCAGGGCTCTGCGGGCCGGATAAGAGCCCTTGGCGGGCCGGATCTGGCCCACGGGCCTTAAGTTTGACACCTGTGGGTTAGAGGAAGGGAAGGAGACTAGGCAAGGCCTGGGAGGCTTGCCTCGTCCGCTGCAGCAGGGGCAGCAGAAAATTCCCCTTCTACAAGGACTGAGTCCAGGGCAGTGAAGCCATGACCCTGACAGGGAGAAGTGGGCTTGCCAGGGAGGCTGACTTGCCACAGGCCCTACTACGCCAGGGGATTGGACATTAGGCGGCACGAGTTGGAGAGTACTCTGCCACACATGGTGTCAGGGGAGGGATTTGTCTCTCACATCGGCGTCAAGAACCACCAGTGGATGAGGTGAGTCAGTCAGAAATGGAGGACCTGGTAAAAGTCCTGGTGCAAGCCACGGCAGCCCAGCAGGAAGCCCTGCGGGTCCAGATGGCTGCCCAACAGGAATCAGTACGGTTGCAACAGGAAACCAACCAGTTGTTGGCCAGCCAGGCAGCTGAAGACAGAGCAACTTTGCAGGAGATTCTGAGCCAGGTAAAATCGCTGACCACCCAGACCCAGGGTCCGGAGGGAGGACGCCCCTACGAGCCAACTATTATCTCCAGAAACTGACAGCAGAAGATGAGATAGAGGCATACCTGCTCACCTTCGAAAGAACAGCCCTGCGGGAGGCCTGGCCTCAAGAACACTGGGCCAGTATACTTGCCCTGTTCTTAACCGGAGAGGCCCAAAAAGCTTACTATGACTTGGCACCTGAAGTGGCCGCTGATTATCCACAATTGAAGGACGAAATACTGGCCAGGTTTGGGGTGATGGCAGGTACAAGGGCCCAAAGATTCCACGAGTGGAAGTATCGGGAGGGTCAAGCACCAAGGTCCCAACTTTTCGACCTCGCCCACCTGACCCGGAAATGGTTGCGGCCAGACCTCCATAGTGCCGAGAGGCTAATCGAGATCCTCGTACTGGACAGATTCACAAGGGGACTGCCGCCAAAACTACGTAGATGGGTTAGTAGGCAAGACCCCGCCACGTACGATAACCTAGTGGACCTGGTCGAGAGGTATGTGACGGCCAGGGAGATGGTCCAGACACCTGGGGAAGATGGGCACTGAGATAAAAGGCCAAACTCGGGGGCCAGGGCTCAGACTCCCAAGGCAGTAGGCCGACCCGTGCTGGGGAGAAGAGAGACTGGAGAGCGCCCTAGGTCTGTGAAAGAGGCTGAGGAAGCCCGACAAGAGGACGATGGACAGAGACCCCACAGCCCGAAGAATAAGGGGCTGTCAAGGTCAGGGTATAGGTGCTATGCATGTGGGGAGCTAGGACACATTGCAGCCCAGTGCCCAAATGCTGAGGAGCCCATGCAGTGTAGCGTCGGACAACTCGCCCACCCCTGCAACCTCATCTGCGTCGTAGGAGTAGCAGAGACCCCACACTGATATACTCGGCCAGTGAAGATGAATGGCATCAAAACCCAGGCATTAGTGGATTCTGGGAATGCGGTAACGTTAGTCTCGGGGAAATTGGTGGTTTACCACCAGTTAACCCATGCCAAACACACAGGTGTAGCCTGCGTACATGGCATGGTCAAGTACTACCCGACCATCCGCGTCAAGATAGAGGTACAGGGAAATACTTCTAGGGTAGCAGCCAGAGTAGTTCCTAAGCTGCCCTACCCGGTTCTCATAGGTCGGGACTTCCCGGGATTTAGACACCTGCTCCCAAGGGAGGAACCCACAGCGAGCTGTAGCTCCACCTGCGATGGGGAGAGCCCGGCCGCTGATCCAATGAGTCCCTTCTCGGAATTCGACCAGGACCTATTTCCCGTTACTAAAAGAGAGTGGAAAACCCGTCGAGAAAGGAGGGCTGCCAGAAGGTTAGGAACCCGGATACTAGCCCAGAACCAGCAGGTTGCCCTCGTGGGGAGACAATTGTGCCCCGCCGGTAGGCAGGCAGGGCAGGCTGTAGAGGAACCGGGCACCAGCCATAATGCTAATGGAGCTGCCCCGAGTAGCAGAGATGAGGCAACCCCTCTCGAGGTTGAGGACATAGGGCCTGCCCTTGGGAATTTCACTCAAGACCAGGCCAACGACCCGATATATGATAACACCAGGAAAAAGGTAGTAGAAGTAAACGGGACCCCGGTGGAGGGGAAATCCAAAGGTCCAGGTCCCTACTTTGTGGTTCAGGCGGACTTGTTATATAGTTGCCCACACCCAGGGGGAAGTGGTAGAACAACTACTGGTGCCCCGGTGTCATTGGCGGATGGTGTTAAACCTTGCACATAGCCTTCTGTTTGGGGGACATTTGGGTGTGGACAAGACCCTTGATCGGTTATTGAGGAGGTTCTTCTGGCCAGGGGTGTATAAGGAGGTTCAACAATACTGTGCCTCATGCCCTGAATGCCAGCTCCACAGCCCCCGGCCACAGTTACGGGCCCCACTGGTCCCCTTGCCGATTATCAAGGTTCCTTTTGAGAGGATAGCCATGGACCTGATAGGCCCCCCTCAAGAAGTCAGCTCGAGGCCACCAGTATGTGTTAATCGTGCTAGATTACGCCACAAGATATCTGGAAGCCGTTCCGCTGCGCAATATGCTATCAAAAACAATAGCTAAAGAGTTAGTCCACATCTTCTCACGAGTAGGAATACCCAAGGAAATCCTCACAGACCAAGGAACCCCATTCGTCTCCAAGTTGATGAAAGACCTATGCACGATGCTCCACATCCATGCATTACGAACCTCTGTCTATCACCCCCCAGACCGACGGCCTCATTGAACGGTTCAACCGGACGCTAAAGGCCATGGTGAAAAAGGTGGTAAGCCGTGATGGGAAAGATTGGGACAATTTACTGCCCTACCTGATGTTTGCCATTAGAGAGGTACCCCAGGCATCTACGGGTTTTTCCCCTTTTGAGTTGTTATACAGCCACCACCCCCGGGGCATCCTGGATATTGCTAGAGAAATCTGGGAGAAGCAGCCCAATCAGGGGAGAAACATAATCGAGCATGTAAGCCAAATTCGGGACAGGATTGCCCGCTTCACCCCAATAGTGTGGGAGCACCTGGAAAAGGCCCAAGGAGCCTAGCAGACCTACTACAATCGCCATGCCAGAGCACGGAGATTCCAGGCTGGTGACAGAGTGATGGTGTTGGTGCCCACAGCGGAGAGCAAGCTCCTAGCAAAGTGGCAGGGACCGTACGAGATTATAGAGGCGGTTGGAGAAGTTAATTATAAGGGCCGACAACCGGGCCATCGGAAACCAGAGCAGATCTATCATATCAATCTGCTAAAGCACTGGAAAGACAGGAGTGCTTATATGGTGGCCATAGAACCCCTACCTCAAGAAGATGGGGCACAGGGGCAAGTGAAAATATCCCCAGATTTGACCCCCGTGCAACGGACGGAGGTTATGGAAATGATCGACCGGAACCACGATGTATTCTCGGAGGTACCTGGGAGAACCAATGGAGCCCTCCACCATATAGTCACTGAGCCGGGGGTGAAGGTAAACGTCAAGCCGTATAGAATCCCAGAGGCGAAGAGACGAGAAATAAAGGCAGAAATAAAAAGGATGCTAGAATTAGGGGTCATCGAAGAATCGCATGGTCAACGGTCCAGCCCTATCGTTCTGGTCCCTAAACCAGATGGCAGCATGCGGTTCTGCAATGACTTCCGGAAGCTCAACGAGGTATCCCACTTCGATGCCTACCCCATACCCAGGATAGACGAGCTAATAGACCGGTTGGGAAAAGCACGATTTTTGTCCACCCTTGACCTCACCAAAGGCTACTGGCAGATTCCTCTGGCTGAGGAAGCCAAAGAAAAAACTGCCTTTGCTACGCCCGAGGGGCTGTACCAATACACTGTTCTCCCCTTTGGACTCCATGGAGCTCCGGCGACCTTCCAACGTCTCATGGACAAGCTTCTGCGACCCCACACAGAGTATGCTGCTGCTTACCTCGACGACATTGTGATACATAGCCGAGATTGGGATACCCACCTAGAGAAGGTGGAGGCAGTCTTGAATACCCTGAGGGCCGCGGGCCTTACCGCCAATCCCACCAAATGCACAATAGGACTCGCAGAGGCCAAGTACCTAGGATATATCATAGGAAGGGGAGTGGTGAAACCCCAGCTTGACAAATTAGGGGCCATACAGGACTGGCCTCGACCCATTCGGAAGAAACAGGTACGGGCATTCCTGGGGATTGTTGGTTATTATAGACGGTTCATCCCCCAGTTCGCCACACGGGCCTACCCACTGACAGATTTGATAAAATCCCGGGGGCCATACATAGTGAAGTGGTCGGATACTGCCGAAGAAGCCTTCGTGGATTTAAAGTCTGCCCTTTGTCACGACCCAATATTGGTAGCTCCGGACTTTGAAAAGGAGTTTATCCTACAGACGGATGCCTCCGAAGTCGGACTAGGGGCGGTGCTTTCCCAAATAATAGAAGGAGAAGAACATCCAGTGTTGTTTCTTAGCCAGAAACTCCTGCCCCGAGAGCAAAAATATGCCATAGTAAAGAAAGAATGCCTTGCTATAAAATGGGCGATAGAGACCCTACAGTACTATCTCTTGGGGCGGAAGTTTACCCTGGTTACGGACCATGCCCCCTTGAAGTGGATGCACCGAAACAAGGACCGTAACGCTAGAGTAACCTGGTGGTTCCTGTCACTACATCCATAGCACTTCCAGGTGCAACACAGACCGGGGTCCATACACGCCAATGCAGATGGCCTCTCGAGGATGCATTGTTGCGCGACCCGGGTAGCCCAACCCCCATGGTGTTGAGCAGGGGGCGGGGGGTAAGATATGTGGCAAAGTCAGGCCAGATGGCTTTAGAAGGATAATTGAAGGCAGGTTTGTCAGCCCTAGAATGCTGAAAGCACTGTTCCCAGCAGGCAGAGGAGAAACAGCTGCGGGGCAATTAGGGACACCTGGGCCCTGTTAAAAGCTGTTCTTGTACCAATAAAAGCCCCACCTCCACCAGCTCAGGTGTGGGAGTTTAGAGGAGGCTGGAGGAGTGGAGTGGAGTGGAGTGGAGAGAAAGCGGAGCGGAGCAGAGCAGAACAGAGCAACCTCAGAAAGGGTTAGAGGAAGGGAAGGAGACTAGGCAAGGCCTGGGAGCTTTGCCTCGTCCGCTGCAGCAGGGGCAGCAGAAAACTCCCCTTCTACAAGGACTGAGTCCAGGGCAGTGAAGCCATGACCCTGACAGGGAGAAGTAGGCTTGCCAGGGAGGCTGACTTGCCACATGCCCTACTACGCCAGGGGATTGGACATTAGGCGGCACGAGTTGGGGAGTACTCTCCACAATATATATATAAAAAGGGCTGCTTCTCTTAGAAAACTCAAATCCAGCTGGGGCTTATCCAGCCCCCATTTTCTGGCTGGGCCCCTGAATGTGCAGGGTGGGCCCAGCCAAGGGCAGCTTCTGGTCATGTGACCAGAAACTGCCCGAGATTCTCCAGTTGCTATGTGACAAGCGGAGCTGTGGGAGGAGGAGGGACGGGGAGAGGTGGAGCAATGAGACCTGCCCACCACAGCCCCCAGCAGTGTCGCAAAGTTCGCGCCACTGCTCGGGGCTGCGGTGGGCAGGCCTCATCTCCATGTGGGTGGGCTCCAGCCACTCATGGCTACGCCCCTGAATCCAACATGAAATGTTAAGTGTGCTTAAAGTTATGAATGTGGCTAAGTGTTTTGCTGAACAGGAATGAATTACAGAACTGATGCATGAGTGTGAATACAAAAAATAATTAACCCCTTTCCCCCTGCCCCGATACCTGCCATAAAAAGTGAGCACTTCAGTGACTGTATTGCTTCCAGAGTTCTGTGATCGATACTTAGTTTATAAAGTACCAGACAAAAAACAATATTTGCTGAAAAGTATTTTTCATGGAAAGGCTTGCATGCAACTGCTGTTACAAGGCATTTTATATATGAATTTTGTATATTTATATAGCAGCAGCACCAAAGGAGGAAAAAACAAGTTGTTACACATCAATCTGGGATAATCAAGCTCAGTGAAAGCGCTTAATTGTTTGGAGGGAAAAAATGCAGTGAGTCATACTTGAAGTTTTAATGTGTCTTGTTAGAGATTTTATCAAGGGTTCCTACTATGGGATCCACATGCACTGGAAAGGGTTTGGAAAGAGAAGTATGTAAGCTAGTAAACTAGTTTAAGTTAGCTGCAAAAGTAGGTATTTTGAGTTTTGAACTCATTCAAACTATGTGATATTAGGTTTCTGAGTTTAAATGGTTCTTGCAACATACCTTGAAGTTTGTGCATTCTAAGCAAGATATATCTGGTTTTAGCCATTGAACATTTATAAAGCTTCTAGTCTAATTATCTCTCCCACCTCTCTGCTGCTGCTTTCTGAGAAGTGAGATTGTGACAGCAAATATAAATTCCCTACCCCTTTTCTTCCTTCAGCTATTCCCTCTTCCTCTCACCTTCCTCTTCTCAGGTGAAGTGCTGAGATTACAAACCAGAATTCCTCCTCCCTCAAAGCACTGAGCCACTAGTACTGCAATCCCTCTAGCAGTCTCTTTTAAAGCATGAATACCATAGCAGCATGTAGATGGTGAGATTCTCTCTAACTATTTGGAAAAGCATGAAACACACTCTGCACAATAAATATAGTCTCAGAATAATGCTCTCTCACCCCCTGTCCCCTTCCATATACACAAATGAGAAAACCATTTCTAACCTACAAATCTTTTTAGGAATACAATATAAATATGGGGATGGGCGCTGAACATCTCAAAAAAGCAAAGAGACAGCAAGTAAGCTATTTCAGCAGGTAAGAATGGAAAATTGCATTAAAAAAAAAATAACATTAATTACTACTATGGTTTTGTGTCACCTGACATGGACGGCTCTGTGATATATTGCCTATCAGAAAACCCTTCTGAAGTGTAGTACCAGTCTACAAGAGGCCAGGTAAATGTGTTTTTGATTTTATATGATGTGAGGTTAGGTTTTTTTTGGTTTGGTTGGTTGGTTGCTTTTTGGAGGGTGGGATAGTGTTAGATTTTTATGTTATGTCACAGAGAGTAAATCTTTACATTTATTTTTATTGCAATAGGGAATTAAAATATACTGATCTAAGAAATGTGCTATTCACAAAGCAGTTCACACACCAAGTATCTTATCACCAACAACTTGTTACTCACAGAACAGTAAATAAGGATGAATTAATTTAGTGCTAATGTGTGTGTCATATTTTATGCAATTCCCCAGTAATTCCACAATATTTCCAAACATATTGTACAGCCTAGACTAAATTACAATAGGAATTCAATTCTCAATCCTCTAATCTTGGGGAAGGAAAGACAGAAAAAATGCAAAATAAATTCTCCAGATGTTTAACCCTCTTTGCATTGATCTGTCATTTTTAGCACATTAGAAATTAGGGATTCAACAATTTAAGTTATTTCTCAGTTTGTTTGAATAACAAATACTAGTTTTTGGTATCAGTTACTGAACAGAGACACATACCACAGATGTCATTACCATTGTGTCATTTACCAAACAATTTCATGAATACTCAAGAAAGTGAACAGATTTGCTTCCATCAGAAAAGTAGAAATTCCAGAGCGACACCACAAGTTGCATGGAGTTCTTAAAGTAGCAGTGAAACAGACCAGAGTCTTGTTAGTTATACTGTGGATGCCGCTTGGCAAAAATATGAGCAGCAGTAGAGGCATTGGAGCTGTCTGTAGACTTTGGCAGATAACATAGCAGTAAGCCGCATGCAGACGGTTATCTTCACGGCCATAAGGGCTAGAGAAACTTACTTTTTAAAATTCAAGCTCAAATTCTGCAGAAATTCAAGGCTAAAACCTCTGCCCGCTCTCCACAAAATGCCAGAGAAATTTTTTTATTAATCAGTGCTAAATGCATTTTCATATATATAATGTAAATGATTAAAAAAAGAAAACATATTTTAAAGGCATGAGCACCAATGACTGAAAATTCAACCTTAACTCTTCACTTCCTGACTTAAATACATGATTTTTCCAACTATCATGTTTACTAACTAACCTTCACAAAACTAGACTAATCCAATGGATCTATGTACACTTTTAATACACATTCCATATTCTTCCCTTTCTTACTAGTCATCAAGCAGCAATTAAATTTGTATTCTCAGTATTGTCAATTTGGAGTAATGCTACTATTCTAAACTATCACAATAATATTTGAGTACATCAGCAACCTTGTGAGGTACAGAAGTACTATTATCCCCATTTTACAGATGGAGAACTGAGGCATGAAGAGGCTAAATGATGTGCCCAAGACCACAAAGGAAATCTACATCAGAGTAAGGAATTGAACCCAAATCTCCCAAATTTAAACTAGCACCCTAACCAGTGGATCATCTTTTCAGAGAAGAATATTTTCTGGATTAAAATTAAGACAGCAAGACTGTCAGGTTTAAATGCATCTTTGTTGAAGAGGAATGGAAAGAATCCAAACCTCCATATGATCTCATAGCCTGCAGGAAAGCACTGATTATTTGTACAAACGAACTTCACCTCAACTTGGACCTTATTTTTGTGACCTTCCATTACACATTTTATTTTTTGTGTCAAAGATTCACACCCTGAGTGCAGTACAAAGACAATGTGATACTTAGCAGTTATATCATGCTTCTCATATTGTCAAAGAGCTGTAGTAGCATTAACTAATTAAAATATCAAGGACACTGCAGTGACCTGCCAGGCTTTCCTAGAAACGGAACTGTACTTGGCTTTCTTTCAAGCTACTCGAGACAATGCCTAAACAAGTCTGTTGAGATCAGGGAAGGACCTGGGTCTCTATGTGTAAGAATATTTTTGTTTTTAAATAAGAGAACATAGGGAGAACTACAGGAATATTCAAGTATAGTTCTGGTCCCAAGAAAAAGAAATGCAGGATTTCAATTATGTGAATGTGTGCTGAATATATATGAATCAATTACCCTCCAAGGCGTGCATTTGTTGTTCTCCTCTTCCTAGCCCAGGGGTCTGCAACCTGCGGCTCCGGAGCTGCATGCAGCTCTTTGGCTGCCCCCTTCTAGCTCCAGGCCTTCCCCACCACCTGGGGACCTTGTGGGTGGCCCACTCCTGGCTCTGCCTTTCCCCTCCCCCCACCCCGAGCCACTGGGGGACCCTGCGGGTGGCCCGTGCCAGGCTCTCTCTGCCACCCGGGGACACTTGAGGGGGGTGTGTTCTTGGTTCCAGGCTTCCCCCTCACCAAGGGACCTTGCAGCAGACAGCCTGGCCCAGCTCTCCCCATCTATGCGGGCGCCCCCCCAAGCTACAATGCATTGCAGCTCTCAAAACACTTGGTTATTGAAGGAATTTTTTTAAAAGGCTCTTCTTATGTTCTGGGTTGCCAACCCCTGTCCTAGCCCATCCTTTCTTGCTGTACAAAATCAAACAGGATGGTCTTTTTTATGGAAATAAGCGCAGCCTTAGTCAGTCCACTCCCTTGGGCTATACCATTTCATCCATAAGCACATCTTTCCCCCCTCAAGTTTCTAAAAATAAAACTGAGCACCAGAAAATATAGATTTTATTTTGTGAAAGGTAACAGGAGAAAAACTCATTGTTGCTGCTGGAAAACAACCAGTTTCCTTTATAGTCAATATCAATTGAGAGAGAGAAAATGTATTTCAACTAATCACAAGGAAAAGACAGGCTACAAAACATTCACATCTTTCAGTCAGATTAATTTTGTTAGCCAATTTCTTCTCTTTCGGAAGCAATATCCAGTTGAATTCCCTGTAGTGGTTTTTTTTCATTAGATATCTGCAAGCAGGAGCAAGGTTCTGTTTGCAAAGAGCTGAATTTACCAGAATCACAATTAGGCAGAGAGTGGAAAATGAAAATTCATTTTCATATTTACTGTCACTTTGACAACAAATGACTGTGTGACAGAAGCAGGATGTTCAATGCAAAGGGAGACCAGACAGTTTGCTTTCATTCATGAGGTTAGCTGTATGTTGATTAAAGAGCATTATAAAAAATCTGCAGTAGATCAGAATTTAATATTCGGGCAGTGTCATGGGAACCCACATTATTACACACCCCAATTCTCTCTGCTTTTTTGATAATTCTCTTATGCAATTCTCCAATAGGGAAAGATCAGACCTGTGCTACACCTCCACAGTCTGCACTCCTGCTCACTGGAGTTTGAAGTGAAACAGAGAAGATTCTTGACAGGTTTTAGGTGGCTTTTAATGCCACTTGACAGGAGTTATTTGCAGGATATACAACATAGATGTGATATAAATGGACAAATAAGAGGTAAGGAAAAAGCAAAAGAGGGCTTCTCTAAACAAGAACCTTCCACTGGTTCAACTTAAGGTATGATTTTAAATCAATTTTGTTAAGCCAGGCTTATTTACTCATTTAAGTTAGTTAGGAACAGATTTAACCTAAATCAGAATTAGTCACTCTTACTGAAACAAGAATGTTTGCAGAGGGGCTTTGTACCTCTTTCACTAAATTGCCTTAAAAGATGTTTTAAATTAAATCAGTGTTTATAGATATGGACAGAAAGCATGAATGGGATAGAGAGAGAGGAGGGCTAAATGGCTGGGATCGAGAAGCAAGAGAGTACTGAATGGAAGTGTGGGATGAAATACACACAAAAGGGGCGAGGCCATTCCAATATCTAGTGGCTTTGTATTTTAGTTCAGGATTTGTGCCAACTGGCACGGGACGTGCAGTAGATGTGAGGGAGCCACATCAACTCTGGGAAGAATGTGTGTTGTGTGACTCTCTGGCAAGTATCATCAAGGTCTGGCAGCAGCCATAGCCAGCTTTCTCAGGAATCTGTAGTCTTTTAGTAAAAATGGGTGAAAGGAGCTACGGGAATCCAGGAAAATGATTTCAAAAAATAAGGAAGAGATACAGTGTTGAGAAGAGACAAGAGTATGGCAAAAGTTGGATTTATACAAGAAAGTTACACTGGTTTGATTTGAAGTGTGATTTAAACTAATTTAGTTAAAATTCTTTCCGTTTAAAAGAAGCTTTTTCAGTTCAGTGCCAACCAATTCCTAATCAACTTAAATTGAAAGAAACCTGCTTCAAATAGAATTGAGTGACCACACAGTCTTTTGCATTGGTTTAACTACAATGGTTTAAAATCACATCTGAAGTTAAATAGGTGCAATTTTCTTAAGTAGACAAGGCCCTCAGAAATGCCGAGGGATGGGGATAAGATGAAACAAAAACAAACAAACAAAAAAAGAAGGAAAGAGGAGAACTAAGCACAGTTTTGAAATTAAAGTTTAAAAAAAAAATCTGAGAAATATCACATCCTACTTCACACATTTCTGACTTCCTCCCAACATCCTCCCCCCCCAATCCTTGACAGCTAAACACCAACGGCAAAATTCAGAACTGGTCTGTAAAGGCTTTTGTGCTACATGTCATCTCTGCTCCCTCTATGAATGAACACATTCCATTT
This sequence comes from Pelusios castaneus, assembly GCA_007922175.1. NCBI lineage: Eukaryota > Metazoa > Chordata > Testudines > Pelomedusidae > Pelusios > Pelusios castaneus. Next base: position 11,330,779 of record ML685801.1, on the reverse strand, counting down.
ACTACCTGCCTATACATCTAGTACTAGAAAAATAATACAATCAAGTAGTTATGTAGCATTTGATATATTCAAAGTGGTGTATAAATATTAACTAATTAATCCTAATCACCATGAAGCTAGTAAGCAAGCTTTATGCACATTTTATTGATGGAAAAACTAAGAATACAGAAGGGCCCCAAGATATTAGACCACAGAATTTCCTGACTTCCAATTACATGCTTATCTTCTATATCATGCAACCCTCTATTAACTAATGATTATTAATAGTAGTATTATTCTTTTTAACCATAAAAGGAAGTCACATACTAACCATTACACACCCAAGGAAATGTGGTGTAACCTGGACTTACTTCATCTCTTAGAATTCATCCCTTCTGGAACACTGTACCAATTATCACCACAAAATTTGCCCCCCAAAAGGTACATATTCAAAATAATCCACAGTGAACTAATATGAACATAGGAAATATCAGAAAATTACATATTTGTCATATGATACAAAAACAAATTCTGAATTTAGTATTCAACACCATCACCATAAATATACTTCCAAAACTACTGTCATGTCCAGGAATTACAAATCTCCAAGAATGGAGAGCTATTTTGAATACAGCACAAAATGGAATTTAAAAGAATCTCAGTCCCAAATTTACATTTCTTTATTTTACTGCCATCTTTTAACCATAACAATATCAAAAGCATATATCTAGTGTGTGTGTGTACTCACGTTTCCTTTTTTGCTAACATTACCAAGGTCATAAAAGTGTCACTCAACTTATCTAGCAGATACTTTTTCCAACAGTAGCTGATATAATTTTTTTAAAAAACCCAAACCTGAAAAAGGTACTAGCCCAAGGTAAAAACTACAGGCAAGAAAAATGTTGTTTGTGTGGGTTTTTTTTAAAGGTAGACCCCCCCACACACACATTATAACAAAAGCAAAAGGTTTGGCACATGCAATCACATGTAGGAAAGTAGTTTATGTAGTCACATGTAGGAAAGTAGCTTCTCTCATCTCAATTAGAATGCATAAAAAATTAACAAAACACGAACAGGTAAAGAGAGAGTTCTGAAATGGAAGTAAATATCTTTACAGGAATTCCCAGGAGATGAGAGCTCAATGGTTGGCTCACAAAAGCCCCTTGTATGAAGAAGCTCTAATTACTACTGCTGATGCAAATACCACAGTGGTCAGCATTAGAATGGTCACAGAGTAACTCACTAAAGTCAATGAGTGGAGTTTTAGATGCACAAGGAATGCAGAACTGTGCCCCTAAGATCAAGTTTATTGCAGAACTGTTTATTCCGGGTGTGAATATAAGGGACAAGCTTTTGAAACACAGATTTAATTATCCCCTATATCTTTACACTGATTTTAAAAAAGTAACTCCTAAACCAGAGATTCTCACTTGTTGTACCTCCATTTAAAATGTGACTTTGAGAACTCAAAAGTACATTCCACTCATATATAACATGCTCTAAACAGATCAACAACAAATTTATTTAACATCTGGGATCTCTGTACTCTGACCTTCAAAATAAAAGCCTAACAAGAAATCAGTAACATGCCTGAAGCCCTTGGTTTTTACCACCAGATGTCACTAACAATGAAAGAGCAATTAGAAATTGGAACTACAAGAGGGGAGAAAGATTGAGGGAAATAAAGTAAAATCTCCTGCTTCGACATGGTCAAATCATCTTCCCCTCTCAGCTGTGCAAATTGTACCATCTCCACTCTTGTGATGTTGTCATATTACTACTTCGCCAGTCAAATTAGATCCTTCCAACGTAGACAGGACCTGAATTTCTAATGCAAAATACCCACCAAAAATTGCTTCAGAAACAAGCATTAAAAATCATAAAGAATGCAAAAGATTTCCAGCTGAACTATTTTTAATTGTGAACAGCTACACGAACGCACTCATTTGAACTCCTTTTGACAGTTTCATCACCAGCAGTGCATTATAATTGCTTAGATTAAGCATAATAAACATTTATTTTTAAAAAAAATCTTTCATTTATGTATATATGGACTGCAGCCTGGGCTTTAAACAAACCCTATCCAAAGGATAAATAAATGTGTGCCACAGGATTCCTTGTTTGTTTTGCTGAACTAGAGGAACACAGCTACCTCTTGGGAACCTATCCAAAGGAGACATTATACCTCACAACTGTGATTTGGAAGATAATAGTATGCATATAGTTTCATTGCAACATCAGTTATCTTTGAATGAAGGTGACTAAAGATGTTGTAGCCTTTTATTTAAAGTTCATTTTAGTGATTCACTTCTCTCATATTAGCTCTAGCTGCTGCTGGTGAATTGAAAGTTGACAAGTTTTTTTTACAAGCAAACCACGATTATTCTGTTTAAATTGTTGTAGTGCTCACCATGTGCTACGCACTTTCCCCAACAAGTGTCTCTGCTAAGGCTCCACAGCCAGGAACCCCTCTCATGCAGTCAGACAGTTAAGGAGCCTAATGTTTCTTGCAAGAATGACTTCAGCTGCCACATCTCCACACAAAATGGCCAGCGGAGGAGGAGGAAGGGGGTTTTGCCCACTTTACAACTTTTAGTCCAGTAGTTAGAGCGCTCATCTGGGATGTGGAAGACCAGGTTCACTCCTGCCACCACGCCTGAGGTGGTGAAAGGAACTGAACAAGGGTCTCCAATTTCAGAAGAGTACTTTACCCTCTGAATTCTGGCAGGGATGGTCCCTGAGTCTCTCTTTTATTACTAGTTTTGTAAGATATTAATTCATCCCTTACTACTAGGGTAGGCTTTCAAGATGACCTGCAAAGGAGGGGAAAAAATAACACTAGGATAAAAGTTTCTCAATTTTAATTTTCAGACCCATTTTATCCAATAAATTCACTTGCAGGAAATGTGAACCTAATCTGCTAAAAAGAACTCAAGAAGTGTTAGTCTTCACTTCCGTTAAATTCTCAAACTCACATTCCAGAATACATTCATTGCAGATTTACCTCAAGTGGGTTGGCTGCCCCATAACCCTCCCCACCTCACCCCCCATCTTTAGATTCACACACACAAAAAAAGCCTCTAACTTGCCCATTAGGCCCAGGGGAACAGGCACAGCTGAAGGTATAGGCTTCACTTAGATTTGATTTCCTCCTGGACTGGCAAGCCATTTATTTTGCAGGCACAATGCAAGCTAATCAAGCACACTGCTACTACTCCTTCTACGCTATCCCACAAGTCCTCATGAGCTATACTTGCTGATTAGCTCCTCCTTTAAATCACCTATATTGACTCAGCAGTTTAACCCCGGTTTCTTTGGTTCCATTCTGCTGAGCTTCCATTGCATTTGGATAGATATGCCATCCAAGAAATCTTCCTCCTATGCTGCCAGTTGGCCAAATACTAATGCCAGCCTTCTGGTAAAGCTGTGATGCAATGTCAGTAAGACCCATAATGTGGAGGAGTGTACCGAAAATGTCACTTCTGTAAGTGGTGGACAGAAAGAAACGTGGAGGCAGAGAAGTCAGCATAGTGTACCACGAATCACTATGTGGTTTGTCATTATAGAATTCAGTCTGCAATCTTGTTAAAAGTTCTTGCTGCCAAGTTCGATTTCTCCTTCAGAGCTGTCTGCATTAATAATGAGTAGCTTCACTTGGAATTATTTACATAAAGTACTATTCTGGGGTCATTGCCAGACAGCAGCTCCATGCTAGGCAAGAGAGAAAGTAAAGGGGGGCAGGGGAGTGAAAAAATGTATAAAGCAGCCCAGTTTTATGCCCTACTAAGTACCATGGCTAGCCCACCAGAAATCCAACCCAGCACAGGACCTAATACAGTACCATCGTGGATACAGCCACATGGTTCTAACACAGGTTGGACTTTGCAGTGGGGATGCTCTACCTTGACGAGGCAAGCCCAGGCTAACTCTGCAGTGAAGACATACCCTCAAAGGTGTGATTGAGAAAGGGGCAAGGAGTAGCATGACAGTCAGCTTACTGGAAATGATTCCCAGTTTGGTTGTTTAAAACTAACAAGTGAACAAAAGAGGCTTGATGTCAGATACTATTTTATGGGTTTTTTCCTCATGTATATTTCTGTTTTAAGGCCCCTAGTTAACAGGGTGGCCTGTATACTGGTGTCTGTATTTTCAAAAGAAAAATAAAGTAGCAAATATTTTTGTTTAGAGATGTCATTTATTAGAGCTATGCCTTTTATACACATTTGTTTGTTAGCACAGATAATATTGCACACCTACCAAAGGCAAGAATGGCTGGATAGACTTGAGCCATTAGAGAGTATCTGGCAGACTTAGAAAACAGAATAAACCTAACAATATTCCATGATAAACTTCCCTTCAATTTTGTTAGAAAAAGCTATATCTAAATAAAAATAGTTGATTAAATACAGCAAATATACAGTAGATGATGAAATAGGAATCTGAATGCATGCATGTGTGATATCTTTTTGCTATGAAGCAGGTTAGACCTTAATGAGGAAAGCATTGCCATAATTATAGCTGTCTTCTGTGCGCTCCACAACAAGATCCTCTCCCATCAGCACAGATAGTTTCTTCGCTAAGCGCTGCAAGCTGCATCAGTGTATGTGTAGACAAGCCCTAGGACATTATCCCTTGGTGACTGACTTTATGTCCACAAAGCATATTTTCAACATAATTACATTATTATTACATTATTCCTTAAATATAAATATACATCTTGCAATGATTAGGAATCTTGACAAGTTACAAGTTTTCTGTAGAAATCGTACAGGCTACTCTTTATGGGTAAATAACATCTTGGGGTATAGTGAGTTTTTTTCAGTCTGGGATGAGTTGCTTGCAGGGGACTGTTTACCAAACAGCCTCTGTATCACAATCGTTACCTACACTTTTGTTCTATAACAAGGAAACCAATTTTTTTAAAGCAATGTTACAATTTTTGAAACATGCAAAATTATGTGGCTGCTAACTTTAAAGCAAACTGCTGCTGTTAGTGTAATTTTGTTAATGGTTGAAAATTACAGCTGCCAGATGCCAGGATGAATCTTCCAGTCACTGTAATAGAAGCTTTGTGGCACTATAAATCTGGGCTGAAATAAATGTTGGAAACTGCTTCCTGTCAAGCGCTATCTAGAAACCATAGCTGTGTTTTCTGAAATCAAAACTCCTTCTGCTAGGCATTTCTGTAGTACCTTCTATCAATTGAAATGCAAAAGTCCCACCACTCATATTTAAATAACTCTATATTTGCAACACAACCACACAATGAAATCTAGAAAGCTCAAAATATAAGCTGATATATTTTTATTTGGCAATATAATCAAAACATGCCTATTTTCATTTGTTTTACATTACGACTGTAAAACTCTGAACTCTGTGCATCATGTAACGTGTTAGCCATTAGAAGTATTTTACAGTTATTTTTTTTTCTAATTACAAATACATTAACTATATATTCACCAGTGCTGCATACTACAACTAAATGCTATGACACTCATGAGCCAACATTTGTGCTACAATGTGGGAGATTAATAACATTTCAAGGGTGGCATCCTGACTCCAAATGTAACACTTTCTTCTTTGTGCCTGGACCTCGGGAGTAAAGTGATTTCATGGAAGTTGGGCTCATGACAAGAAAAGATCAAACCTAGCGACTGTTTAAAATGAAACACTATGGGCAAGATCCAGCCTTAATTTCATTCTGCTTACTTCGGTGAGGTTACATTGAGGTGAAATTGATCCAGTACATTTCACTTTGTTGTTAAATTGAGCAGTTTAGACTAGAGCATATTTTCATAGTTTCAACTAAGAGAAAATCAGTCACGACTTTACGATAATGCTCCTCACAATTCTGTAGGGATGTGTTTAAAGAATAACCCATTCTTTGCAGTAATTGCAGAAGCTGTTTCTACTTTGGTACATGGCAAACAAGGATGTGAAAGGCCAACAGGACATGTCATAATACTAGATTTTTCAAAAAGGAAGTGCTTTTGTAAATTACAGCTAGTAATTCAAGGACTATAGTATATAACCACATGAATGCACAACTCTGGTCAAGTCTGCTGACCAGAAAAGATCTCTTACCAGAAAGCTGGGATATAAGTATTCTCTGGAGAATAGGTTCCATATCAGAAGCAAACTTACAATGCATTAACTTGGAACCACACATGGGAAACTCAATCTGGAGGTTCTCAAGAGTCTTCACCCCCACATGGAACACAGTTATTTTGGCTTTTTTGCCAGTGACCCATCTTCAGTTTCTAATGGGAGGTAGGACAGTCTAGTGGTTAGGGCGCTACTCCAAGAGGCAGGAGACCCAGATTCAATTCCCTTCTCCACCACAGGCCTCCTGGCTGACTCCAGGTAAGTCACTTCAGTCCAGATCCTCTGAGCTATTTATGCGCCTACCAGCCTCTTTAGGCACCACTGACATTTTCACTCCAGCCGCCACCTAACCCTGCAGCACCCAAGTTTCCACTGGCTGGCATTCGCAAAGCTGCCTACACCCCCAGCTAACAAGCAGCTTGGAGCCCTAGCACTAGCTGAAATCACCAAGACCCCGAAGCAGGAGTCTAACAGGCCTGATTCTGTAGGGGTGCTCTGTGCATGAACAACATCTAATAGCCATCAGCAGGAGGGGTAGATGCAGACCAATGGCAGGGGGCAACAAAACACTCACACAAGAGACTGCCATGAGAACACAGGGCTGTTGTGAGGAGCATGGGGGAAGGGCGCAGAAGTATTCCAGCTGCTAAGGCATGGGCTAGCTAAGTGGCTGGCCTAGATTAGGCACCTAAATCCACAAGAGGGTTTGCAGCTCAGGATATTGCAAGTGGAGGCAGGTTCCTAACTCTAGCCCATCAGGTCAGCCGCTTAGACTCCTAAACCGTTCTCTCCCAATCCCTCTTCTCAGCATTTCACTCCTGACAGAGAGAGGCAACTCCCAGCTCAGCCTCCTGGCATCTGAGGAGGAACCTAACTTTCCTTATGCATTGTCTTCCATGGAGAATGGACCTTGGTCTCTCCATGCCTCACTAGCCCATTTATAAAATGAGAATAGTAGCACTTCCCAACCTCACAGATTATAAATTGAGGTGCTCAGATACTATAGTAGCGAGGGCCATATAAATATGATAACAGTACATCTTCCAAAAGCAGTGATTTCTCCCTCAGAAGCCTTCTCCTCCTCAACAGCGGTGGCTAGAGTTATACAAGGAAGCCCTTTGAACAACTTTCCTGTTTTACTCACCAACCACTTCCAACTATTATTTCCCCATCTTATCAGTAGTTGTTTCCTCATTTGCGGATTTCACAGTGTTTTTGATGGGCCTAAACTGAGTAATTACTGTGTGCAATTTTTCTGCTTGAAAATAAATACTGTGAAACAAAAGGAAGTACTTTTTCTTTTAAGTCTAGGTCTCACGATCCCAGCATGACCTTTGTAGTAGGAGAGAGGATTGGGTCTGAAGTTTGAACTGTTGCTGTATCTTTGACACTCACTTAAAAAAATCCAAAAGACAAAAGCCACCAACCGAAGGCCCAGCCTATTAAAATGATTACACTTACATTTGTCAGTTAAAGGCTTTTCTTTTTTTTTTTTAAGGGGAGGAAGGAGTCACTGGAAGCTTTCCCTTGCCCCCTTGTTAAAAAATTATTCCTGTCCTAGACAAACAATGACTTTGACTATTCTTTAATTGAAGGAACTGTCCTTAAACAGCTTGGGTACTTGACATTTTCCATAAAATGTAAATCATCAGTCTGTTTAAAAAAAAATGCATTTTTAAATGCATTTTATCTATATTATACTGGGGCAGAGCAGCTGCTTCACCTCACCGATTCCATGGTGAGGGACCCTGGAATAAATAAGCCCCACTCTAGAGAGTTTTTATTCCTCATTGAGGTTTTATTTTTCAATATTTTACAAGGAGGGATGGGGGCCCTCAGGGCAGGCACAAGCAGTACTCTTCAGCCAAACAAAAGAAACAAGCTCATAACACAAAAAGAAAAGACTTTCTCCTGCCCACTCTCTGTGGTGCTGCCTTGCTATCTTGGCTCCAGGTTGCCAGCCAAACAGGCACTTAGCTCGGTTGCTTCCCCTTTATGGAGGAGAACTGCCTTCCACCCAGGAGAAGTCTTTTAATCCTATTACCACAGGCCTTGCTACAGCTTCTCTCTCCTCCCTCCCCTCTCACCAGAAGAGGGGTTTTTAAAAGTCACAGGCAGTCCTTAATTGGACTCAGGTATCCCTAGTAGACCTAAGGTAACCTCTTCTCAGCTCATGTGGAAAAGGATCTTTATCATTCTAGGGCTGACATATCAGCAAAGTCTACGGTGGCCACTGAGGGGGCAGATCTGTTCACAGAGCCCCTGCTACAACTTGGTGTGCAGGTGGTGGTGTGGTGGTGTCCACCTTGGTGTATCAGAGGTTCCCAGTGTGCTCTTGGCGGGACTCACTGGAATTGGAGACCTTTTGGACTATGACTGGGGAACTGAAGCACATGGGACTCTCCACACTTCAAACTCTCCGGCACGTACTTCGGGAGATGAGGGAAGCATTACCCCCCCACTCGGGTTTACCTTTAGCAGGTCCTGTGGGAAGATGCTCCCCACTCACCCTTCACAGCTAGTCCTCCAGATCTTTTCATCAGTCCCCTGCCCTATAAGCCTGCCCTTCCTCTCCCCATCCCCCGCCTCCTTCCCATTCCCCCCACTGAGCCAGCTGCACGACCTGTGGTCAATTCATTCCCAAACCGCAGCAAAGACACATTTGTACACACTCCTGCTCCACACTTTTCATTTCCTCCCCCTTGTGTTCCACTTTGACACTAAGTGGCAGTACCTTTTGACACCCACTGAGGGTGAGGAACTCTGGTGGGCCAGCTTCTATTCCATCTTGGTCCTATGGCTCACCAGGGATATTAGTTGGTGGTGCCTTTATGGAACCGTGAGCATAGGCGTGTACCTGTCATGGTTCATCCTCCTTGTCAACCTTCTCTTGGCACTGGGCTGAAGTGGCCATCTATAAAAGCCAGGAAAGGATGTTGGCCAACAGGGTGCTCTGCAACTGTGGGGGCCTATTTCCGTTCCTCTCTTCATTCATGCATCTGGGTAGATAGCCACCGGCTTCTTTGACACCTCTTAAGAGTAATGGCACTGCCCAGGGTTCTCTGCTAAGTGCCCCCATCAGGTTCCCTACTCTCCCCTCTTCCTGTTCTTTCTTGTGTTGAACCCTGCGGCACAGTAGTCCTCCTCTTAGGGTGGGAGAGGGACCTTCAGCTCTGCGCCAGCCCACATCCTGGAACCAAATAAGACCATTCTCTAGCTGTTTGAAGTGACGTTGTCACAATACTTACATTTCAGCGGTTCATCATCTTGTTTTTTCTATAGTTTTTTAAATGTAACACACATCTCCCCACAGCCACAGAAATATGGGGAAATTTGCAAGTATTTTACAATATCCAAACAATCTTAGATGAAAGATCCAATTACAAAACAAACAACCCTCTGAAACAAATCTCTCCAGATGTTTCATCAGACATAAAGGTCTGACTAAAACGCGGCAAGCCAAAAGAACGCTCCCGTTTCCTGAAGTAAGCTAACAAAAGGAAAAAATGTGAATACAGTAACAAAGATTTTTGAACAGCAGCTTTGACATTATCCCATTGAATCTACTTTTAACATAATTAGAATAGTGTCTGTATCCTATGATAGAAAACGAATTGCATATACTTAAAAATACACAATAATTTTTAAAAAGTCTGAATTCAGTCATGTTTTCAGTAATGTTTTATAGCTGAAAATGTCTCTCTCTACATACTCTCTCAAATATTTAAAAGCCGCACAGAAACTCTACATAAAGGTATTCACTTAACAGATTATTTCAGCTCCCATAAAGTCTATTGCAAGCCCCATTACAATACCCTTTGTTACAATACCATCTACCATGTCTCTGAAGTTCAGCATGTGAGAAAAGCAAAAGACACCGTACAAATGTATTTTCATAGAATATAGTAGTAGCCCACTACCGGTTTTGTTGTGGTCTAACTGCACTGTACGCTTTTGGGACAGGGATATCATCATCCTGTATTTGTCAATAATGCACTATACACAATGCCCAAAAATAAACAATGTGCTAATATGAACAGCATTTGACTTCTCAGTTTAATGTAAAAATCTGAAGGCACTGAATGAGATACATACCATGTCAAAACGTCTCACCAGACACATTCAAGACACACAGTCTCATTAAGTTCTAGTACATAAATAAACCAGCATATACTTAAACATACATTGATGGATTTCTGTTTTCCACACCACTTCTAACTATAAGCCACTTATGATTATGATAAATGAGGCTCTCCTTCCGCTGGATCCTGCAATGAAGTCATAAAGTTTAATTTCTTAAAATTAGTTCTATGGCAACAGAGTGATTAAATCAATACAAGATTAAATTCACTGCAAGACCAGGCAGAAAAAGAAGCTGGAATGGGATGGAGAAAGATCTTATTCAAACACATCAACAACAGCAAGTAAAATACACAAACAAATCTCCGGGCTTACAAAAATGTAGGTGTTCTCATTTCAAACTCACCACAGAACAAAAGAACGCTTTTGTGTATGACTCTGGTCTTACTGTAACACTGGTCTTTTCACATTATGAAACACCTGTCAGAGATGGGCCAGATAATATTTTGTCCGGCCTTGAGCACAGGGGACTGGAATAGACCACCTCTCAAAGGGTGCGTCTACACTTACAAATTAAGTCAACTTAATTTACTCTGCGTCTACACTATACTTAAGTTGACTTAAGCAGCTATTTAAGTCGACTTAAGGAAAAATTAAGTCGGCTTTATAAAACCAAGTTTTACGTCGACTTTAGAAAGTCAACTGAAGACAGTGTAGACGTGGAGTAGCCCTAAGTCGACTTTAAGTCGACTTAGGGGGCTCCAGGGCTTCCCCACTGCCCTCCCTGCCCCTATGCCCTGCCAGGGTCCCTGTCCCCCTTTGCCCCATTGTACTAAGGTACAATGGGGCAAAGGCTGAGCCCCCTGGCACTTGGCAAGGGGTGCCCCCCCCCCGCCACCATGGACCTGTCCCAGGTCCACCTAACCCCTACAAGTCGACCTAGGCGTCCAGTGTGGACATTCTAGGTTGATTTTGTAGGATCCCCTCTAAGTCGACTTAAAATTTGAGTGTGGACATGCTAAGTCGACTTAACAAAGTTGACTTAAAGTCGACTTTGTTAAGTTGGTTTAGCTAAATCAACCTAAATTAACAAGTGTAGACATAGCCAAGGTTATTCCCATCCTATGATTCTATCAGGGGATCCTAACATAACTTCTCCTTACCACCCTTTTGAGTTTCACATATATTACTAGTTCTAATTGGATTTTCTAAAGACCAACAATCAAAGAATGGATTTTTGGATAAATAGCCTGGTTTTAAACTGACTCAGGGCCTTCTTCCTGATCCAGCAAACAGACAGGACTGTGGAGCACTGCTGTCCTTCGGGAAGGACTGGTCCTACTGAGGCTCCATAAGACTGGATGCTTGTTCTATGCTGAAGCCGTGATGAACTTGAAACCATAAGGAAATCCCTTAGGTGGAATTTTGAAGGACTGCTCCTGCCAGAGCCTTAGGGTTGGGGTGATGACTGATAAGCTTATTAGCAAGCAAATTCTTTTACTATGTTTCCTCTGTAATGCTTTTACCTTAAGAATAAGCTAGGTTTTCAGAGAAGTGCAGTATGGTACCTTATAACTGTGGGCAATTACTCTATTAATTATTAGTCTCTGAAAAGAAAGTAATTAGGCCTGCTTAGGCAGAGTCTCTTGTTATTTCAAGTATAGTCAGGGGACTGTGCTATGGAAATACCCCAGTCAGAAGACAGAGAGACATGTTTCCCCACTCAAGGGTGGTGACGGCCAGCGGAGTTGAAGCCTAGAGCAGGTGCCCATGCTGGAGCAAAGAGGGGGGATGAAGGTACAGCTGCCCTGAACTCTGACACTTTCATCACCCCATTTCTTCTACAACATATTTCTCCTTGCTTCTTGCAAAAATCTGTTCCAACTCAGGCCTTCACTTTCATGCACTTTGTCCCTGGTCTTCACCCCCAGCCCACCAGCTCCACTCAATACTGCCAACTGTCACAGTTACTTGGCGAACTGCAGCCTGGTCCCTCTAGATTTCTTCAATTGCACTCCTCACCCCCAGTCTCAGACCGCAAGCTGTCACCTCCCTCAGGGTAAAAGCTAATTATTCTCCCATTCTCAGGCGGGATCCGGACTGCAGTCCCCTGTGTATAAACCAAGGCTACCTCAGCTGGACTGAGTTATCTTAAGTGTTTACAGTTCTGTTCTCTCTAGGCTCAAGGACAACAGTATCCAGTAGCCACACAGCCTTTTTAAAGCGAAGTATCATTAATACAGAACATCATTTCAGAGAAAAGACAACAGTCCATATACATGCCATCTTCCACAGAGTCCCTCTCTCTGTCAGCCTGTCCTCCTGACAATCCAGGACAAACCACCTCCCCTCCCCACGCAGGAAAGGTTTTGAACTGTTTAGTGTCCTTCTGATCTCAACTTTCCCAGTACTGGCTGCACAGCTCTATCACTTTGGCCTGGAAGTATGCCACTCTCTACGCACCCCAATGTTTGCTGGGGGTTGCTTATCTATAACTATTCTGTTTCTTCTCTCCTTGTTTTTCCCCACCACCTTTTAATAAGCTAGAACAATGCATTCATATGGAAAATTCCTATAGCCCAATCTACAGTCACTTCTCCTCCCTGGCCTTTCATATACTGTGTTCATAAAATCATTACACCTCCTCAGAACTCTTAAGATTATTACACAGCAGCTCCCATTCATTGCACCAATCATAATAATGAACACCATCTCCAGTGCCCCAGAGCATTCCTCCACTGCCCTAGGAAACAGCATGTGGAACTCTTGGAATGGGGATGGGGAGTAGGGGGCGTGTCTGGTCCACCCATCAATCAGGCTTGTGTACACAGTGCTTAAAACTTTCAGTCCTAATGTGAAAAAAACAGCTAAAATGGCCACATATCCAAAATTTAAATAAAACAAAAGCTGGCAGGTGTACCAGATCAACTCAGGATTCACCTCCTACCTAATTTTTTAATAGATAATCAATGTTTTCTTAAGAGATATCAGTCAATGATGAAAAGTAGGACTTCATGCATAAATTTCAGCCAGCCAGCAACAAAATTCAAAGGCTTTCTATTAAAAATTAATAAAGAGAAACCAAACATTCTACACAGAAAATTCAAAGAACATAAAATATAACCCTGTGAAGTTTTACCTGGACTGGCCAGCTATTTTTACAGAAACAAAGGGAACTGATGCCACAGGCACCACTATAATTTTCAAAAATATACCATTTAAACATGCTCTAATGTCATACAAATTTCTGTTCTGAGACCACAGAAAAGATTGGTCTCAAAACATTTTGTCATTGCACAGGCTATCATCACTTGTTTGGCATACATCCCAAAGTTCTCCAGCTGATGAGAAAAATGAACTAATTGTGCTGTGCAACAGGCTTCAGAGTTAAAGACCAGCTGGACAATCTACACCATCTTGCCTCTCTTCGTGGAGAGTCTTTCACATTCAATTAAAAATTACACAAGACATTTCAAACATTTGGCTGACAATGGAGCTGAATGAGAGGATTATTTTCCTGATTATATGCACAAAGCGTACTAATGGCAATGTAAATTACATGCATGCAGTCAGGGCAGAAAACAGCCATGAAGGAATGACAATGGCATTGCCAACTCTTGTGGTTTGTCAAGAGTCTTACAATATTTGGTGTTTCCCAGCTGCTGGAATCAATGAACTGTATGTGAATCCGAGCTTTGAGTTAAAAATGAATAAAAGGGGTTTCTAGCCTAAATGGCTGTGGAGAAAAACATGAAATGTGAAGCATATATACCAAAAAGACTCCAAAACAAGGCAGCAAATAAAAAGAATCCCAAACTTATTTTTTAAAACAATCCCATAATTGCTTGGGTGTTGGCAATACTGCAAAGCAACTCTCTCTGTGTCTCCCGGGTTTGCCACACAGCAAAAATATCTGAGCTAAAAACAGCAGAAACTTTTAAAACAAAGTGAAGTTACTTTTCCTTCCTGCACTAGTAAGTCTAGGTCGGAACATGAGAAATGCTACACCAGGTCAACTTAACAGCTGAGCGCCTTTGTTTAATTTTACCTTTCAACAGGACTCATCATGGTGGGCAGGCCCTAAAAATGAACCACTTCCTCCACTAAAAAAGCCCTGTTTTTAACTTTGAAAATATTAACAGTCCTGGTAATACCATACCATGTCCTGGTATGGACAAAGAATAATGCAGGCTGCAATACAGTGGGTGGGGCATCTTAAACTAGAATTTGGAACAGACAAAAATGCAGAGGAATCAGACTTTCCAGAATGACAAACACAGCGTGGAGCCACATCAGAAAGTGCTAAAAAGCTTGCCTTAAGTGCTTTAACATAAATATTTTACTGCAACTTGAAAAACAAAATGTGTTAACTGTTCAAGCTATGCAGAATATATTATGTGTCTTTAAATGATTATCGGCAGTAAACGCAGGAAGCGAGTTCTGAGAAAAAAAAAATCTGTGGGTTACAGTATGATTTCATTCCCGTACTGTGTACAGCTTCTGATTTATGGAGGCTCTAACCAATGCATGCAACAGTCATTAATGCCAGATTTCTGTAGCTTTTCCATGCACTCTAAGATACAGAATAAGAATTAGAAAGGCAATGAGTCTAGTGGTCTGATTTTTAAACGTACTAAAAATGCTCCAGATATAGATCCCTTTTCTTTGCTCAATATTTTACTCTCATGTTTGCCTGTAAATATCTCTGAGAAAAACTGTTTTGAACTGGACATGATAAGCACTTAAGGTAACTGACTGAAAAATCAGATTTTCAGTAAGCAGTTGCTGAAATGCCAGTTTGCAATATACTGCAGTAGTCCTAAAGAAATTCCTATTCTGACATTAATAGTTCAGGAAGATGACGATTTTTTCTTTTACATAAAAAGAACAACATTGTCAAAAAGCTGTGCAAAATCAGCTACCTATCTCTTTCTCCAGAGACATGACTTAGCTTGCCATGTGAAGTGCAGGCATAAAATTCAATGTTCTTTTGAACCAGACTGAAATACAAGTACATGTAATAAAATAAATAAATAAATAAAAACCAACCAACCAACCAAATCCACTACTTTAATTTTGTTACAATCAAGAAATGGCCACTATTAACCTTGAATAAAAGTAATTACACAGCATTGTCACAGTCACCAAGCTAACTGCACTCCAACCTTCCCTGAACAGGCACTGGGTCCCTCGCGGTACAATCATGTGACTCTCGCACTCTCCAAGTGAACCCTGGGTTGCAATCCCCTGGGTACCAACTATAAGTTACTTTAAAAGTCTGACTTATGTCCATATCCCGCAATTCTGTTCCCTCCAGGACAATATCAGTGGTAATCAATAACTAAACATCTTCCTTAAAGCACAGTATCCATTTATTTAGAACATTTCAGAGAAAATAGATCTTATAAACAATAAAACACCTGGTAAGAAGGCATGCGCATAGGTTGTCTAACCATCTCCCTAACTAATTCCCTATAGACTCTTTGTTAGAGCCTCCCTCTCAGCCTGTCAGAGTTCACTGACACTATCTAGGCCAGTGGTTCTCAACTGCTTTGCCATGGCAAAAAAGTGTGTAGTGGCAGGGCGGCTGAGTGTGTTGCCAGAATACAGTCTGTCACTGAAAGCCCCCTATCCTCCCACTGCCAAAAGAAACCATCAGCGGGTAGCTACCGCCCCTTTAAGAGCTGCCGCTGAAATCTCTAGGAGCAGCAGCAGCAGCTTTCTGTGCTATCTTCTTTAGAAAGCCACCACTGAAACTGGTTGTGGCAGCCAGTTCCCTTGGTGGTAGTGGCTGCTTCTGAAGCCTCCCGCTGCCAAATCTGGCAGCAGACGAAGTAATGTTTTGGCAGCAGGAGCTAGTGCTAGTGCTGCCAAAAGTGCTGCTGCGTGGGGAGGAGCGCAAACCTTGGTGGTGGAGACTCTAGAAGAGGGGGGGCTCCGCTGTGTTGTGCATGATTGGGAGGGCTCCCAACCATGTCGCAATACTCAGAGGTTGAGAATCCCTGCTCTAGGTAACTCATAGAAACTCCCTCCCCGTGCACACACTTTCTGTGGGAATCAATACACTTTTAGCTATTTACAGCCCTTTGATCTGGCAACTCCCAACTCTGACAGAACACAGTTTACAACTGGAGACAGGATCTTTGAAGCTAACAGCCTGCTTGATTGTGTTTCAAAGATTATGCTAGATTTTTTTTTCTTCTGGGACGCCATTGTGTCCCTTCCTTGTTTGTTCTTCTCACTGCTTCTTATCAAGTTAGAGCAGTGGTTCTCAACCTGAGGCCTGGGGGCCAGACGTGGCCCACATGGTCTTCCAAAGTGGCCCGCCACTCTGCTCCTGCTGGTTGCAGAAGACAGCTGAAGCCTAAGGGCTTAGATACAGTGTGTTGCCGCAGGGCTACAGGACCAGTGCAGACTCCTTGCTACAGCCAAGGGGACAAGAGATCAGCACCCTCTTCCTCTGGCTGTTGTAGAAAGCATGACAAAGTACTTTTCCTGGGTCCCTAGGTGCTGGGGTCCATGCTGGAGCCAGAGGGAGGGGAGCACTGATTTCCTGTCCTGCCTGCCTGCAGAAGGGAGCCACTGCCTAGGGACCCAGTTGAAGTGCACAGGGCTACAGGATGCGTGCAGTTTCCAGGCTACAGTCAGGGGGACAACCTCCTCACTGAACTCCGTCCATCTGGCTGCAGGAGGGCGGGAGCACAGCTGGTAGGGCAGCCAGGGACTACCATGCTTGAGGATGGGCAGGACACTAAAAATCAGTTTATTGCAGTTTGGCCTGCAGTTAGCAGGGCTCCCACCATGAATTAGATGCCAGGCCATGTGTCACTGCATAGTGACAAACAGAGTCCTGTGGCACTTTTAAAGACAAACACATTTATCGATCGCATGAGCTTTCGTGGGAGAAAATCCCACTTTGTCGGATGCTTCATCAAAGCGTCTGACGAAGTGGGATTTTTCCCCACGAAAGCTCATGCGATAAATAAATCTGTTAGTCTTTAAAAGTGCCACAGGACTCTGTTTGTTTTTCTGCAATAGACTAACACGGCTACCCCTTTGGAACTTGTATAGTGACAGTCCCTCATCTACACTAGAGCTTTGTCTGTGAGTGTGTGACATACTGCAAGTAATTTGTAGGTGTAAAATAATGAATGTAAAAATGAGCACAGTAGCACCAAAATTTTTACTTTAAATATGTAGTGATTTGTAGTCCTTAACGGTGTATGAGTCAATACATTTTTAATGAGTTGATAGACTGGTGGCCCTTCAAGGTTAGAAAAATGATATTTGTGGCCCTTGAGCCAAAAAGGTTGGGAACCATTGAGTTGATCTGACCCAGTAGGGCCATTCTTATGTTCCACACTGATCAGGTCTCTTACAATATCCACACCACTATTACATATTATTATTCATAGATAACCATGGCAGCTCCAGAACCATTATACAGTTATTGATGCCAGAAAGACATTCTCTCAAAATGCTATTGTACCAGTTAATGGTTTCTTCTTTTCAATATTCTTCTTTTAAGGGGAGAAAGCCACAAACAAGGGGACTGGCTAGTTCACGCAATATAAGTCACTTTTGGGTTACCAATTCACATTCAAAACATCTTAGTAGTAAATGCCAGATTCAAAATCTCTCCATCAATCACTGGAGGGATTCATCCCAAGGAAGTGCAGGGCTGGCAGTTGCTACCAGTGAAGAACTGCTAAAGTTGCTGTCAATACCCCACAGGAGCCCTGACAGCAGAAGCCGCCAAAAGGATGTGCAAAACAGGCACATGTACTGGCCACACCACGTTTTTGCCCAACACGATCCACTTCTTGGGCTGTGCCAGTCACCCATATATCCCCAGCGGGACACACTTAATTTGTTTTGCACTGCAGAAACTTCCTCTCAGATGATTTATGAGCTGCCAAGGATTACATGAACATCTACAGAAGCATTTTGTCTAGTTCATTTCAGCAGGGTTCTGCAAGTGTGGACTCCAAGCTGAGTTTGCCCCAAAATTCATTACTACTCTGTGGGTGTCTGGCAACCTAGTTTAATTGTCTCATTTCATCTCCCATTAGAAGTGACTCTCTCAGCAGAAGAGGTGCCAAGGACTTAATTGTTCTATCGCCTGAGCTAAAGCATATTAGCAGGACACAGCAGTGTACACTGAGCTGCCTGTGCTTGTATTTGCGGACAAAGAGAATCTCTCTTTCAAGTTCAAGGCTACACTTGCCGTGCTTTTCGCCAACAGTCGACGGGAGATACGCAAGGTATGTGAAGTATACCTTGCGTATCTCCTGCCAACTTCTTAACTACTCCCTACACATTACACTAAGCCAAACGGAAATGGCGTCTGGTCGGCGTCGTGTTACTATGGTTACGGAGCTGGTGTTACAGCTCCGGTTCCGTGTTCGATTGAGCCCGTCTACACAGGTGGCTCAATCGAACCCGGAAGATTACGCTGACAGCTGTGATTTTGCCGCCGTCAGTAGAGACTTACCCTCAGACAGGATTCTTTCAGAAACAAGACAGGATTCTTTCAGAAACAATCACCGGCTAGAATGCTCTTATACCCATTAAATTATGTTATTTTTGTTTGTTATAAATAAAAGTTAACAATAGAGACATCAAACAATTGAGCCAAATTACTTCAGTTTTCTTAGAGACAAGATTTGGTAATCAATAGCTGAGGACCAAGTAGTGGGATTGTAGAGCGTAGGGGGGAGATAGGATTGTCTTTAGTTGGTTTATACACTTTGCAAGTTAAGTTGCTTTAAACCTTTACAGCCTCCATTAAATTGTTAGAGTAGATATCCAACAGCCTGGGGATTACATACTATTGTTGTTATTTCTGACTGCCACAGAAAGATTGGCATATTAGCATAAGACTTACAACATTCGTTAATTTACAACATATGTTTCCAAGGAAAATTTACAGTGGGTGGATGAAGCTTTAAAATGTTGTGTAATTAGGGAAACAATGCACAACTCTATGCTAATAGCAAAATCTACACAGAAAATCATAGCCCCATAACATGAACCTCTCTCCTCAGGGTTGTTTACCATTTTAATATGACAAGACAATTAAACTCCTTCAAAAACAGAGTCCTGTGGCACTTTTAAAGACTAATAGATTTATTTATCGCATGAGCTTTCGTGGGAGAAAATCCGACTTCGTCAGACGCTTTGAAGATCAAACTCCTCCCTCAGGGTAGGCAGAAGGAGTTCTAAAGATCTCCAAAGCTAGTCTAGTTGGTAGTTTCCATTTCATGCATCTGATGAAATGGGATTTTCTCCCATGAAAACTCATGTGATAAATAAATCTGTGAGCCTTTAAAAGTGCTACAGGACTCTGTTTTTCTGCAATAGACTAACCCGGCTACCCCTTCTAAACTCCTTGAATGAGAGGTAAATGTCTTAAGTCACATACAGCACTGAACACATTCACAGGCTCAAAAAATAATGACCATTTTCTTTTATATTTATAGTTTGTGTGAATTAAGTCATAACTAGAGCTGGGCATTTGACCAGTCCAAAAATAACTGGCCAACTCCCTGGTCAAATATTATCAAATAATGTCAAAAACAGTCAAAGATTTTAAAGCACTAATTTATTTGAACTGTAACAATAGTAACAAAAAAAGAGTAAGAATGTGTGGGCTCCACTAAACTTAACTGTAGGCTATGTCTGCTACATCTATAATAGCACTTTTGTCAGGCGTTTAAAAAAAACAACAAAAAACCCAACTGACATAAGTTTTACCTGACAGAACCACTGGTATGGACAGCGCTATGTCAGCTGAAGATGCTCTCGTCTGTCACAGCTACTGCCACTTGGGGATGGTTTAATTATGCTGACGGGAGACATCTCTCCCATCATAGGGCAGCAGGAGGCAACCCTCAGCACGTGTGTCAACAGTGGCACGTGAGCCCATTCAGAGTGGCACGCAGCATCCTCTGAGGTCTCACTGAAATTGACAGCCCTGCCCCTGAAAGTCACTCTGAGCGGCTTCTTTCAGCAGCATGCCTGGGAAGTGTCCCCCCACTCCAGCCGTGGCTTCTGCCAAATTTTCAGGTGGTGGCCACTTTTTTTTTTGTGGAGGGGGTCACTGGCACCAGTTGAGGTTGGGGAAGAGGGGCTGGCACAGAGGTCAGCAAAGGTTGCTGACCCCTAGCATAGGGTATCTACATGGTAGACCCTACAGCAGCACAGGGGCAGCAATATAGCAATATGAAGTCTCTAGTGTAGACATAGCTTAAGACAGATATTTGTACCTAATTATAAACAATAAGTTATGTAACTTATTTCAACTCAGAAAAATGCAAAAAAAGAAAGAGAAAAAGTTCTGGCTGGAATATCTGACAATATCTGACTGTGGTCAAATAATAGGCAGTCAATTGACCAGTTTACCAAGTCTAGTCATAGCATTAAATTAATTATAATCAGAGAAAAAAAATTTATCCTGTTCAACTGTTTTAGGTCATCACTACACAACTCTAGATACCACACAAGAAAGAAGCTGCATGGTGAAAGACAAAGTCTATTTAAAGATTAAATGCTTCGGCAATGTCGGGGAGAAAGAACTGAAATGACAAAGGACACCTCTTTTTTTTTTTTTTTTTTTGGTAGACAGTTCTCTAAGTTCACATCAGGCTGAACACACCACTCATCATACAAAGGCATTTAAAAAGTTAAAATGTACATTTTACATCTGCAGGCAGGGCAGGCCCAAGATTTTTGGCGCCCTAGGTGAACTATGATTTTGGCACCCCCCTCTCCCACATGCTATAAGAGATAATATACGTAAAAAATTATCTTCCATCTAATTTGGTGCCCCAGGCGACCGCCTAGTTCACCTATATGGTTGGGCAGGCCCTGTCTGCAGGGCTCAAATGATAAACAGTTCTTCTGTACCCTCCTTTCATACATTTACTAGTTTATTTTTGTAAGAATGAATTGTGTTTCCTCAATTTCTGCTCTGAGCCTCATTAAATGTGTCTGTTGTCACGAACAGTTTAAATAACAATTGTGAAGATATACAGTAAGGGTAGAAACACTTTTGAATCACTCAAATGTTTATATAAAATGTTATTCTGCTTACATCAACTGTTTAGACTGGGTTAGCATTTAAACACATGAAAGAACTTAAGGAAAAAATGTAATGGCTTAAAAAATAACCACCAAAATCCACATACTAAGAGCTTTAATGGTAAATAAAATGAAAAATACAGCCTTATTATCCTTGCCTCCAGATGAGCAGAGTGGACAAGAACCTGGTGCATCTGGGTCAGGGAAAGCAAAAGTAGCAAGTGCTACCTACCTTCTTGGCTTCATTCTGACCTTTCAAACCCACTGAAGGTGTCATGCTGGATTTGGTCATTACTGGGTTGGAGAGGATGGGGCTTGGAGAAAACCCACCTTAGTGCGTTTACTCACCATTCCTCTCCTTCCCGATCATCCGTTTCCCATGCAACCTAAATTTCACCACCACAACTAATTCTAAACTAGCCTGTGGGTGGTTTCCAGGAACAGCTGCTTTAGGAGAAGCCCTGGCAAGATGAATTTTGCAGAAGTCATGCTGTTCAGTAGCATGAGGCGGCAGGAAGCCAGCATTAATGCAAGGACCTCTAGATCTCAACGGCCAAACCATCTGCTACTTCCACAGTTAAGGGCCTGTTTCGCTGTGGTGTTATCTCAAGGTACAATTGGAGAGTTATCCCTAACCCAGCTCAAGTCTACACACAAAAATATAAAGCTTGATGTAGTAGGTACAGGCCCAGTACAAGGCCCTTAGCAGTTACAGGCCCAATATAAGGCCTCTAGCCTGAACCAAAGTAATGTCAAGACATTCCTAAACCAAGGCACGCCAGGAAAGTTGGCAAGAAAAGGATAAATGTTATGGGAACATAGCTAAGCACATTATAAGAAACCAGGTACCAAGACGCCCTGGAACATTCCTTAAATAAGGGAGGACAGGGACATGATGGATAATGGAAACCAACATGAACAAAGTAATAGGCGGCACCTAACCACATTAAGGGGTCGAACCTTGATATGTCAGAAACATTGCGAAAGTTTCATCTAAATGTATAAAAATGTGTTTCTGGGCGTGTTAGGGGTCCGGCCTAGGGAGCAGTGGAAAATCCCGCCACTGACTGAGCCGAGTCCATTGTCCTAGGGTCAGTATCCGCAGTGTGCCTCTGGACGAGTCTTAGAGCACTCCAGGGGAACTGCTACTGTATCCATCGTGACAATAAACCTGGTCGACGTGCCTTCGTACCTTACTAGACTCTGTGGTCATTGGGGGTTCTCTTCGGGCCTGCTGTGTCAGCTATCTGCAGGAGCTGGGGCAGCCCTTAGAGGGAACACACGCACGCAGCCGAGTGATACTAACATTGGAGAGAGCAGAGCACCACACCGGGAGCCTCTGACAACACTGGTGACCCTGACGAAGAGAACCTCCTATGACCACAGAGTCTAGTAAGGTACGAAGGCACGTCGACCAGGTTTATTGTCACGATGGATACAGTAGCAGTTCCCCTGGAGTGCTCTAAGACTCGTCCAGAGGCACACTGCGGATACTGACCCTAGGACAATGGACTCGGCTCAGTCAGTGGTGGGATTTTCCACTGCCCCCTAGGCCGGACCCCTAACACACCCAGAAACACATTTTTATACATTTAGATGAAACTTTCGCAATGTTTCTGACGTATCAAGGTTCGACCCCTTAATGTGGTTAGGTGCCGCCTATTACTTTGTTCATGTTGGTTTCCATTATCCATCATGTCCCTGTCCTCCCTTATTTAAGGAATGTTCCAGGGCATCTTGGTACCTGGTTTCTTATAATGTGCTTAGCTTTGTTCCCATAACATCTATCCTTTTCTTGCCAACTTTCCTGGCGTGCCTTGGTTTAGGAATGTCTTGACATTACTTTGGTTCAGGCTAGAGGCCTTATATTGGGCCTGTAACTGCTAAGGGCCTTGTACTGGGCCTGTACCTACTACACTTGAGTTAAGTTGTGCTTTAAACTTAAGATAATCGGCCTGTGAGGAGCGATGGTGCTGCCAACCCGAGTTAGCAACACAGTGCGGATGCAGCTACAGGCTAGCAATTTGAGTTAGCAGAACTGCTAATCCAGTCCCTCTGTGCAGCTTCAGAGCTGTTTTGCAGCATGAGCACACTCATTTGAGCTAGTAACTCCAACAGAGTAAACCTACGTGCACCCTATTGACTTCTGTCAGCACAGCTTCATCAGTCAGGGCTGTATAGGTCCCTGACCAACATAGCAGTGCTAGCATAAGCCCCTAGTGTAGATAATGTGCTTTTGCCACTTGTAGGGGGTGGCTTTAGTATAAGGTACAAAGCACCACTTTGCCTGTATCACTGTGTCCACACCAGGAGAGCTTTGGCAGTATTTCTGTGCATCTGATGAAGTGGGTTATAGCCCACGAAGGCTTATGCCGAAGAAAATCTGTTAGTCTGTAAGGTGCCACAGGACTCTCGTTTTTTTCTGTGCTAAAAGAGACATAAAAATTGCACTGGAGACAAGTCTTTGGTGCATAGAGGGGGAGTGGTATGGAAACCGCCCCCACTCCCCCAGCACAAGAATTCCTAGAAAACCACAAATTCCAAAGGGGTAGCCGTGTTAGTCTATTGTAGAAAGACAACAGAGTCCTGTGGCACTTTTAAAGACTAACAGATTTATTTATCACATGAGCTTTCGTGGGAGAAAATCCCACTTCGTCAGAGGCTTCAAAGCCTCTGACGAAGTGGGATTTTCTCCCACGAAAGCTCATGCGATAAATAAATCTGTTAGAAAACTACAAGTACAGGCTGGAAGGAATTTCCTGCTGCCCCCTAGCGAGCGCAGGGTCACTGGGAAGGACAGCATGAATGAGAACACGGGTTCTGCTACCTCCGAGCGGGAACCCCGGCTAAAACCAACCTGTGCTGCGCTTGGGTCTTCTGGCTGCAGAAGCCCACAGCCAGATCTGCAGGCCGCTGATCGCTCGCCCACTCGGCAGGGGGAACACCCCGAGCGGCTCACAGGCTGCATCTGAGTCACCACCACACCAGCCCTGCCTGAAGTCTTCTGACCTGGCCCGGCTGGAGAGGGCTGCAAAAGCCGCCCCCGCTGTGTAACCGTGGTGACTCTCCCGCACTGACAGTCCAGCGGGGTGACTGATTCAGTGGGTCTCTGCAGAGCCAGCTGCTTCCTTCCCTGCTCCGCCCCGAGTGCCCGGCCCCTGCCCGTGTGCCCCAGCGCGGGATCTCTCCTCCCCGCCCCACGGCGCACACCCGGGAAACGCCAGCCAGGCGCGCGCCAATACTGGCGGCGGAGGGGGTCCCGCATCCCTGCGGCGTCGCACCGGGAAGCTGTTGCGGGGAAGTTTGGGGGCTGGCCCTGTCCCGGGAGGAAGAACGGGGCCGGGCGGGCTCTTACCTGTTGGTCAATCCCGCTGCGACCCCCAACATCCCAGCCGGGCAAGTTGGTGGCGCTCTGCTCCGGGCAAGTTCCGCGCCGCAGGGAGGAGGAGCCGCGGGAGCAGCAGCAGGAAGGCGGCGGGTCGGACAGGCAGCAATGGCGCTTCCCGGCCCGCGCGCTGCTGCTGTGGCCCCGCCGCCAGGGAGAGGAGCGCAGCCGGCGCCCGCCCCCTCCTACGGGCAGGGCGGGGATGCACAGCCCAGCGCTTCTCCCCGCCCGGCGGCGGCGGCGCTCCCGAAGTTGCTGCTGGCCAGGCTCGGGCGGCGAGGGGTGGGTGCTGCACGGCCTGGCCCGCGGGAGGCTGCCACAAGTCCCTGAGTGCAGGGGAGCCGCTCGCCGCCTGTTGCTCTGGCTCCAGGCACTGACACTTCCTGCAGCCGAGGCAGGGCCGCGCGTGCTGCTGGCCCCACCGTGTTAGGCGCCGGCCCCACGTGGCAGCGGCTCGCTGCCGCCCATTGGGCGCAGGCCGGAGTTGGCCCGAGCCAGCCCTGAGTTCGGTAGCCTGGCTGACTTTGAGGGCTGGGGCGAAGCAGCGTTTGCCGCCCTGCTTCTGTGTGGCCCCCTTCCCCGCCCGCCGCACAGAGCTGCTTTAGTGCTGAACACAAGTTCCATTCCTGACTCATGAGCGTTTTTCATATGGACAGTGAGATGGCCTTCAGCTTCTACAGCATGTTAAGTACAGCAGCTGCCCCAACTGCAGGCTGACTCAAAAATGCCTAGACCTTTTCCCCTCATTTAGAAGGACCACACACTTTCTTCTACTCAAACAAAATTCTCTGAAAGTTTTCAAGACCTACATCTGGAACACCAATACAAATTCTCTTTTAGAATTCTTTCAAAGGAAATTTAGTGATTGCAAAGTTATGTAATTAGATTATCTGAATTTTTTACATGTCTGGAGAAACACAACCAGAGGACTTTCATTAAGAAAGCCAAGAGGAGTCAAGTGAATTAGACCAGTGGTTTTCAAACTTTTTTTCTCGGGACCCAGTTGAAAAGAATTATTTATGCCCACAACCCAGCAGTTACATCAGTACAGGGAAACACTTCAATCTCTCTGCTCACTCCCTAGATGACCTGAATACAGTACATTCCAGTCTTTCAGTGGTAGCAGCAAGGGGGCTAGTGACCCAGTACCTGAGGGTCTGCAACCTAGTAGTGGGTCCCAACCCGCAGTTTGAAAACCATTGAATTAGGACTGAACAAGACCATTTTCTCAGAATTGTACATTGCCACCAAAATTACGTTTCATTCTAATCCTGTTTCCACAGTATGTTTTATACTGAATTTATGCAGCTATGAATCTTAATAACTGCCACTGGGAGATCTGTTCTCCTCTCACTGCCCAAGGTAAGAGTGACTCAACACTTAGTTATTTGTAAGGTGCTTAGCTTATCTCAACACTTCCTACTGTATCAGTGCCAGATTCTGTTTTATCAGCGTTATTTTCAAATTCAGCTGTGCTATTTACCAGTCCTCTTGTAGGCAAAAGTAATGCCAGCACCTGCCTAACTCAGATTAAACAAGAGTTCTTTATTTACAGGAGAGACTCCTCTCATCAGAACAGCCAGCAATATGAGCAAAGCAAAGAAGGAAAAACACTAGGACAACAAGATGCAGAGCAAATATGTGTGAGATATATGGCTTTATTATTGACAGAGGAAGTATCCTGGAAAAAAAAAATTAACCGGAAAACAGAGGCTATCTAATATTTCTTCAGTGCTGTATGACTTTTTAAAGAGAAGATTGGTCTTTTCCTACAATACATTCTGGAAAATGTACAGAATGACTGAAGAACAATCAAATTCCAAAAGGGTAGCCGTGTTAGTCTATTGTAGAAAGACAACAGAGTCCTGTGGCACTTTTAAAGACTAACAGATTTATTTATCACATGAGTTTTCGTGGGAGAAAATCCCACTTCGTCAGATGCTTTGAAGATGGGAAAGTTACAGAGTGGTAGGAGATTAAATGCAGGGGAGTGTATGACATAGCATCAGGTCAGGCTGTAACAGCAAATCAAAATAGGTGTTAGGATTCAAAACACTGGGGAACAGCACATAGAGGAGGGGGAGGTCAAATCACTTGTTGTAATGCGAGAAAAATCCATAGTCCCTGTTTAACCCCAAGACAACTGAGTCAAATTTGCATATAAGTTCGAGTTCTGCAGTCTCTCTTTGAAGCTGTGATTTGTTATTCATCTGTTTCAACACAGCTATTAACAAGTCGTTAAGGGAGTGAGCAGGGAGATTAAAGTGTTCCCCTACAGGTTTTGCAGTGTTGCAATTTCTGATGTCAGATTTGTGTCCATTGATTCTTTGGCGCAGAGACTGTCCTGTCTGTCCAATATATAAAGCAGAGGGGCATTTCTGGCACATGATGGCATAAATCACATTGGTGGATGAGCAGGTGAACGAACCCTTGATGGAGTAGGTGGCATGATTAGGCCCTGTGATGGTGTCATCAGTGTAGATATGAGGGCAAAGTTGGCAGCGTGGTCTGCTGCAGGGCTGTGTTCCTGCTTTAGTGTTTCTGTTCTGTGATCTGTAGTTGCTGGTAAGTATCCTTTTAAGATTAGGGGGCTGTCTGAAAGCAAGGAGAGGTCTGTCTCCTAAGGCTTGAGAGAGTGAGGGATCATTGTGTAAAATAGGCTGTAGTTTTTTGATGATGTGTTGAAGAGGTCTGGCTTGGGGGTTGTAGATGGTGACCAGTGGCGTTCTGTTGTTGTTTTTCATGGGCTTTTCCTGCAGTAGTTGACTTCTGGGTACCCGTCTGGCTCTGTCAATTCATTTCTTCACTTCTGCGGGTTTGTACTGTAGTTTTAAGAATGCCTGGTAGAGATCCTGAAGGTGTCTGTCTCTGTCTAAAGGGTCAGAGCAAATGCGGTTATATCTTAGGGCTTGACTGTACACAATGGATCGTGTGGTGTGTCAAGGATGGAAGCTCGAGGGATGTAGGTAACTATACCGATCAGTAGGTTTGCGGTATAGGGAGGTCTTTATGTGCCCATCGCTAATTTGCACTGTAGTGTCCAGAAAGTGGATCTCTTGTGTGGAGTGTTCCAGGCTAAGTTTGATTGTGTTGTGGAAATTGTTGAAATCTCTATGGAAATCTTCAAGGGCATCTTTACCATGGGTCCAGATGATGAAGATGTCATCAATATAGCGTAGGTAAAGTAGAGGTGCTCTGGGATGAGACGTAAGGAAACGTTGTTCTAAATCGGCCATAAAGATGTTGGCATATTGTGGGGCCATGCGGGTACCCATGGCAGTGCCACTGACTGCGGCGACTGCGGCCGGTGCCCCAGCCGGGGACCTGAGGCCGCCGCTGGCGAGGGCTGGCCCTGGCCGCAGGGGGCAGGTTGGCCCAGAGGCGGGTCCTGGCCACTTGCCCCACCCCTGGGCCTGCCTGCTCTGCCCCGGGGCCAGGGAGGGCTAGCCCAGGGGCTGGGCCTAGTGCTCCCTGCTGAAGGCAGCGGGGAGCAGGGAAGAGTGTGGCCGTGGGGAGGCTGCGGTGCAGGCCTCACACTGACCTACTGGAAGTGGGTCAGCGCAGGGCCCGCGTAACCACGGGGTCTGGGGCAATTGCCCCGTTCGCCCCCCTCTAGGGATGACCCTGGAGCCACACCAGTACTGCCCCCTACTGTGTATTATCTTCACAGCTTAGCCTTAAAACATAAAATAAACAGCTCTTATCCTTTTCGTCTTAATATAAGCCATAGATTTTCACTCTACAAGTAAGCACGTGACTGCTGGGCTAGCAAGCATTCAAAACCTGTAATGAAGCATGACTACAATAGCACCTGCAGTTCTGAAAATAAGCAAAAGATAAACACAGCTGTATGACAGTGTGCTGTGGAGGTTGCCAATTTAAGCGCTGACAATCTCTCAAGGGCCAAAACGTCCGAAGGCTGGAACCCTCAACCAAGAAAGTTCTTCCTGCACGTAGGGATTTTTATCCTATGAACTGACAGCTATCGCTTCACTCAGGTAGTTAAGACAGTGAAAAATATAAGGAGATATGTGATTGCCAGATGACTGGATCCCAACTTATCCACAGCTTTTAGAGTGTGGCCAGCCCTGTGTGGCCAGGAGCCATGTGGCTAGCCAGCACTGTTTAATTACCCCAAAAGACTATAATTAGATGCCTTCCAGCCTAAGGGACAGATCTAACTAGAGTCAGGTGCCAGTCTGTTAAGTAGCAGGGCCTCATAAAAAGGCAGAGAAGCTCAGTTTGAGGAAGGAATCATAGGGAACAAGTTGGGCTTCTATGGAAGGTCCTGAAGTAGGTCTAGGATGCCAATGGAGCACCCTAGATCAGTGGTTCCCAACCCTTGCTCTACGTGGCACACCTTGATAACTTTAATTATTTTGAGACACACCACCCTATAGTCACCAAATGAACTCATAAATATTCATGAGCCAACTCAGCACTCAAGTAGTTTTTTTGGAAATTCCATAGCACACCTGCTCAGGCCTGATGGCACTCCAGTGTGCTGTTGGGAAACACTGCTCTAGATGATTACTCCTTTATCCCAAAGCAGAGGGATTCGAAGGGAAGGTGAAGAGGAGTCCATGCGGGTAGAAGTGCTTTTGGTTTTCTGCAGTTGCAGAAAAGGACCTTTGTTATCCCAGAAGGGGTTAGATTTTTAGCTATTAACTTGGCTAAGGCTCAGGCATGGTGGCACCTGCTCCAATCAGCATGGGAATGCTGAGAGGAACAACTGTGTAGGAAGAAATGGAAGCAGAGAGCACCTGAAGGGAGCGCTATAGGGGGCAGACCTGCCCTATATTAGGGATTCTCAGGATTTTTTTCCCTGAGGCCCCCTATCATGCTATAAAACTTCATGGCCCATCCGTGCCACAACACCTCTTTTTCTGCACATCTGTGGTCCTGGCTGCGGCCAGCTCCAGGGCTGGAGCCGGCTCCCAACCAGTGGCCTCAGGTTCCCCGGCCGGGCTGGCTTCCTGGGGTGGTGGAGCGGCCCGACACCCCTCCAGCAGGGGCGGGGCCCCACCTAGGCCAGTTGGCCCTGGGCCCCGCTCCCCCCATGGGATGGCCCTGGTTGTCTCACAGAGCCTTGTAAAATTTTCAGCATGGGTAATTTTTGGATATAGAAGTCCTAGTAAAATATAGTGAATCAGCAATTAACACATGGGTTAAGCTGTCCGTTGCATTATTGCCACTCTGCACTGATAATCTTTCATAGCTCACTTGTAGAAACAAATGGATCTATTCAGTCCAACCACTGCTTGTTCTGTACAAATGGTTTTGTAAAAACTAGGTACAGCAGAAAGGTTTATCTTCTTCTACAGCTTAAAAATAGGGTGTGATTACATTCAATATAGTGATAGCCTTATGTTACTGATCAGTGTGACTTCCTCTTTGTTTCAATGCCAAGTTAGGGTCTGATTTTTATATATGCCTAATGTATTTGATTTCAGTCTTCTTGGACAGTAAAAGGTAATAGTGCTGAAAGACATATGGGCTATAGTTCAGGACATTAATCTCAAAAACTGGTGCCCTAAATAAAAAATCCAGCTTTTACCAACAGAAATAACAGCACTATGATTAAGTCAGTAATTGGCTGTGTATTTATATTGTTTCCAGCTGTGATAGCAAAAATCTGAACTAACACAATAGAACAAGTACTTGTAACATTGGCTCAAAGATATTAGATTAGCCTCTGTTTGTTATCAAAGCATGTATTCTACATTTATGTAGAATACAGCCAATTTCCTGAATTCTAATGTGAAAGTTTATCATGCCAGTGATATAATTTTGAAAATATAGGGCATGTATTTTAAGTGCCTATTCAAAGCTGAGTGAGTGTGCAAAACTAAGAAATACAAAACTATACACACAGTACATAAAATGTAGTACATACTTACTTAATTGTTCTAAAACTACTCCTGTTTTTCCCAGCAGAGCACTCACATACTTCACCCATCATAAAATAACCACCTCCCTCAACCATCCCAAATTCCTCATCCTCCCAACCGAATAAATATACCTCATAGAGTGCCGTAAGGTTATGAATCCAGGCTCTGTTGGACCATGCTGGGTGGGGAAGGAGTTCCAGTATAGGATTCCTCTCAGAAAGCTGGCCTTTAAAAATCAAGGAGTAATTAGCTCAAGAACGAGTCAAATTTTTCAGTGGAATATTTCTCCATTGAAAAATGCTGATTTGTCAAAGGAAACATTTTGTGCGAATTTGCCAATTTTGTCAAATCTTCCAACAGAAACCAGACAAGTTTCCAAGAGAAATCTGCCTGGTTTCCTGCCAGTTTTCACATTACATTGTCAGGGCTCTCAGTTTCGCTCCTGCATAGCCAGATGGTGTTTGAGAACATGGAATAACTATTCATCCACAAGTTGAACACAGATTGCGCCCAGGTTGACCCTAATAGATGACATAGATAGACCTTGTTGTTTCAGGTGTAGCAAGTAGTCTAGAATAAATGGTACTGATAATTGCATAGGTGAGACACCCTTTTGCGCAGTTCAAATCGAGAACCTTTTCCACTTTGCCAGGTAAGTAGCTCTAGTGGACAGTTTTCTGCTTCCTAACAAGATTTCATGAACTTGATCCAAGCATCCTTGTTCTGAAGGGTTCAGCCACAGAGCTTTCAGACTACATGAGACAAAGGAGCTGGAGATTCAGATCATGCAGGCAATCGGGGCTCTGGGAAGGTCTGGAACCTGAAGTAGAATCATAGAATCATAGAATAATAGGGTTGGAGGGGACCTCACAAGGTCATCTAGTCCAACCCCCAGCTAAAAAGCAGGACCACTCCCACTAAATCACCCCAGCCAGGGTTTTGTCTAACCGAACCTTAAAAATCTCCAAAGATGGAGATTCTACCACCTCCCTAGACAGCCCATTCCAATGCTTCACCACCCTCATAGTGAGAAAGTTTTTCCTAATATCCAACCTTGACCTCCCCAGCTGTAATTTGAAACCATTGCTCCTTGTTCTGTCCTCTGTTACCCTCGAGAATAGCCTAGCTCCCTCCTCTTTGGAGCAACCCTTCAAGTAGTTGAAGGTTGCTATCAAATCTCCCCTCAGTCTTCTCTTCTGTAGACTAAATAAGCCTAGTTCCTTCAGTCTCTCCTCATAAGTCATGTGCCCCAGCCCCCTAATCATTTTTGTTGCCCTCCGCTGGACTCTTTCTAATTTGTCCACATCCTTTCTGTAGTGGGGAGCCCAAAACTGGACACAGTATTCCAGATGCCACCTGACCAATGTCGAGTAGAGGGGAATTATCACATCCCTCGATCTGCTGGCAATATTCCTACTGATGCAGCCTAATATGCCATTGGCCTTTTTGGCAACAAGGGCACACTGTTGGCTCATATTCATCTTCCCGTCCATCATAACCCCCAGGTCCTTTTCTACAGCGCTGCTACTTAGCTGATCGGTCCCCAGCCTGTAGCAGTGCATGGGATTTTTCCGTCCTAAGTGCAGGACTTTGCACTTGTCTTTGTTGAACCTCATGAGGTTTCTTTCAGCCCAGTGTTCCAATTTGTCCAAGTCTCCCTGGATCCTGTCCCTGCCCTCCAGAGTATCTACCATTCCCCCCAACTTGGTGTCATCCGCAAACTTACTAAGCACGCAGTCTATTCCATCATCAAGATCATTAATGAAGATGTTGAATAGAACCGGCCCCAAGACCGACCCCTGGGGCACTCCACTCATTACCGGTTGCCAACCAGACATCGAGCCATTGATTCCTACCCGCTGAGCCCGTTGATCTAACCAGTTTTCGATCCACCTTACGGTCCACTTGTCCAACTCATACTTCCTTAACTTGCCGACGAGAATGCTGTGGGAAACCGTATCAAAACCGTATCCCTTTCTTAAAGATAGGTACTATATTTGCCTTTTTCCAATCCTCCGGGACCACCCCCGTTTGCCATGAGTTCTCAAAGATAATGGCCAGCGGCTCTGCAATCACTTCCCCCAACTCCCTCAGCACCCTCAGATGCAGTTCATCCGGCCCCATGGACTTGTGCACATCCAATTTCATTAAGTGTTCCCTAACCTGACTTTCCATCACCGAGGGCCACTCTTCTCTCCAGTCCACGTTACCCCGTGTAGTAGCCTGGGAGCTGGCCCGCCCTGTGAAGACTGAAGTAAAAAAAGCATTGAGTACTTCAGCCTTTTCCGCATCATCCTCCACGAGGGTGCCTGCCCCATTCAGTAAGGGACCTACACCACCTCTGATCCTTTTCTTGTTGCTGATATACTTATAGAACCCCTTTCTGTTATCCTTCACATCTCTTGCTAGCTGCAACTCCAATTGTCCTTTGGCCTTTCTGATTTTATCCCTGCAGTCCCGAACAATATCTTTATATGCCTCCCTTGTCATCTGTCCAAGCTTCCACTTCTTGTAAGCTTCCCTTTTTTGTTTCAGCTCCCCGCAGAGTTCCCTGCTAAGCCATGCTGGTCGCCATCCACATTTGCTGTTCTTTCTGCACATCGGAATGTTATCTTCCTGTGCCTTTAACAGGGTTTCTTTAAAATACAGCCAGCTGTCTTGGACACCTTTCTCCTTCAGATCAGCCTCCCATGGGACCCTGCCCATCAGCTCCCTAAGGGAGCCAAAATCTGCTTTTCTGAAGTCCAGGGTGTGTGTTCTGCTTCTTTCCTTCCTTCCATTGATCAGGATCCTGAACTCTACTATCTCATGGTCGCTGCTGCCCAGGTTGCCATTGACTTCTACTTCCCCGATCAATTCTTCTCTGTTTGTGAGCAATAGGTCTAGAGGTGCAAGGCCCCTAGTTGGTTCCTCCAGCATTTGTACTAGGAAGTTGTCCTCAATATTCTCCAAAAACTTCCTGGATTGCCTGTGCACTGCTGTATTATCTTCCCAGCAGATGTCAGGATAATTGAAGTCCCCCATAAGAACCAGGGCCTGCAACGATCTGGAAACTTCTGTTAGTTGTCCATAGAACGCCTCATCCACCTCCTCTTTCTAGTCTGGCGGTCTGTAGCAGACACCCATCACAACATCCCCCTTGTTGCATTCTCCCCTAAACTTAACCCACAGACTTTCAACCATCTTGTTTCCACTTTCATAGTGGAGCTCCGAGCAGTCATACAGCTCTTTTACATATAACGCTACTCCTCCCCCCCTTCTTCCCTGCCTGTCCTTCCTGAACAATTTATATCCATCCATGGCAGTGCTCCAGTCATGCAAGTTATCCCACCACGTTTCTGTTATTCCAATTATATCATAGTTCCTTGTCTGTGCCAGTACTACCGATTCTTCCTGTTTGTTTCCCAGGCTCCTCGCATTTGTGTACAGGCACCTAAGATACCGGGCCCATTGCCCTACTTTGCCCTGTCGATTCTCCCTCCTGTCGCATCTTCCTCCTTGCAATTTCTCCCGGTGTCCTCCTTCCCCACTCGCCTGAGGTATTATGACTTCATCAGGAAATAAAAAACAATTATTTGATCCCACCCCCCAGTTCCAACTACCCTCTCTTTTATTCCTGCTGTTACAGCCCCAGCACCCCCCAAGTTCCATCCCTTCCCCCAGGTTTCCCTCAGTTTCACTTACCTGTGGGCCTTGGTCACCTTCCCCCTTCGAACCTAGTTTAAAGCTCTCCTTACCAGGTTAGACAGTCTGCTTCCAAATACGCTCTTCCCCTTCCTGGATAGGTGGAGTCCATCTCTGCCTAGCAGTCCTTCTTCCTGGAACAGCACCCCATGGTCGAGGAAGCCAAAGCCCTCCCGGTAACACCATCTCCGCAGCCAGGCATTCACCTCCAGGATGCATCTGTCTCTGCTTGGGCCCCTACCCTTGACCGGAAGGATCGAGGAGAACACCACCTGTGCACCGAACTCCTTCACCCGTGCTCCCAGAGCCCTGTAGTCACCTTTGATCTGCAGAGGGTCACCTCTCGCAGTATCATTGGTTCCCACATGGATGAGTAGCATGGGGTAGTAGTCAGTAGTAGAGGGACGGATGATTCTCGACAATCTCTCCGTAACATCTCGGATACGGGCGCCTGGCAGGCAGCATACCTCCCGAGAGGCCTTATCTGGGCGACAGATGGGTGCCTCCATCCCCCTCAGAAGAGAGTCCCGAACCACCACAACCCGACGTTTTCTCCTGGGTGTGATGGTTGTGATCCTCCCAACCTTGTGGGTGCATGGCTTCTCCTCTTCCATCTCATCTCCCGTCTGTAGTGCTGCGTAGCGGTTCTTTACCACAATGGAGGGTGGGATGGGGGCAGGGGTGGAGCACTGTCTGCTGCCAGAAGTAACCAGCTACCAGTGTCCACCCTCTGCTTGAGCCATCTCATCTGTCTCCGAGGGTGTGGCAGCAGTCCTTTGCCTCTGGATAGTTTCTTCATCCTTGCATGTTTCCTCATGGATGCTATCCAGGAACTTCTCCAGGGCATGGATACTCCTGAGCCTGGCCACCTCCTTCTGTAACTCCCCCACCTGCTTCCTGAGAGATTCCACCAGGAGACACCTGTCACATTGAATGATCTCCCCAGCCTGACCGTCTGAGAGTGGGAAACGCAGGCCACAGTCCTTCCAAGTCCACGCCAGGATCTGGGTAGAGATATCCATTGACAGTATGTCTGTCTGGATACAGGCGCAGGTGGAGGAGACAGTAGCAGTGCTGGCACAAGCAATGCGGGTCCTCTTCACCATAGTAGCTACACAAAACACAAACTTCCCACCAACTCCCTCGCAAACTCCCCTGTTTGCAGTCCCTGTTTGCAAGCTCCCCCTGGTCACTCAGCCACTGGCTTTTAAGGCCTTCTCTGCCTGGGTCAGCCCTTGCCCCTCGTTAAGCACGCAGGGGAAGGGTGATCACAAGGCTCATTGAGCTGAGCAGGGCTGAGCAGAGAACAATGGTACAAACAGCCCCCAGACAATCACACAATCACAATCCCAACTCACACAGTAACTGACAATTCACAGAAATCACCTGTGGGGAAAAAAGACACAAGCACAAGCACACACAGTCAGCAATTCACTCTCCCCAAGGTTCGCTCTCTCCCTTGCTTCTTCAGCAAGGGGATCTCCTTCGCCTCCTTCTCAGGGCTTCTCCTTCTCCTCCCCTCGCAAACTCCCCTGTTTGCAGTCCCTGTTCGCAAGTAGACAGATTTGGTGTTTCCATTGAGAGGTCCAGAAGCATGGTGAACCAGTGCTGGCGTTGCCAGAACAGGGCTATTGGGATGATTTGGGCTCTGTCCCTTCCGATCCTCATTAAGACCTTGTGTGTGAGAGGAATGAGTGGAAATACGTAGAAAGGATGACCTGTCCAAGGAAGAAGGAAAGCATCTGTAAGAGATTCTGAACTGTGGCCCAGGAGAGAGCAGAACCAGAGATACTTCCTGTTGTGCTTCTTTGCAAACAGATCTATTTGGGGAGTTCCCTATTTCTGGAAGATGACTTTGATGACATCTAGGTGAATGGATCGCTAGTGGTGATTGGAGAAGACTGCTGAGGTGACGTGCTACTTCATTCTGCAAACCAAGGAGATAGGAGGCCTCAAGGTAGATTGAGTGGGCTATGCAGAATTTCCACAAGTGAAGTACTTCCTGGCACAGATGAGAAGAGTGTGCTCCGCCCTGTTTCCTGATATATAATATCACTGTTGTGTGGTCTGTGAGGACTGACTGTGTTGTCTGTGACTACTATCTGGTAGTTCTTCAGGGCTGTAAAAATGGTATCTGTGGCCCTTCAGCCAAAAAGGTTGGGAACCAGTGCTCTAGGCCAACATGCAGGGGGCATCAAAACAGATCATATATCAATATTTTCACTGGGTCCTGATTTTGGGGTAAGAGGATAAGGAGGAAAGCAGAAATCATCTAGAACACAATACCCATGTAACAATTGAAACACATTCTATTTATATTCTTGGTCCTTTTAAATGAACAATAAAAACTTAAGCTTCTACTATTAGCTCTGTTCTGTAGCATTGGCAAATCCTTTCTTAAGATAAGTATAATTTATTTACCACGTTCCAATCCTAAATTACCAGTGCAATCTGTTTCTAATATAGTCTGTTCTACCAGTATGGATGGTGGGGCCAAACACAGCTTTTAATGAGGTAAATAGGACAGTGTTTAATTACCTAAATCAAGTACCTTTACTTGGTTTCTAGCGTCATAGAGACAAAGCATAAATCAATGAAAATATTCGATCTGTGGACACAGGGTCTAATCAGGCTCTAAAACCAAACAGACAGACCGCCACTCCTATCAAAGTAGCTAAATTATTCTGTTTAGGATATTAGATACTGAAATGATACCCTCAGATATGTGGATTGTTGGTTTACGCAATACAAAGGTTAAAGGAGAATGGCAGTGAAATGACATTTTATTGACCTTATTTTCTGTGAATCTTGTTTTTCACTGCCTTGCCCATTGCAAAATGCAAGTGGGTATAAACACTAGCAAATCAGAAATCTCCCTTTTTAATGGTAGCATTTTTATACTCATTTTTGTACACAGGAGTGAAATGAGTATGAGGTACAAAGGAATGGAGAAAAAAAATTATTTCAGGCCATCATGCAGCTAACAAGTTAGCTTCGCTTTAGCATCTTTTCATTTAGGGAAAAATCTGGGTTACCAAAATGCAAGCATCTCTGTGTTCAATCTTAAACACACAAATCTTAATCTTGGTCTGCTCTTGAATGTTACATTGACTTAGTTACATCAGTCAGAGTGTGAAAAAAACCTACACCCCTGACCAACATATTTGTGCTGACATAACCCTCAGAGCAGGCACAGCTATGTAAAAAGGATGCTTTCATTGACATAGCCATTTGGGGGTGTGGTGTTCCTACGCTGACAGAAAAACCCTTTCTGTCAGCATAGACTGGACCTACATTATGAGGTTATGCCAGCATAGTTATGCTAGTACGTCTACACAGCCAAGCCTATATCTTCAGTCTTTCTCAGATTTTCGAGGGCTTCCAGAAGAAAAGAAAACTGATTTAGAAGCAAAGTGTGAAATCAGATTCAGAATATCCTTGACAAAATTATTAGGACGAGGTCTGAAATGTCCAGCTGTTGTTCCTACTGGCACAAGTGCTTTCTTCTCTCCTGCATTTTCACAAACTCCCCCAAAACTTGACCACAAAGAAAATGATCAAGGCCAAAGCAGATTTAATTAGTGAAGGAACAGCAGAGATAAATCCTTCACTTTTATTCCCTCGGCCTTCTTCTCTTACCAAGAGTTCATGGTGGCTGTATATAGTTATCCAAGGAAACAGGCAAGGGGAAAATCGGACAACAGCCACATATGCTTGATTTTAAACCATTCGTGGACATAAGAAATTGGTGCTATTTGCAAGAAGAGTACAGCCTTGTGAAAGTGTTAGTTTCAGATTAGAGTGGCTGGCGTGTGAATTAATCCAGAGAATATCTGAAATAGTTCCCCCACCGCAACACCACACATATTCAGCATTTCTTTCCTCAGTCTCAGCTAATAGATGTCAGCCATTTGCTCTTAGCATATGTTAGAGAAATAATGACAGCAGCAGTCTTTTTTAAAGCTCATTTATATTTTTCCTAATACGATACAGAGTCATTTTACATTAAATAATTTTAAAATTACATTTCTCCTCATACACATTTTCACATTCATTTTCAACATGGTGATGTGATCTCTAAGTCAGAACTGGGCCAGTATTTCTATAGTAAACCCATAACTCATGAAATGCAACTTTTTACGATCATAAACCGTTTTGCTTTTGTAATGAAGGACAAATCACTAACAGGAAGTACCTGAATAACACTTATTCAAATTATCTAATAAAAGGGGCATTTGGAACAAAGGCACACACTCATGTGAACATGGATCTTACTAAAAAAAACCCCAAAAACCAACAGAAGAGTCACATTCCAACTGAAACATTTTTATCCATTCTTGTTATGAGTAACCCTATGATTACTACAACTGAAAGAGAAGTTGTCTTCCATTTGTTCACTTTGCACCTGACCAGTTTCACGGTTTTACGGGTGCTGCCTGCCATTCCGTAGGCTCTGCAAGAAGGCATTTAACAGCAATAGCAGCAGCAGAACTAGTGCCAGAAGGTAAGAGGTAGATGTGCAGAGAGAGATAAAGGGGAAAGTGAGAGAAGGGATGGACCTGAGCATGTTCGGTGGTATTGCCTTTAGGCTCAGCCAAAATACTATTGTGAAGAAAAAAAGAGGCAGTTATACCTCAAGAAGGATTTTTTTGTGTGTGCTTTTTTTAAACAAAACACACACAGGATATATTTTAAAGAGTGCTCCTTCAGAAAGAGGTTTTAGTAGCAATTTAAAAAAAAATATTCAATTTGATTGCCTCTCAAGTGGCCAGTTATGCCTCTCCTCTGGATAGCTGTGCCTCTGAAGGTGAAAAAAGCAGCACGACACAAGTGGTGACACCTCCAGGAAGGAAAAAAAAGCTTGTGCTGGGCTGCAAGACTTGTGCAACTGTAGGCAGCAGTTACCAATTGCAGTCCAGCAGATATGGAGGGGTAGGACCATGGTTTCTAACTAAAGACTCTCCCCCTTGCAGTTTCTAGCACTATCTGCAGAACTGGCTGGCTCTTCTGCAGTCCCCAATGTCTGGAGTCAAACTATGGCCAACAGTGGAAAGTGGAGTCATGTCGTCTTACTCCTTACACCCTTTTCCTCCTAATGCTAGGGAGGCCCATAATTTGGCCCCAAATATGTAAACTCTGTGGAGGCAAGAGTCATATCTTCTTACAAGTCTGTAAACAACTCAGTATAATATGGTACTGTAAAAACAGAACAAAGGATCAAAGTGTGGCCAATATATACTCTTTAAAAATGAGAAACTCAAAGAAAGGATGAGTAGAGTGCCAGGTTTAATTTTCTATTTAACCTGTCTTTTGGAATTTGAGTCACAACTCTGGTGACTTATTAGCATACTAAAAATGGAAGTTAATAAAATATATATTTATTTACCATTCAAAATAATTATGCTTCCAGGCAACATGTCCTGTCTTATTCTGTTTCCTGTAACTATGTAATTTAAACTCAGATATTTGCTTACATCTGAAATTTCTTCCACAGCTTGGAAAGATATAGGTTCTGAAAGCACTGACAATCGTATTATACAAATATGTTTAGTTGTAATTATTAAAATATTCTTGACAAAACTCTTTCAAGGCCTCAGTAATGTTCCTTTGTAGCAGATGCATATCATGCAAGGAGTGCATTACATTCATAAGCACAATATTTGAGTTTCACTAAAATAGAGGGTATACAACTGAAGAGCCTCAAAACAAAGAATTGCTATTTTAAAAAAGTCAGTGTTGTATGTTACTCACATACTTTTATTCACAGTTTGTGAAGTTCATTTTCATAGCCTCTGTGTAACAAAGACAGTTGAGTAGATATGGTGCGGAAAAAGTACTCAAGGAGAGAAGAATTGTGACACCAAGTGTTCAGATGAACAAGTTGTAAAATCAGAGTATGAAATACTGCAGACATATTACTGGACTGAAATCTCTTCCCACCAACTTTGTTCCTGGTATTTTTCTTTATTAGACTAATCACAGTTGACTGTGAGTAATAAAATTAGGATTAACATCTAATGATTTGGGACAAATCAGTGATGCTCAAGGGATGCTTGTCTGAAAATAACTGCAAAATAGCATAGCAGCAGCTTCATGTTTGTTATCTCAGCTTCCAAAGTTGCAGTTGTCCAAAAGATGGCTTTCTAATTGCAAATTCAATCTTTGATTGGACAGTCAAGTTGGGTACTTTCTGCTTTATGTATCACCCATGACAATTCTGCAACTAGAATTTAAGTGTGGGTTGGTATAGGCTTGTGCCAAAAAAGGAATCTAATTCTCTATAGTAACTATGTTGGCTTTGCAGTGCTAAGTGCAAAAAAACCCATTTTTCGTTCAATATAGTAAGCCAACAGAACTTGGAACATACACTTGAAGCAGAGATGACTAAGAAGTTATTTACATATAGTCAATTTCATATTGATAACCACTCATTAAAGGGATTCTGTTCTCATATCAAGAAAATCTCTATTACTGTGCCTGCAACCAAATTAACCACCTGGTTATTACAATGTTATTAAAGGAATGGGCACCAGGAGCTCAGACTTTTTCCTAATCTTGATCTTGCTGAGTGGTATTTTCACAGTGTGGTATCACAATATCTGCAGTAGCGAAAGAAGTGCTGGTGGGTTTATGTGTACACCTCCCATCGTCTCTGTGTTCAAAAGAGTAATTTTAGAACTGAATAAGAGCACATTGGAGAGGAAGAAACAAATGACTTAAAAAGTCTTGGATGGTAGGCAAGAAAAATGCTTAAGGATATATAATAAATTTACATACAAATGATGGAGTAATTAAGAGAACAGAACTGGAACATGTAGAACAAAGAGGGGAAAAAAAAAGTCAAAACAGGCATAGAAACTGGAAGAGAATATGCTGTTTACAATAGTTATTCTTATTCTTACAGATGGAAATGCAGTTTCCAGAAAAGCCATTAAGTAACAGAACCTAAAATGATGCACAAACCACTTGACAAAAAGAAGAGAGACAGGGAGGAGTGAAAAGAGAAAGACGGGAGCAATTTCTTTACATTAGAATGTCTGTAAACTGCACCTACTGATAACAGTTTCCTAAGAGAAAACAATTCCATCTCACCTAGCAGATTTTTTTAGGATGTGTAAATTTCAACAAATTCAGATCATTCTTTCAGGGTCTTGTCCCTGCCATCATTCTGTATATAATGAGGTCCCTTTATTTCAGCATTACATGATGGTGCCGGCACCTGCCTACAGCTTCTTTCCTGGTTCTTGTTACTCAGACCTTAAGTTGCCTATGCAGATTCCAACCTCAGACAAAGATACCATAGTTTAAGTCCCCTCTCCTAGATTTTCAGCTTCCTTATGCCACTGATTCTTGAGGATGTCTGTCCTGGGCCTTCCTTGAATGCTTTCTAGCATCTGATCCAATATAAGGGCCTGAATAACCAATTGACACATTAATATCCCAAACACAAGACAAGTTTTAGGGATCACAAATCTCTATGGTCCTAGACTTTAAATTCTGAATCTGTTTTTGCTGCTAATTTAACTGAAAATTTAGCTCAAGTCAAAACAGAAAATGCCATTTGTCTCCAAATTCTCTTAAAAGCCATACAATATTTTATAAAGATCGTCATACAACTGAAATAGTTTGATTTTACTTTGATATTATAGTATATGGACAACAGATTTATAAAATGATACAAAGTCTGAGTTTTCTTCAAATTCATGGAGAGAAAACAGCATCTTGCAAATGTATTTTTGAAGTAGTTTACTCAGAATTATTTAACCTACTGTTTCAGTTATTAAATTATGACATTTTTCATTAAAATTGAAAAATAAGTGATCACTTTCCCAAAGTGTGATTTCAGTTAATTAGTATCTTTTCATTTTACTCCTGATTACCAACTTGCTTAATGTAAAACATTTACAAGAAACAATGAAATATTTTGGCGCAGTCAGAACCTGGAGTCAGAAGGTAATGTAGCACATTCTTTAGAAACCCTCTATTCCAATTCTTAGGTTAACATACACTGTGTAAAGTAACTTACAAAGTCAGAAAAATAAAGTTATCAATGCTATACCTACAAGGTTCACTCTTCTACAGTAAAATTTCTGATAGTGCAACTATGGAATGTACATGTCTAAAAGATTTCTATCATCTCATCGAAGTCCTGACCAGCTGTGAAGGTATGAAGCCCAACCAGAGGGCCGTGATGCACTTTCTTCCTCACCTGAAGGAAGAAAAAAATATATAGTCTTCACCAACACTTAAAAGCTATGAAAAGAATAATGCATTCTTATGTATGAAAGTCACAAAATGTTTACTTTTGTCAATCAATTTCCCTACATTCAAATCTCAGTTGCCATAATTTTGAAGAGATAGCCTTTAAAATGCACTCTGGAAAACTGCTACCACATTGCCTCATCATGAAAAACCACTGTCCAGTGTATACTTTGTTTAGAGCTCGTAAGGAAACACATCTGCATTTGGCAAAGAGATAAAAGGCCTGTTTCATCTCTTTTACTGACTTCTCTCTGAAGAGCCCATGTTAGTGCTAAACTCTTTTCCATAGGGATTGCCAGAACAGCAGTACTGAATGCTAGGAACCGTTTCTACCTTGGCATTCCAATTACAAATCCTCTCACTTGGTGTATTAGTGTATCTACATTTTTCACTGTGATGTTCACTTCTCCTTACTTTATGTTCAGAAGTAACTGTCTTTTTTTCATTTAAAAAAATCTGGAAAGCGCATATGCTGAAGCTGAATCTACAATTAGGCAACTGAAATTGTAATTAGTCAAAAAAGT
Source organism: Pelusios castaneus (assembly GCA_007922175.1). Taxonomy (NCBI): domain Eukaryota; kingdom Metazoa; phylum Chordata; order Testudines; family Pelomedusidae; genus Pelusios; species Pelusios castaneus. The sequence goes on along the minus strand of ML685801.1, from coordinate 11,287,787 downwards.
TAAATAAATACCCAATAAAAAGAAACATTTTTAATAGGATAAGACAAAAAGCCTGTTGCAAACTGCAGAGTGAATTGTGTTTGACAAATACCCTTAACGTTTACCATTAGAGGAAGCTGACAGCTCACAAAGTTCTTGCAGAGGCATGAAATCTTTCCTAGATTCTTGTAGTTATAGATATTGGTTGGAGAGTATTTTCAAAATCAGACAGCCACTAAAAAGTTAATTTTATAATATACCGTTTATTAATTAAAGTTAGAATATAACTTCTAGTTTCTTGGGAGACCATCTGCCACAGAAGTGACTATGTCTGCTATGAGATTTAAAAAGACAGACAGTTGTATGTATTTCTTAATGGTTGTATTTTTACTTCAGATAATTTTATTTTTAACTTTTGACTAAGAGTCTTGTTTTATCACAGTTATGTATACCTTAACTCCCTCCTAAATGAGCAGGGTAGTTCTATTTCTTGTTTGTTTACATCATATTTTTTATCTTTATTGTTCTGGAAGATCTGCAGAGAAGAAATTCATGCCGTGTTTCATTTCCACCCCCCATTTTCATACCCCGTTTCTGCAACTTTTTTATAATAGGGAAGCATCTCTCATACCTTGAGCAATTGCAACAAGTTTTCCCTTCTCTTCAGGGCTGAGTTGCAACATGGTATCCATTACTGGAAGAAGCCTTTCTCTTTCACTGCCTGACTTCAGAAATATAAATTGCAGCAGTACATTTTTCAAGTATTCTAGATTAGCAACAGACTTCTCTCGCTCTTGGTTCCTTTCCAGTCGTCTTACTTCGCTCTTAAGAAGCTGCAGGCAGAAAGGGTTTGAATCATAAATTTTGTTAAAACAACTAATTTGCTATTAACATATAAAGGGATTTGCTCTGGGACACATACATATATACCATTAAAAAAAAACTCTAGAGAGAGTCATATACAACATTTTAGTGAGTGTATGGCAACTAACCTTAATTTGTTCCATTAGTATTGCATTGGTTGCTTCTGATTCATGAAGCAAGCCATTCAAATGATCAGCACTTTTTGTTGTTATGTTTAGCTTCTGGATTAGCTCTTCTTTGGTGAGTTCTGTTTGCCACTGAGGTGGTTCTGTAATTTTATATTTCAAAAGATTAAGTTGCAGTTTCCTTTACATGGTATTTTACATTAGGATTGAAGGCTTAGCAGGATCATTTTTCAGAATTATACAGGAGCCGTGGTGGCAATATCAAATCATAGGAATGAAAAACTATAAGAAGTCAGACTTCACACAACCACCATTTCTAGTTTTGCTGCCAAATATTTGGTTTGTGATTTTTGGGGGTGGGGCTGGGGTATATACACAAAAATTTTAAAAAGTGCTAAAAAGGCTTTGTAGCAACCAAACTATTTTTTGTGGAATGATAATTCACTGTTCTTTAAAGATTTGGGAGAGGCATCTTGTGATCTCTTTGGTTTGTTTTTTCCTTTCTGAGGATTTCAGTTTTTCCTCAAAATTGTTTTTGGGCTTGCTTGTCATCTCTGTACAAGTAGCTGGTTGTCCTGCATACCCCTATGCTATTTTTTTAGGATTCCAAAAGCAAATCCATGCACTTGACACACGTTTCTGCTGATTCCATGCCTTCTTGCAGCCCAATCCTGTTCACATTTAAGTCAATGGAAATTTTGTTTCTGAATTTAATAAGTTGGATGAAAACTTAATACCCTTCTCTGCATTATTCTCCTCAGCCTCATAGATCCTACAGTTACCTATTCATTCACCCATCTGTCCTCCTACCCATGAAAGTCCCATATGTAAAAAAAAATATACGAATTGTAAGTAGCCCTGGAATCTATGAATAAAAACTGTAGCAAACATATTTTTAATCCCTATTAAAGTACAAAACTTACACAAAAATTAATAATATGCATGTACACAGTGCTAAGTAATGGATAGGGGCCTAATGTCTACAATATGAAGGAATTAAAGGTCAGATTTCTAATCCTAGGAGATACTACACATTGTCTCATAAACCTCAGCCACCTCCTCAAGTAGCAATATTTCTAATAGCAGCAGCGTCCAATGCTCTGTTAGAGAGAAGTGGGGGGCGGGGGGGAACACATCACACAACTTGGGCGGAACATTACAACACCTAATTTGTAGGTCACCTGCTGCCAAGTGGAATTCACAATCTCAAGTCAGAAGCCCAAACTTCTATGCAATGCATGGGGCGAGTAAGGTATCTACAAAAAGGGATTTACAGAAGCCAGCTTACTGAGCGGGGAACCATCTAAGCTAGCCAGTAGGAAATGCTCAGGAGAGGGGTGACACTTAAGTCCTGTGCCTCAAAGGGAGTTAGGTGAATATCTCCACTCAGGTGTCACAACCATGAACCATCTCCTGGGGTTAGGTATCTAACCCACATCAGTCATTTAAAACAAACAGTCCCCTGCGCGCACACATGCATTTGTGCGGCCACCATCCCTCTTATCACACAGCTCAGTGGTTGGCACACTCCCCCAGGACGTGAGAAAGCTAGGTTCAAATCCCCACTGTGACATATGTAAAGCAAAGACTGAACCCAGTTTTCCCACAACCCAGGTGAGTGCTCTGCCCACTGGGCCAACAGGTATTCTAGGGTGGGACTCTCAATCTCTTCTGATGAAGCAGTTCCACTTGTATAAAATATACTTAAATAGCCATTACACCAGAGAGAGACAGACTGACTCTATAATTCACTGGTTATGGCACTTGCCTGGGATATGGGAGACCCAAATTCAAGTCCCTGCTCCACTCAGACTGAGAAGGGACTTAAACTTAGATCTCCCACATTCTAGGTGAGTGCTCTAATCACAAGGCTACTGGATAAAAGGGCACTAACACCACATTCTCCTCCATTTTTTGCATGGCCAGTCCAGGGGACGTGATCTAAACTGGCCTCTGAACATGTCTACGACATCGAGCTCTGCAAGCGATATCCTATTTTCTGATTGTCACTCTGCACTTAAGTGCAAAGCTGCTTGGTGGTGGGAGGATTGGGGCATCTGTGCATGTGTCCACTGGCAGAAATTTAGGCACCTTTACCAGAGGAAATTTAGGTGCCTAGGGCGTTTAGGTGCCTACAGGATTAGGTTGCAGCTCAACAGGGATCTAAATTTTGGGCGTAGACATCTGAAGTGGCTGTTGGGTGCTTATGTCTCCTTTGAGAATCTCATCCAGTGTTGCTGCAACACCATGGGAAAAAAGTTATGGTAATAAAGTGGGATGAAGAATGACAATGCTCTAAGGATAACTTTCTCTGCCATCCAGAAGAGTACCCAGTAACACTAATTTTATAACTCAAGTTAGTTAAATATTTAAACATTTGTTTAAAAAAGGTTTTACTTACCAAATTTTTCTTCGGGAGAACTAAGAAGTTGTTCCAATGATGGCATGTAGGTACTGGCCGAAGACACAGACTCTGTGTCAACTGTTTCCATTCCTTCTCCCTCTTCCCTAGCTACAGTGTGCATATCAAGAAGAGGAAGGTCAGTGTTTCTCCGTTCTCGCAAGTTCTTCATTGGCGGGTTTGAAACAGATGGACCTGGAAAAGAATTTCTTTCTGATGGCATACATTGATAAATAACATTGCTGTTTGATAGGGATGATCATGCCAAAGCCACTCAATCAGATGAGGAGAAAGTGAGAATGAAAGTTGTGACAGAAGTTGAATTCATCTTTTAGCATCTTAAATTAAGGCAATTTACACAAGCAGTAAAGTGAAACAAAGCATCACGTAAGTAGTTCAGGTTCCAAAGGGGTAGCCATGTTAGTCTAGTTCTGCAAAACAAACAAGTCTTGTGGCACTTTTAAAGACTAACATTTATTTATAGCAGTTCAGTTATCCTTAAAGAATGAATAAAGCATATTTCACAATAAAACACGTAGCCTTTCACTCTGAAGACACCACTATCACTGAAGCCCACATTAGCAGTGATTTAAAGTGTCCTTTAAACAGTTTATGTGAAACAAATTATTGGAGTAACCATCTTTAATTTGGGCGCTTGGGGCATCAGAAAGTAATCAGAGATGAGACGGCATTAATTCTACAGTCACGGTGAAATGGACAAAGCAGAGAGTGAAAAGTTGGGCAGCCATCCTTAAAGAAACCTTCTAAAAATGACAGTAGCTCATCTTCCAGAATCAATGCTCAACTCAGGGTGCCAGTTCTACTGGTAATCTTTATAATATAGACTGACCCATTAGGAAATGAGCTGAGACCACCAATTCACAGTACACAAGACACGGTATAGCTCAACAGCATATGGGGACCACCCTTTTAGTTTAATTTTCAAGCAGGCACCATGAGTTCAAAGGTTCTATTTCCTATCACCAATACCCTGAGTGACTCAATACCCTTGCTGCTCAGCAAATTTTTAAATAATGAAAAACAAGATAACACTGATCTCTAACAGACAAATATAACATGGATCTATTTATGGCTAAAATGATATTTTATAACCGCGTGGTACTTTTAAGAATTTATTACAAATACAGTTTACTGCACACAATCACATTCTATTTCTCTTTTGCTAACTCAAGATCTAAGCTACAAACTGCTGACGTGAGAAGTTGTAGCACCTTCTCTAACCAATCTAGCTTTACTCCTTATCCTCAAAGGAGATATCCAATGGGCTGTTCAAACCCTGAGACAAATGGATAAGTAGTGTAGTAATACTCACTGAAATGACTTTTCCTCCTTCCATCGGTAAAGAGAAATAATTCCAGGTCACAGAGAAAATAAAGTACTGTATCAATAGTTGAGAACAGCATCAGTGTTTACCATTTTAAATGTAAAAATATTATTGGTGTCAGTTGGTAAATGTGCACAGGATATGTTCTTGGAGATGTCTGTATGACTATCAACCACAGAGATGTGATGAATCAGTCTGACAGGTAGCTAAACAACATGAATAATCAACAAAAGGGGATATTTTTGGGGCTGCAGAACTGTGCAAACTTACCTCTGGTGCTAGGTTCACTCTTAAGTTGGAAGAGCTGGGCTTCTACCTTGGACAGCTGATGTTGCAATGTCTCTACCGTCTTCCTATGCTCTTCTTGCAGCTGCCTCAACTGATCTCGGAAACTGTTCTGAAGAGCTTCGTTCTGGGTTGTCAGTTGACTCACAGTCTGTGCATGCTCAGACTTCAACACCATGTTCTCAGACTGTATTGTGCAGAGTCTGAAAGGTGTGTGTGCAAAAACAACACCAGTAAGTTTTCCCCCCCCAATGTTTTAAAAATTTAAAGTAGTATCCAATTCAGGAATCACATTCATATCTCGAGAATTTAAGTGAAATAAGAAAATGAAAATATGCTCATTTTATGGTTTACTATGTATTCATTCTCTTGGTTATTTTTAAAAATTATTAATTCTAAGATTGTTAACTATGGGATAGGGAATAATTATTCCATGTCATGAAAATTTATGGTGTGAAATAAATGGTATAAATATTTTAAACAAATGACTCTAGTTTCTATCCTTATGAAATGTAGGATGATTAGAGGCAATGTGCGCTAAGAAGACTGAGTAGAAGATTAGGAATTTCTTGCTTCTACTTCTAGTTTGAACATTTATTCATTCTGTGGTACTGGGAAAAATAATCGATTTTCTGTTTCAGTTTTCCTAACTGTAAAATGGACATGATTATTCTTTTTTGTTTAACTATCTCACAATGGTGTGTAAAGATTAGCCAATTAATGTTTGTATAATTCTTGTAAGACACAAGGGATATGTCTACACTGGCAAGTTAGTTCGAATTAAGGAAAATGTTGTGGACTGCTGCTGCTAGAGTTTTTGATCAAACTTAACATGTTAATTGCCGTTTTTAAGATTGGTTTTAACAATTGCTCTACATTTTACCTACACTTTCTATGGCTTATTATTGAGCAGTTAAAAAAAATTGCACCAAATTAATTTAGTAACACATTTGTCTGAACCTATGGCTGTTTTTAAAAGTCGATCTCAATCTAATGGGTATTTAGTTTTCATGCTAAATTTCTACTATTAAGTAGAGTTTGTTTTTTTAACTGTACTCATCACGCCAAACTCTGTACTCTACAAAAAATGAAATATTTAGAAATAGGAAACTCACAAATACAGAGAATGTTTACCTCATAGACAATTGCCAATTGTTATTTTTCTCACTAATTATGCCAAACTATAAGGATATTTGTGCCTGATTCTTCACTGCTAAGCAAGAGACCCAGTTCAAGTATCACATCTGGTCTTTGTTTCCATGGCCAACAGGAGCTGAAACTGAAGGTTACTTACCCTTGTGCAGTAGCCAAGGTTCTTCGAGGTGTGTCCCCCTGTGCTGCTCCACTCAAGGTGCGCTGTGCTCCCACGTCCCTGATCGGAGACTTTACAGCAGAGCCCCTGGGACCAGCCACACGTGCATGTGTTCTAACGCCTCTAAAGGACATGCACGTGGTCCCAGATCCTTCTGTACCGTGGAGCAAGGGCAACTTGTACCTATGCTCTGAAGAAGAGGGGAGGAGGGTGGGTAGTGGAGCAGCACAGGAACATACATCTCGAAGAACCTTGGCTACTGCACAAGGTTGAGTAACCTTCAGTTCTTTCTTTGAGTAGTGTCCCCGTGGTGCTCCACTCAAGGTGATTATCAAGCAGTTCCCCTAGTCGGTGGCGGGATCTTTGGAGTTGTTCCATTGAGCTGATTTTAGGACAGATAGACCGACTGCTGCATTCTGTGCTGTTGCCTGTTCAATGGCGTAATGTTTTATGAAAGTGTCTGCGGAAGTCCATGTTGCAGCCTTACATATGTCTATGATTGGGACATTATCTAAGAATGATGCAGACATCGTTAGCGATCTTGTGGAGTGTGTTCTTATGTGCTCAGGCGGGTCTATATCAGACTGTTTATAGGCCATGGGTACGCATGATGAAACCCATTTGGATAATCGTTGTTTGGAAATCGCATTTCTCTTTGGTCTTTCAGCAACTGACATAAAGACTTTCTGAATGATTTTGTCCTGTCTAGGTAAAATGCCAGTGCTCTCCTTACATCTAAAATATGCAGAGTGGCCTGATGGGGATCGTCATGTGGTTTAGGATAAAAGATAGGAAGATGTATTGTCTGGTTTATGTGAAAGGCTGAGGAAATCTTAGGGAGGATTTTTGGATGTGGCCTTAAGGAGACTAGATTTTTGTAAAAGATGTATATGGTGGATGTGCCATGAGTGCTGCGAGTTCAGAAACGTGTCTTGCTGATGTTACAGCAATTAAGAAAGCGACCTTTATTGACATATGCAGAAGACAGCATATGGCCAATGGTTCGAATGGAGGGTTTGTGATGGTCCTGAGGATCCTATGGTGTGACTGGGGGCTTGACTTCGGGATAAAGGTTCTGCAAACCAGTCACAAATCTCTTTACTACGGGGTACGTAAAGGTCGTCTTATTTGTAACAGCTCATGAAAAGTAGATATAGTGGCTAGATGTACTTTGATGGTATTAATGGACACTCTCAATTGCTTCAGTGTGAGCAGGTAGTCTAATAGCTGTTGGATGGGTGTTGTGCGTGGATCCAGAGCACTTTGATAACACCATGTGGTAAATCTATGCCATTTTTGCAGATAGGTTTTTCTAGTTGCAGGCTTCCTACTGTTTAAGAGGATTTGTTTAACTGGCTCTGAGCATGTTTCCTCTATTTCATTGAACCATTCAGGAGCCATGCTGTAAGGTGTAATCCGTCCAACTGGGGATGCAGTAGTTGACCCTTGTTCTGTGAGAGGAGTTCTGGTATCACTGGAAGAGCGATCGGCGGTTCTATGGCCACCTTCAGCAGGTAAGTAAACCATGTTTGTCTTGGCCATTTCGGCACTATTATTATGAGTTTGGCCTTGTCCCCGTTTTACTTTGCACAGAGTCTTGGAAATCATTGGAATCGGTGGAAAAGCATAGAGGAAAGGCTCGTTCCAACTGATGAGGAATGCATCTCCCAGAAAGCCTCTGCCTACTCCTGGTCTTGAGCAGAATCTCTTGCATTTCTTGTTTGCACATGTTGCAAATAAATCTATTGTGGGGAACCCCCAGCACTGGAAGATCTGATGGAAGATGCTGCTGTGAAGTTCCCATTCATGATTTTCGGCAAATTTTCTGCTTACGTTGTCGGCAGTGATGTTCTGATCACCCAGTAAGTATATTTCCAACAGGTGAATGTTGTGGGAGATGCACCAATTCCAAAGCTTGATTGCTTCTGCACATAGGGATCGAGAACGCGCCCCGCCCTGACGGTTGATGTAATACATGCATGCCATATTGTCTGTCTGTATCTTAACTGTTTTTCCCTGTATTTGAGGTAGGAAGTGGCAGCATGTGTTGCGAACTGCGCGGAGTTCTAATAAATTGATGTGCAGTGACCTCTCTTGTAGTGACCCTCTGCCCTGAGCTGTGGTCCCCTGTAAATGAGCTCACCATCCCATAAGTGAGGCATCCATGGTGAGTAAGGTGGCTGGGATCTGGGGAGTGAAGGGTAACCCTGTGAGGAGATTGTTTGGGCAAGTCCACCATATGAGGGACTTCCTATGTTGCTTGGGACTGATATAGTGCAATGTATTGTATGCTTGTTTGGCTTGTAAACTGTCATCAGCCACATCTGTAAGGGTCACATATGTAACCTTGCCTTTTGTACTACATAGGTAATTGCTGCCATATGTCCTAATAATTGAAGACGTGTACTCACTTGGAGCGTTGGGAATGATCTGAATGATAAGTATTAGGCTTTGTATGGTGTCAAATCTCTCTTTTGGCAGATATGCCCTGGCCATGGTGGGGTCTATATGCTCTCCTATGAAATGGATTTCTTGAGTTGGACATAGGATAGATTTTTTGTAATTTATCAGGAGATCAAGAGAGTAAAACACTCTGTGTTAAGTCCACCGCCTGTTGGGCAGATTGGTAAGTGTGTGCCTTTATTAAACAATGTCCAAGTGGGGGAAGATGGTTACCCCTCGCTTGCGTAAATGTGCAGTCACTGTTGCTAGTACTTAGTACTTTTGAAAACACCCTTGGTGCCGTGCAGAGTCCAAAGGGTAGGACTGCATATTGGTAATGTCTGTCCCAAAGTGTGAAGTGTAGGAATTTCCTGTGGGAAGGGTGTATTGGGATATGAAAATATGCATCTTGAAGGTAGAGGGAAGCCAACCAATCCCCTTGGTCGAGTACAGGAAGAATCGTAGTGAATGTAACCATTTTGAATTTTTGGACCTTGACCTGAGAAAGCTGAATAAGTATATGAAGTATCGGTCTCCATCCTCCCGTTTTCTTCTGAGTAAGAAAATAACGGGAGTAGAACCCTTTTCCCCTGAAGTTCTTTGGGACATCTTCTATGGCTCCAATTAATAGGAGTTTGTCCACCTCCCCCTGTAATAGGTGCTCATGAGATGGGTCCCTGAAGAGGGATGGGAAGGAGGGGTTGGAAAAAGGGATCGTATACCCACAATTGATCATCTCTAAAGCCCATCTGTCCGAGGTAATGTTTCCCCATGTGGGGAGAAATGGGCGTAGTCTTTTGTTGAATAACAGTTAATCTTCCTGCGTTGCGTTGGGGTGGTCTTGCAAACCCTTGAACAAAATTTCAAAATTGCTGTTTTGCAAGTGTTCTTTGTGAATTAGAGGATTGCTGATTTGGATGCCTTCGATGTTGTTGCTGATGTCTTGGTCTGTTCTGAGAGTTGTCATATCTCCTGTTATTCTGTAGTTGTGGGTATCTGGGGTTGTAAGTCTGATATCTAAAATTTCTTCATCTTGTTGTAGGCGTATAGATTCCCAGCGTACGACAGGTGGCTCATGCACTGCCTCATTTGTCTTCTCCGCAAACAGCTTCAGCTTATCAAACAGCAGATCTTTGATTGTGGCTTGAAGTTGTTTCGGGAGACCAGCCGAGTGAAGCCAGGATGCCTGATGCATGATTACCGTATTAGCAATGATCCTGGCCACAGTGCCTGTGACATCCAATGCAGACTGTAGCTATTAGGTGGCCTTCTTTAACCAATGCTAAGAATTGCTGTTTTCTATCCCCTGGAATACAATCAATAAAATCTGCAATTTATTAGTCATAGTTTGATAACATTGCGGTGTAATTTGTGACTCATAATTGTAGTGTAGCCGAAGTATATACTTTCTTGCTCAGCGAATCCAGTTTTTTATCCTCCTTGTCATGCGGAGTGGGTCTATATTGGTTCTGTTTAGACCACTGTTTGGCACCGCTGCCACCAAGGAGTTCGGCCGTGGGTGGGTAAAGAGGAACTCATTGTTCTCGGGTGCAATGAAATACTTTTTGTCAGCTCTTTTGGACGTTGGGGTTATTGTGGCTGGTGTTTGCCATATGACTTTTTCAGGATCCATGATCCCATCATCCACAGGTAATGCAATTCTTGTAGAGATGGGGGACTGCAATATGTGGTATAGTTTATGATATGGTGCATCAGCCTCCTATAGAAAGACTTCCATTGCCTCCGCCACCCTTTTGAAGAGCTCCTGGAACTGTTTTGTATCATCTCCCGATGTACTTAATGTCTGTGGTGCAGCCACCTCTGGGGACAGTGGAGGGCTCTGAATGGAACCGGACTCATCCTGTTCTACTTGCTGAGTCCGAGCTTCGGTCGACTGGGCTACTTGTAGACTTACTGATGTTATCTCTGGTGGGCTTCGGATCACCACCATGCGGGATGTTGAAGGTCTAGAGTACGCTGCTGAGTATTGGGACCACGGGTCCCAGCCCTGCCAAGGCATGTGATAATTTGGTGCTGCAAGCTGCATACCATGGGGGAGGAGGCCATGTGTACTCTGGTCTGCCAAATTGATATTCCATGAGACCACACTGTCATCTGATAGGGCACTGGTAGGGAAGCAATTAGACTAATCATCTATAAATTCCTCATCCGAGGACATGTCCGAGAAGTCAGACTGGCTCCCTTGGCTTGACTCATCTAGGGAGGCAGCCATCCTAACCATTGGAGACAGTGGGGAGTGATCCTGTATTGGATCCTCCTTCCTACAGTGCCATGTCTTTTCTTTGGAGGAGGAGAGGATGGGGCCGGAGGCTGAATATAGCTCCGCAGCGTGAATGTGTGGTCCCGCTGCCGTCTGCCTGTCCACTGGTGCTGAGGGCTGCAGGTGCTTCGGCACTGTGTCTCTCCCCAACCTGGCATGTATTGCTCTGCCAGGTGCCGGGCTCAGCGCCGTGCCTCTCCCTGAAACTCTTCTTGCTGAACTCCCCGGTGCCGGGCTTGGGGCCAGCATTGTGTCAGTTCTGTCCCCAAATGCCAGTGCCGACGGCCCATTCACTGTCAGCAGGGGTTTCAGGGCCGGTGTGATTGTTATGGCGGTTGGTGGTGCCATTGCCGCTGGGGGCTGTTTGTAGCCATGTCCTTCAAGACAGGGTGAATCCCTAGGGATCTTCCCCGATTTTTGACCTTTTGTACCTGAAGATCCTGCAGCCTCCTTGGCTATGTCTACACTGGCAAGTTAGTTTGAATTAAGGAAGCTTAATTCGAACTAACTAAAACCATGGCTACGCTAGGCTTTAATTAGTTCGAATTAAGGGCTTCCTTAATTCGAACTAATAACTTTGAATAGGCTATTCGAAGTAAGGGTTAATTCGAACTAGTTAGTTCGAATTAACCAATGTGGCCATGTTACTTCGAACTAATTGCGTAGTTCGACCTAACTGTCCCATTGAAATCAATGCAAATCGCTAATTCGAACTAAGCAAGTGCCATGAATGGCACTTGCTTAGTTCAAACTAATTTCTTCTAGTTCGAATTAAGTTAATTAACTAAGTAATTCGAACTAATTTTAGTAAGTGTAGACATAGCCCTTTCCTTCCTCTTTCGCCCTTTTGGTGGGAATGAGGGGGGATGAGGAGGAGAGTCTCTTGCGGGACGTCTCTATCACATCAGATGGTTATCCCGGATCGAAGGCAGGTCTTAGCAACTCTGCCATCAAAATTAATTTCATTTGCAGGTCTCTGTTGCGTCTGGCTCGCTACTTTAAATTCTTACAATGCTGGCATTTTTGGGACATATGTCTCTTGCTCAGGCATCGGATACATTCAGGGTGTCCATCCGATGCAGGCACAGCCTCCTTGCAGCTGATACATCGTTTAAAGCCCGGGGCAGCAGTCATGACTGCTCTGAGCTGTGGCAGCTGGCTCACCGAGCAGCAGAGAACAGAAAGAAAAGCTCTCGGATGAGTGCATGGTCCCAGGAGCTCTGCTGAGACGTGGGGAGCGCCAGCGCACCTTGAGTGGAGCACCATGGGGACACTACTCGAAGAAAGAAGTATCTTTTATTACTCTCCACCCCTACCAAAGGCCAACACAGAAGTGGTAATAATGATAAATTCCATATGATACTGCACAAGAAAGAAGTCTGAACACATGGCCTGCTCAATTCCATTAAGGATCCCCTCTACCAATGTTCCACGTTGTTCCTGGAATTGCATGGGAAAGCAGGAAGAGAGGAGGTGAAGGACAGAATTTGTTGACATGCTCTGACGCAAAAGATTTAAGACACTCATATCACTGTCTGAAAAATTAAAAGTGATAGATGCTCACTGTGACAGAAATAGTGAAGTGGGGTCTGTGGGAAGAAGATATTTTAAAATGCTATCTTTTCACTAGGGCACTAATTTGACTTTAAATTGCAACAACAGACTTCCCACAATTCTGTCTGTATAGTAATTTAGAGAGTTGAACTCTTTTCCTAGTCAGAAGCAGACACTTGCATCAAGTTACTTCACTGGATTAAATCTTTCAACAACACAACACAATCTTTCAATACTTCGAAAGGTATAAAGGGTGTGTCTGGGTGGGGAGGGGGAATTGATTATGAGGGTGTTTAAATTCCTGATCTTCCACCACTAAGTTCTCATGGCAGGAGTGCAAGAAGGTTGGCAGCAAGTAACTAACAGCTCTTGTGGAAAACCTTCTAACTTTCTGTACACAACTGTACCCTTTGCATGAATGCAGAACAACTCAAACAAACAAACAAAGCTTTGGTACCAACTTCACACACAATAATACGACATATCTAGTCATTAGAGAACCATACTTTTCTCGGAGTTCTGCCTCTTTTGCCACAGTCTCTTGCAGCATTTTATTGTGCCTTTCCAGCAGGGTATCATGTTCAGACTGCAGCGCTTGAAGTTCAGCTACATTGATTTGTAAATTATGCTGAGTGTCTTGTAACTTTACTTTTAGTTGGTCTATCAGCATTTCCATGTGTTCTCTAAGGAAAGAACAATACACATTTTAAAGAGATGTATCCCATTTCAAAGCTTCCAAATGCATCATTTGTATTTGAGGTAATCTGTTCTAATAGATCTGAATGACCTTTTTATTACATTAAATGGTTTGAATGATTCACTAGTCTGATGGAAATCTTTCCAGACCATAACCCTAGCTGAAATGACGACAAAACAGCTGATTTCAGGATTGTGCCAAGAACACATGGCTTGCTCAGTTCCATCAAGGATCCCCTCTAACAAAGCACCATGTTGTTACTGGAATTGCTCAAAGCTCTGCCTGACTGGGGAGAGAGAACTTTGTTAATAACTCTTTAAGCATGAGACAAGTTAAGGAGGACAAAGCTAGAAATGCTGTGGGTATGACAGAGAATAGATGAGTGAGGTGCAGGTTTAGATAAGAACTGTTTCTTGAGCATTCATTCTTTATTTGTTTTGTGCCAGCTGGGAGTGGTAAACATAAGGTACAGGAAAGAAACAGGAGAGGGCTGTGAAAAATGGGATGGGGGGAAAAGGTGGCAACGCACAAAAATTAACACCAGAAAAACCAGTCAGTGTGCTATATTCAGATAAACTGATTCAGGCAAGAGAAACTAGAGGAAAAAGGTCAAGTCACTTGTCCTTATATTGAAAAAAATACAAGTGGAAGAACCTGCAAACTTATTAATGCTCTCAGTCCTTTCTCATGTGAATAATTCTATTGACTTCTAAAAGGAACTAAGTATATGGTTAAGAGATGTAGAAATAATCCTTTACTTTGGGGTGTAATCTTTCCTTTGAAATTTTATCCCATATTTTTTCAATTGCTGATCAAACACTGTCCCACTTACAAATTTCTGAAATTAACCCTTCCCCAGCATCCTATAACTAGTAGTAACAGAACACTGCTTCCCATCAGAATTCTTCTCCTGGCAATAAGCGAAGATTAGTAAGACTCCCTTACAACTAACTAATTCCAAGGAAATTCATATCCTGATTAACTAGAATCTGATGAATAAACTCCTCTGAATTCATAATATTTGGTTGGGTTTGTTTAAAATAACCAACATCTCAGACACTATTTTATAGTTTCCATCAGAGATCCTCTCCGCATCCTAACAAATCATAGGACTCCCTCTGCTGGATATGCAGCATTATTTCCAGACCTGTGCCAAAAATCTGTTAATCATGACTTAGGCACAATGATCCTGTCTATTTTAAGATACTGACCACTTTTTTCAATGACCATCAGAAATGGGTGCTCTGAAACTTAAATAACTGCTAATGTAGATCCATGTGGAATGAAGTCTTTCTGAAACTGCATTGAATTTGTCTGGCTTATACTTGCACTTAAATATTTTAGTACTGGTTCATGCTTTCACTATGTCTACGTCAGGGAAAGCTTACAAAAAAAAAAAAAAAAGTAACAACTGGCTGTAGCAAACAACAGCTTTTTTGTAAGCAAGGTTGTAGCTGAAAACTATCAGGCTCATACTGAACAGCTGACCAAAAGGCAGACATGTCAGTTTCAGCATCATACTGAACCTCAAGGGCCCCTCCCCCATCCAAGATGGAACAAGAAAAAAACAAATAACCAGTAGTTATTTGGGGGGAGGGGAGAAGGAGGAAGGTGAGAGGAGAAGGTGAAGGAATTGAATGTAACATAAATTAAGATAGGATACCTACTGTTTTCTTTTAAAACAGGAAAACAAATCCTTACTTTAAGATGCCTGTGTTATATAGGTACATAAAAATGAAATGCAAATGTATCAAACTCAAAATGTTTTGCCAACAGCAATTATGTCCAACCTAGGAGTCCTAGCACTAGTTCCTGAGAAAGAAGTATTGTCCCCTTGGAAATCAAGTGATTTTAAATAATGAGTTAAAACTAGACTCAGGTTTTAGATCTGCTCTTGCGTTTTCCTTCCAGTTTCTTTGGTTTGATAACATCACTATTCCCACACCCACCAGTTAAAAAAAACTGACTGACTATATACAGTATTATATATTTTTATTACTGTGCTACCTAGGAGTCCTCATGGAAACAATAAAACATTTCTATTTTTTTTAGAGTATTGCCAAATGCAAAAACCTAAATAAAAATAGGGAAAAATAATTCAGTTGTCATAACACAGATAACAGAAAATATTTGGATTGAAATGTGATTTATAAATTGATGGCATCTTTTTAAAGTGTCCTGTCTGGGTATTTCAGTAAGCCTCAACCAAAAAAAAAAAAATATTAATGGCCAAAAAAATCAGATGATTCTCAAAATGTGAAGCAAAAATCATCACATAGATGGCCATTTCCGATAGATTACTACAGTTGTTAACCAAGACTACTGAAGCATATTTCTCATCCCATTCCCCATTATTTAAATATGTACTTGATAGTAAAAAAAAAAAAAAAAAAAAAAAAAATTTGCTCATCACTAGTCTTGATTAGCAAGCATTTATAGACATAAAGTTTACCTTTCTTGCTTGACTCCCTCCGTTTCAGTCTGAGAAGCAGATTTGTTCTTTTGTTGTTTTAAAACATTATGAACGCGGACTTTGTAGCTTTCAAATTCAGAGGTAACAGCAGTTTGTTCTGCCTATAATGTGAAAAAAGGAAAGCCTCTATTATATACATCACTTATCGATATAAAACTAAATAGTTTCAGTTTTACTGTTTGATCTGTATGCACATAATATTATTTAAAGATCAAGAAATAAGAACAGGCCAATTGAATTTCCTTTTTGCTGTTGAATGGATGATTCAAACTGCTAATCTATCACATAAGAAAGCCACTGCATTTAAAATGCAATATTCTATGACTGGTAGGTGAACTTTTTTTGGTTCAGGGAGGACATTAGTGTTAATCACATTGGTTTTTCACACAGTTTACAAATGTAAAACTCTAAATAGAATATATGGCACATAGAAATATTACTATGTAACATTAAAAGTCCTTAAAAAAATCAAACCCTTCCAAAATACTAGAAACAGCAACTCCAAAGCAAGGTGGAGATGGACACAGCATAGACAATCATTTCCCCTGTCAACACATAGGCTTTGTCATAGTCAACCACTGTAACAGTCTTAATCAGACATCTATTTGTACTCAGACTTGATTTCTGAGTCATTCTGGTATTTTGTTTAAGCAAACGAGATGATGGAAAAATCCCATAGTTTGTTTTTGTAAGAGTATATACAGTTTATTTTCTGTTTTTTCACGATGTTTATATTAAATTCACCTAACATATAATTTCAGTTTATGTTGATGTAAATGTCCTACCATAAAAAAGGTCAGGTAGTTTCACCTTTGATCAGAGCTCTTACAGCAAGAAGAATGCATACTGATCACAGTGACTTCACAAGCACTGCTCATTCAGTACTCTATGTTTTGTGGTTTCCTTCTCTAAAAATACCATCTGTGCAAGATTTTCACTCCTGTATCTCAGCAAGAGGCTGGTGGAATTCCCATAGCTTGTGAATTTTTTTTTTTTTTTTTTAAAACCCTGAGGGCAACACAAGTCATTCTCTCTACTGGATATAATACACCACCCTCCTCAAAGTATATATATGTTCTCTGAATGTTCCAGCTGCTTCTTAACTGTTGTTGGTGAAGGAGCTTCCTTGAGACGACCATACTTCAACTGTCATTTTTACAGCTCTTCTGGCTCCAGTGATGCTCATCAATATAATGTATTAAAAAAACCCAACCTCCCAAATAATTTACTTTTCTTTCCATTGAGGCAGTTGAGTTAAAGTACTCCACTCTCAAAATATTTGATAAGTAGCCTTTGTCGCACTCGATATATCTTCACTTGCTCTGTGTTTCTGCACCTAATTTCTTAGTTGTGGCTTCACAACTATCTTGATGCTCACCTTTTCATTGGTCATGTGCTCCTCTGATGTGTCAGTACTCCTTTTCTTTTGCAGATGTGGCATACAAGAAAGAAGGCTGCCCATACAATAGCTTCACACCAATGTCAGTGTGCCAGAGCTACAGCCATGATGGATGGAAATACCCAATGAATCTACAAAGGTTGCCCTGGACAGCAAAACAATTGGGTGAGTTGAGTGCACCCAAGCTTTTCTTAAGGCAAACCAGACACTCCTATGAGTCTGGCTCCTCCTCCTAATAGCTTGACTTTTGACAGATTAGAGATTTATAGGTATGGTGTGTTCAGGCAGCTGATACAGAAGCCAATTACTAAGTAGGACCTATAGCTTCCAGTGGGAAAGGTTTGCAAGTGTGGTACAATAAGGCCCATATACACTCCCTACTCTACACAAAAACTGCTTGACTACTTTCTTCACCTGGCTCAGTCTATTGTACAGATTAACTTTTTCCAGGAATATCTCTTTTGGCTTATCATGAACTAGTCCCCTGTGCTGGGAGACTCAAACATAGTCCTGATGAAAACTCCTTTATAAACACTTGTGTGACCTGACGTTTCTTACACTGACAGTCATTTTCCTGGTGCTAGTGAATGGACATATCTTATACCAGAATAATTTTTT
Organism: Pelusios castaneus; assembly: GCA_007922175.1. Taxonomy (NCBI): domain Eukaryota; kingdom Metazoa; phylum Chordata; order Testudines; family Pelomedusidae; genus Pelusios; species Pelusios castaneus. Next base: position 11,270,012 of record ML685801.1, on the reverse strand, counting down.
TTCCACGGATAAAGGTCATAATGTAAAGAGTCACTTGAGATTCCTATCCAAAGGTACATCAGCGTTCCACCATTCATGCCAGAAACCCATGGCAGTCTATTTGGAGCAGATTTACTCCACCAAATTTTATTTTATTTTTAAAAAAGACACCGATTTGCTGAGCAATGCTATTACAAAGAGAACTATGTTTAAATAGATGTCTAATGGCATCTCACATTTGTTATTATCTGGAAACAATATCAAGCCTCATTTGATTAGATGGATGTATCTACCACAGGAACAGCAAAGCAGCTGCTTGGTCCTCTCTCCAGACATTTTCAAAGTTTTATTCCTTCTATTTAGTTTCCAAAAGGGGATCCAATTTTGGATACACTGTGCTTCAGAACTTTTCCAAGATGAGGGATTCCATACCTTGGCCTCCCCAAATAACTATTTTATTTTTAGATGTCCTTTATTTTCAGCATGGAATTTTCTCTAAATTGTTATCTTTTCCCAAAGACTTGAATGTCTTGGAGCAACTTTAACTATCACTAAGTGTAACTTTGGTTATTTAAAAAAACCCTAGGAAACTATTATTTCTATATCCTTTGTTCTTCATTTTTTGTTTTTACTTAGCATGTTTTCAATTTAGTCCTTGAATTATATCAATGTGGTCTTTTTTGTTTGGACTAATTTACTCTCTTTCTGGCTCTTTTGCACCTATTTACAACATTCATTATTGAGAGCAACTTGACCTACTGTCCATGTTAAAAAGTTCAGTATAGCTCAAAAGTTTGTCTCTTTCACTAACAGAAACTGGTCCATGTGACAGGGTGTATTAGGTCCTGAGGCCCCTTGTTTTTCCTACCGAGAGTGACCAGATAACAAGTGTGAAAACTGGGACAGTGGGTGGAGGATAACAGTCCCGAATATCGGAACTGTCCGATAAAATCAGGAGATGTGGTCACCCTAGTCCTATCACACCTCTCCCCAGAAAGAGCAGTGGAGGTGGTCCTTCCAAGCTGCCCAGAAAAGCTGGATGGAAAGCAGCCAATTAGTGCTCAGCAGGCTCATATAAAAAGGGCTGCAGGGCTAAAGAAGTTCAGTCTGCTAGTTGGAGCTAGAGGACTAGGGAAGCTGCTCCTCCTGGCTAGGTGCTGGGACTCAAGAGCAATTGCTAGCTGGAACTGGGGGAGCAAGAAAGCTGATGTTGGCTAGCTGTTGTGACTCAAACACGGGCGAAGAAGCTGAAGAGACCACAGGGAAGCAGCCCAGGGAAATGTGGTGATTAGCTAAAGCGGCACAGCAGGCAGTTGCTACTTGTAGGATCCCTGGGTCAGAAAAAAGAGTAGTGGGCAGGCCTAGGTTCCCCCCCCCTCCTGGCCCCCCCCCCCCCCCCAACAGCAAGAAGGGATGCAGCTTAAACCCAGAGCAAAAGGAGTTTAAATTGGCCCAGGGAAGGGGCCACATTTGTGATTTTTTATATAACCCAGAAGGGGACCAAATCGAAAAAATGAGTCAGCTAGAGAGCTGGGCCAGGAGATGAAGAGTCTTCAGGGAGGAAGATTTAGGGGTGCTGCTCCATAACAAAGTAGGGACCTTCACAAGCTAGCCTCGGGAGGGGTTCAGATCAACTAATGAAAGTTACAGTGATGGGACCTCTCAGGGACAGGAATGCAGTCTGATACCAACCGTGGGCATTCAGATAGGCCCTGTTGGTCAGATTGAGGACTGAGCCTGGGGAGGGCTGAAGGAATTCCAGCTGAGGGTACTATGATAGGTCCTGTTAGACTTTTTTACCCCAGAAGGGGTCTATTTGTTTGTGTTCACAAGGACTGTGACTCGACCAGAGGGCTGAGTCACAGAATTTCTACCTAAAGAGAGAAGAACAGGACAGGAGATACCATGAACTGAGAGAAAAGTGCAGGTACGCATCCAGCCAGCAGGAGGTGCTGGCGGAAGGCAAGTAGCCCCCATCACAGTTCTATGAAAGATATTACATCATCTGTCTTATGTCTCTACTTTCCTTCAGCATTTATTATATCATCTTATACATACTTTTCACAACTGAACTCATTATTAGAGTACATTTGTGGACCCAATTATCACAACAGAGCCTCACTGGTGCGTTTGGAAGGCAGTACTGATATTCCACAGAGGATAGTGAACAACCAATACAAGGCTTTAGCTGTACTCTACCCTGCTATTGCTGAAAAGGTCAAATACCATTACCAAAAACCATTTTCCATTAGGAGAATACCTGCCAAGGAGTAAAAATCCAGGAGAATCTTGCAAGATGATATTTTTAGTGAAGCAGGATTGCAAGTTGAAGTAATTTCCCCTTTTAACAGTCTAAAGAGTATTACATATTTTATTAAAAGTACCTTTGCTGTATTGCATTCTTCTTGTAGGGCTGCAACTTTCTGCTGATAAGCACTCAGCGTGCGCTGGTGCTGCTCCAAAGACGTCCGCAGATGTTCTTGAATCTTGTGTTTTTCTGATGTTAGTTCAGCCACCTGAATCTGAAAATGAGGATGCAATTCAACAAAACTAGTATTCAGTCTTTAGAATTAACATCCATTTTGCTAGTCAATCAATGTATTTTGTTACTCTCTAGTTCTAAAACAAATACCCACCGCAGAACCCCCATATACAAGCACAAAATAATGACAAGAAATTGAAAGACTTAGGGAACTATGTTAAATGAAGTATTTGAGGAAAAATGAGAGAACCAATTAAATATAAAATTAATGATACAGCTTTTGTAACAGCATGTCTGTTTTCTGTAGCACTCAGTCTATCTTTCCCCAACTCTGCTCCATAGCGTTCTTTCTAGTTACTTATGTAAGAAAGCTTGTAATAACAACAAAGTGAAATTTCTTACCTTATAGACTTCCACTTGCTGCTGACTTGCCTCTAGCTCGCCTTTTAATGATGCTTGAAGCAATAGATGGTCATTTTCCTGCAGAAGAAAGATCTTGGTTAATTTAAAACACTAAGTATTTTTTAATTTTAAAATCTAGGACTTGCAAGTAAATTATAAGCATTTGGTTTAAGAAAGCATATGCAGTAAATTAAGCACTTACAGCTTGTCTTGTATCTGCCAGTTCTTTTTTGGTTTTCACCAGCAGTTGTTTTATCTTGGAGTTGCTTTCCTCATACTGTAGCACAGAAGATTGAAGTGATTCTAATACAGAAATAAATTTTGATGAGAAAAGGAAAAAAATTGTACAGGGTGCTTTCATAAAAAGTGTTTAAAATGCAACTAAAAATGTCATACATAAAAATATTTTAACTCAGAATTTCCTAAAAATAAATGTTGCAAACAAGTAGCTCACCAAGAGTTAAATTTCAAGTTTCCAGACCTCATTGTTTTTTCTCACAGATAAAACATCTTGAGGTAAATTGAGGTTATGCTTATGAGGATGGCGAAAAATGCAATGTAACAAGCTTCAGAGGGGTAGCCGTTAGTCTAGTTCAGCAGAAAAACAAACAAGGAGTCCTGTGGTATTTTTAAAAATGAAAGCTCATGTGATAAATAAATTTGTTAGTCTTTAGAAGTGCCACAAGACTCCTTGCTTGTTTTGCTGAAAAAATGCTATATTTAACACATCATTATTTGGTAATGTTTTTAAGTAAAGTGTTCTAATTCTGCCAGGGGTTTTCAGTCACTCACAACTTTGTAAAAAGATTCTGAAGAGTGCTCTATATGTGGGATTAACACTGACATGTGAGAAATGCAGTTTGTCTAGAACAATAGCTATTAGTTTAGTGCTTAGTAAACAAGTGACAGATGAGCTACAGTAACTCATTTAACACGTAAGAAATGAATTTTGAAAAGTCTTCTTCCAACTATTTCTTGGCAGCCCTTCTTGTCTCCTGAGTTGAGAATTTGAATATATATTTGATGTTCCTAAGCTGTGTGCCTTCCCTCCCCACTACGTTGGATACAAGATGTCCCATTGGCGACAAGGAGAAAATTAAAAAGTTAAATATTTTACTCACTTATTTCTTCTTGTAGCATTTCCTGTTTCTGTTTTTGAATTCTAATCTCTTGCTCAAAATCCTCAATTTTGCAGTTTTTATCTGTAATCTTTTGATTAAGTTCTTTCACTAAACGGTCATAATCAGCTATTTCCATATCCATTAGTGTGCTCTTCTGTGCATCCTGTAGATTAGATATTTTATAGTCCTACTTTTACAAAGTCACAGTTTAAAATCGCTTGGGTTGATTTGAAAGATTTTTGTTTTGATTACTCTGTATTGCAAAACTGTTCCTCACAACTCCAAGTTTTGTTAAAGTCTATAGTCACATATGCAACAGAGGAACACTCATCCATCAATGTTCTAAATCTCATTTGTTGGTATCAGAATCAAAACATGGAAACAATTTCAAATATTAAAATTCTGTCTAGCATTTTCTGATAAGCATTCTAAAGGAATCTAGCTTCAGAAAAACAAAGACAGCCTTGTGGTTAAAGCACTGGAACGGGAACTCAGGAGATCTGGATTCAGTTTTTACTTCCATACTGTCTTTTGTATGACCTGGTGTAGTAACAGTTTTACTATGCTTCACTTCCCCATCTATAAAATGGTATTAAGACTTGTCTCCTCTCACTCTTTGCCTTAGATTTTAAGCTCTTGGGGCAGGGATTTTCTATCAAGAGTATTTACAGCACATAACACAGTGGGGCTACAATCTGACTTTTGTCTTTTAAGCACTACTAATAGAAATAAATTACCCTACCTTCCTGGCCAGTTCTAGCACCTGCATAGTTTTCTGAAGATGTTTCTTTTCTTTTTGAAGCTGCATCTGAAGCTCTTCAAGTTCTCTTACTGCACTGCTGTGGTCCTGTAAATTAATTTAAATGCTTTTCAGATACTGAATTTGAGTTGAAGAATGTTTGTTCATGATGTCACAAAATTCATGTTAGTAAGGATGACCAACTTTTTAAAAAAAGCTTTCTTACCCTCCAAAATAAACCCCAGATGGGTAATAAAATTAATAGTAGTGTTAGTTTAACATACAGTCATAAGCTCCCATTCCACTCTCACTCTTACCATTACAAAACTCTTAGTTGGGGGCAAGACTGAAAGGATCAACCAGGCAACAGAGTATGATGCTGTATCTGATCCATAAGGGTAACAAAATCAAACTCGTTAAAATATTTTAAAAATTCCTCTGCAAGTTTACCGCACTGTCAGCAATTCAATTCATTCAGGGAATATCCCATGCTTTATTTTTTTATATTCCCACAGCACTGCTTTTACCTTTGTCTTTTGCTCTTTTAGGAGTTTTTCAGCTTCCAGTTCTTTGTCGACTTTTGCTTTGGCTCTTTGCATTTCTAATATTTGAGCTTCTAGCAGTTTAGCATTAGACTGTAGAGTTTCAATACGAGCCATAAGGTCTTCATTAGCAGAGTGCAGCTGGCCTTGCTAAAATGACATTAGTAGTAGGACAAAAGTAGAAGTTAATATTCCTGCAACTCCTACAGGCAAAGATGCTGGCTGGGGTTTATTATTATTGTTGTTTTGTTTTTTTAAAAGATACACAAGGATTTCTACCCAACAACCTCTGTAAAATTCCAAAGGGGTAGCCGTGTTAGTCTATTGCAGAAAGACAACAGAGTCCTGTGGCACTTTTAAAGACTAACAGATTTATTTATCGCATGAGCTTTCGGGGGAGAAAATCACGAAAGCTCATGCGATAAATAAATCTGTTAGTCTTTAAAAGTGCCACTGGACTCTGTTGTCTAACCTTTGTAAACTATTTCTACGTCTGCTTGAACATGATAGCATGGACATGGTTTAATCCTAATAGCCTGGTTTAAAAATGAGTGCCACTATCTGGACTCCTACTATGTTATAACCCTGCTGCAGTCTTTTTAAGAGGTTGAGGGAGAACAGTGGGAAAGCCTGGAAAAATGTTTACTAGCTCTTCAGGAGCAGCATGCCAACTACAGTAGTATGCAAAGCTCAGATATACAAACACCTCTCTCCACTCAAATACAGCTGCCATGATTCTGAGCAGATGTTAATGACATCAACCCCTACACCAAAGAAGTTACCTCAGTACTACCAAATGGTGACAGTTTATCCATTTTAAATTAGATAAGCTGGCACAAATGCGAAGTCTGTCCCTGTCTGGACTACAGTTGCAGCTATTTACAGGATTTGCTTTGAACCAGCAGCATGTTCACCATATTATATTTGTGTCTCTCCCTCGTTGTGTGGATCCAGAATTAAGGATGAGTACATGAAATTACCAAACAGCAAAAAAAATTTTTTAAAAAAATCACTTGATGGATAAACAGAATATTCAAGAGTGAAGTTGAGGGCAAAGAAAGGAGATTTTTAAAGTCTCATCTCATGAGAGTATTTCAGCCACTCAATGATTGGATTTAGGCCATCATATGACCCTTTTTTTTTTTTTTTTCCAAATGTTTTGGGTACTGGTTGGATGCATTTTGCTTCTCTCTTCAGTACTCTCTGAGGGAGACAAAGAGAAAAAGAAATCTCACTTCTAGTTCAACATTTTAAATTTACAGTTAGTATTAAAATTTTTAAATAGTATCTTGCTTTCGTAAAAAAAGAGTGACATATAAATTCTCAATCCTTACTAAGGGCTGCTCAACTTCATGCCAAGTAGAGAGAAGGGTCAGTATCAATAAAGGATAGCTAAAACTCTGTACTACTCATTAGATATAAAGGGCTTAAAATCTGTATGACTGTTGTGCAGCTTCTCTTTTCCGAGAGCCAACTCAAGCTCACTTACTACAGTTGTTGACCATTTGTCAATTTCGGATTTCTTCAGATTTGGGCATTGATCCTATAAATCCAACCAGGCCCATAGATACTTGCTGTTCAGAGAAATCTAGACTTTTTATAATGTCCCTATTTTCATTTAATTTTTTTTTTCCAAATCCAAGTATTTCAAACACTGGAATTCTACTTTGTCGGAATATAAATATACAGATCTATTCAAAAACAGAAATGGAATTATAAAAATATTTACAGGGATAATCTATGTCTATCAAATTGAAATGGGACTGGAGATCATCTACTTCATATTTGTCATATAACTTGTTTGCTCAGTCACAATATAAGCTACCTGTTGAGTTGAAGCTTGTAGTTGTCTTGTAAGATCATCCATTTGATGTTCAAGATTACTTGCTCGGTCCTTTTCCAAATCCAGCTGTTCTGCTTGCTTGTCATATTCCATCAAAAGATTCTTGAAACATACACAAAGCAGTTTAAATTTTGTTAAATACCTGGAGGCTATGGCATAAATAGGTGTTTGCATATTCTTATTGCTGTTCAGGACTTGAGGTTTCTTATTGTGACGTCAGAAGTATCAAAGGTATATATTAAGGCTGCAGTTCCTTTCTAAGCTCCAGTGGAAAGGTCCCTTTCATGTTTTCCTCTCTAGATTAAAGTCATTCACTGAAGAGCGCTAAATCACTACAGATTTTCTGTGTAGTCTGAGGAAGTGATGGGGCCTGATTTGAAAGCATTAAAACGAATATGGAATATGCTGTGCATATTACATAAATTACATTATTTTCAGCCCTCTTTTTCAAAAAATGCATATATTAGTAAAGAAATGACTGATTTTATGGCAGTGAGAAAAGATCGACTTTGCTGTTGGAACTTTATCTTCTATGTTTCTTGATTTGGCAATTTAACTGCAGTAATAAAGGTTATTTTTCATTTAGATTTTTTTTTTTTATATTTTTCTTTGTCTAAACTTAATACTAGCATTCAAACGCTCCTAACTAAACTTTGAAATTCACACCTCAGTGAAAGTAATGGAGTGAGGAGAAAGGAATCCAAGTTTTCTGCTGCTATTTGTTGGTGGAAGGCAGTTTTTACAGAACTCTGATTTTACAAGATAGTAGCATTTTCCACCGATTTTTATATTCTGGTAGCTGTGGTTTTTCCACCAGAAAAAGATTTGATTTAAAACTGAAAGAATTGAAAAATGTCAGAAGTTTGCTGAAAAACTTAAATATTGCACCCATAGTTTTCTTTTGTCCCTGATGTTAAAGGTAATTTTTTGGGAGCACCTCGTTATGCATGTTTTAAGGAGATTGAGAATGTTTTCCTCACAAAAAAACAATGTCATTGGTCTCCCTGCTGGACCACTGTAATCACACCAGCCAGCCAGAATGGATTGATGGCACTCAGGCAGTAAATCCACTAAGAAAAATCCACTTCTGTGCATGCTATCAAAACTCTCACAACTCCAATGAGGCTTAGGCTAATATTTTAAAAATATGGTTAGATTTATTTATGCATTTTTAAACCAAACAAACATGCAAAGGTGAATTGCTTATAATGCAAAAAAGTTAAGCAAACTTAAAAAGAAAGTCAGTTTTGGACAGGGACTGAGCACAAAATATTTCCACATGAAAGGACGAATGTTTCTAAACACTGAATCTGTAAAAATATGAATAATAATGGAAACTCTTGCAATTTTACTTATAAACATAACTGTCATAATTTTTCTAGCTCCCACCACACATACACTTCATGAGAATAAGAAATTTAATAAAATAATTTTTAAAATATAACAAATGCTACTAGATGCCCAGTATGAATGCAGGGATCCTTTCATCGTTCATAACCACCACTGAGGTAAAATATGGCAATTTCTGAACAATGCACAACAATGAAGGACAATAATTCAGAACAGAAAGTGATGAACATTGTAGCTACAGAGGGAAAATAGGTAGGCTGAGTGTAAGTATCCAAATAGCAAGTCATGGACACAGCAAACTGGAATCAGGCTAGGAAATGCTATCTCTAAATAATATTTTCTGATAAATAAAGCACTTTTGAAGATATAGTACCTCTTACCTTATAGCTTTCTGCTCCTTGGATAATGTCTCTCATAGAAGTAGACAGATGATCTTTTTCTGATCGTACCATCTCTAATTCTTCTCTCAAAGACTGTGTCTTATTACAAAGAAATACGAAGTAGTTTGATTACGACAGACCCTTACAATGCCAGAAAGCTCTTTAATATGAGGTCTACATAAGTTACCTCTTTTCTGCTAGAATCTAGTTCTTTCCTTGCTTTCACAGCAAGAACTTTAACTTTATTTAACTTCTCTTCTCTCTCTGCAGATTCCTTTTCCAGATATGCTAACACAAAAAACAGAAAGAAACTATTTCATCTGCGCAACGGAATGAAGTCAAATACCAAACAAATATCTATGTTAATTTGAAAACATTAGCAAAAGAAAAAAGCATAGGCATCCATTACTACTGAAAACTAGGAAGACACTTAAAACACTTCATTAACTTAAGCTCTTGGAGGCCTAGTGTGAAAGCTAAGATTCCCAGCAATACACACAGCTATAACTGTGTGCAATTCCACTGTTCCAGAGAGTTCCATTAACAAACTTGAGTTTGTTAGGATTTTAAAATCCAAAAAGTATGTTTCCAGCTGCACCAGTGATATATACATTTGTTTCAGCTTGCCAACACTTCTTCCCCAATTTAAAATAACTGCATTGGTCATTTACATATTGTAGGAATGCAGGGGTGGTGTGTGTTTGTTAGAGAGTTGGGAGATTTTATTTCCTCCCTTTTCTCTCGAGGCAGCTCTGAGAATTCATCCTAGCCATACAACTATTTTCCTTTAAAACAAAACACATCCCAAAACACCCTGCCATCATTTGTGGGCAAGATTCTCTCTGTAACAAGTCAATACTATTATTCCTTATGTGACTGAACAGATTTTGCAGAGATCAAAACTGGGAGAGCAATCAAACTGAGGGCTCCAGTGCAGAATATATTCAAGATCATTAAGCCAGCCACTAATATTTACTCATTTTTAATGCTTTTGGCTATCCCCATATGTGAAAGTGACTTGCTTTCTAACACAATTATGCTGGCCACTAATCTGTTCTGTCATCTTGTTTTTTAAATGAAAGACACTGAACTATAAATAACAGCTGACATACAAGTACATATCTGAGGAAACAGACTCTAAAACATTCCCATGAGAATCATGTTCCCTGTTGTTTCATTATTATTATATTACCAATCCTCTTGGTGAAATTCAATAGTTTTGTTTCCAGCTAGCTCTAATCTTCTTTTGAAAACCCATAAGAATGCTCAGAGGGCTTAGCTTTCTCTTTCAAAGCAAGTTATATTGCTCAGTGGCATCTTAAAAGTTACTAATTTAAAGTATTAATTATTAGCTCTTCCCCTCCAAACGGCACAGTTATTAACAACTGTGGTCAATTGTACAAAACCACTGGTACACGGATATCTATCTTAAAAATAAAATTACTAACTACAAGGATAACAGATCACTGGCATATTCTGAGCCCTTACTGGATATCAGGAAGTCATTTGTACTGAATTTCTCATAAACCAGGCTTAAAAAATGAAAGCTGAAGAATAACGAATGTTAAATAACTGATTAAAAGTCACAAGTGATTAAGTGAAAAGAAATAAGAAAAGCACCGATTTTTTCTTGTAGTTCTGCTACTTCAGTTTGTTGGTCACTTTTTACAGAAGACTTCTCCATGAAATCCTGTGATATAAACAAAGATAATGAAACATTACAAACATTTTTGTTATCTGCTATTTTCTTGCATGCCACAATCAGAAGCTTAAGGTCAGAATTTGGGCTATTTCTCTATGAATGAGACAAAAAATTTGTGATACAAGTGCAATTTTATGTTTTCTTCATAAATTACAAAGATACTTAAAATGTAATGGCAAAGAAATCATGTTAATAATATTCCATCTTATCCTGTCAAGAACAATATAATTTTGGCCAGCTGCTATTTATCAGTCATTATCAGGCACTAACAATGTTCTCATGTAAGGAAGTCCCAGCAAACTTACTACAACCAGGCCAGGGCAGAAACTAATCTAACAAATTTAAGTTTTGTTTATTTGAGTTAAGATTATAAAATTTAAGACATTGAGGACATTATTAGATCATCTAAATAATCTCTCCTGTAAATAATGAATCATTTGTGGGGTATTGGTGGGGAAGTGAGAAATTAAAAGCTTACTTGAGTAAAAATGTAAATGATAAAGTAACTTTTAGTGTTGTCTTTTTGGTGAGACAATCTCAATTAGAAATACTTATTTGAAACATAACAAAAACAACCCAAACAGATCAGTTAATTGTTGTGTGGGAAAAAACAGGGGGATGGAGAAAGGACTTTTCTGAAAGGGGAAAAAAAAAAAACACTTTTGGGCCAAGAAATAATGTGAAAATACTTTCTGAATCTTAATGAGGTCTTAGAAATTTAGTCTGCGTAATTCAATAACAAAAAACATAACCTTTATGGAAGTCAGTTCGGTTTTCACATTTTTAAGTTCAGCCTCCCTTTGTTCTAGATTGAGTTTTAGGTTTTCTAGCTGTTCTGTAGAAGATTCCTTCTGTTGCTCTTGTATTTGGCTTTCATAACATTCAAGTTTTTCAGAGAGTTCTTTAATATAAGCCAGAAGATCTTGTTTTTCATTCCTTGTTTTCTCGTTGACATTCCTCATCTCCTGGATGTCTAACTGCAATGCTTCTTTTTCTGACAAAGAGCATTCTAATTTTTCTGTTAAGAGATTCTTTTCTTTTTCAAAGTCTTCCAGCAAAGATCTCAGCTCTGTACACTGAACTACATTTTCTTCCTGAAGTCTCTCAATCTTTTGCTGTAAATTAAGAACATTTTCATTATTCTGCCAAGAAAGGCTCTGGTTTTCTTCTTTTATTTTTGCCAAGGACTCATTTGCAACTTGCAATAAATTAATAGTATCATGTGCCTCATAATCCTCTAAAATTTTGGCTCCTATTTGCTCAAGCAAAGTGTACAGCTGAGTTTTGACAAGTAATGCATGTGCTTGTTCATTTTCAAGTAGCGTAGTTAGATGGTCTTTTTCTTCAACGGCAATTTGTAACTTCTTTTCTAAACTTTCAGCTTGTTCTTTAAACACTAGCCAATCCTCCTTTTCAGAGGTAACGTTTTCCAGATCACTACTTATTCGTTCTTTTTCCTTACTGATTTTCTCATTTTCCTTATGAAGAGTATTTGCTTGAGATAACAGACTCTCTCTATCAAGCAAGACAGCTTTCATTTGTTCCTCTAATTGCACTAACTTCTGGTTATTCTCATCCTTCTCTGATAAAGCTTCTTTTAGTGTCTCTGTTAAATCTTCCAATGTTTTTTTCAGTTCACTGTTGCACTGGTTAACAAAGTCGACTTGCTGTTGAAGTTCCAGAACCTTTTCTTGTTCTTTTTTATATATTTCTTGAAGATTTTCTACTTCTTCACCAGAACATTTCAGTTCATTTAAGATACCATCTTTTTGAGAGGCAAAACAAGTCATCTTTTCTTCCAGTTCTTTTACTGCAGTTTCTTTTTGACAAAGAGAGATCGCCATTGCTTCCTTATCCTCCTGAAAGCTGACTATTTTAAACTTAAGTTCCTCCACCTCAGCTTGTTTAGATGATAATTTTTCTGCTTCTTCCTGAAGACGATTCACAGTTTCAAGAAGAACGTCTTTTTCATTGAAAGCAGCTCTGAGTTTTTGCTGTAGCTCACTGACATCAGAAGCTTGCTGCTGCTTCATTGATTCAAACTCCTGGCTGATCTTTCCAGCTGATTCCCCCAGTTCAGTTTGTAGATTTTCCAGTGTTTCCCTCAAACTCTCATAATTGAACACTGCTTCTTCCTTCTCATGTATGAGCTTTTGATACTGCTCCTTAAGATCCTGTATTTCAAAAACCAATGCCATGTTTTCTTTTTCTGAACTTGACAATAAAGTCTGATTTAGTTCAGAAATCTCTCTCTCATGTTGTTCTCTCAGATTTTGAGTTTCTAGGTTATGCTCTTTTACAGTGATTTCATATTGGTGTCTTGTTACCTGGAGCTCTGATTTTAGTTTTTCAATTATACAACAGTGATCTTCTTTAGCAAGTTGCAGTTCATTAATTTTAAACTCTAGGTCTTCCCGCTCATGAAAATACTCATCTTTTGTGTGCTGGATTTCCTCCTCCAGTTTTATCTTAACATTATTCATATAGGTTAGTTCATCCTTTAATATACTATGCTGAGATTCCAGTTCTTTTAAAATATGTTCTAAGAGTTTGACTTTTTCTTCCACTTTTATGCCCATGTAAGTTTCTCCTTGTACCTCTGTAACATCTGCCTGGTTTTCTTTATTTTTATTTACTGCTTCTCTTAGTTGTTCCAATTCATGTTCATATTTCTCATTCATAACATATGGGTCACCTGTTGAACTTTTTTCTTTAACCAACTGGTGCTCTGTTAAGTCTGGCTTTGTCCAATTTATCTGGTTTTGCTCCTCTTCATGTCGTTTAGAAGAGGTTTCAAGGTGACTCATCAGTTCTGATACCTCTTCTTGGTGTGCACCCTTTAGTTTTACAAGCTCTTCGTGCAGATTACTGATTTCATTACAGTAATGTTTAGAATTATTTTTGATAACTTCTTGTAGATTTTCAATTTCTTTGTTTTTATTGTCACTGGTAGCTTCCAACTGTTTGTTCAGACACAGAATCTGTTCCTCATACACATGCTTAATTTGCTGGATCTCTTGTTGTAGTCTTTTAGTTTCTTCTTGTTGATTACTGTGAAGTTCAAGCTGTTCAGCAAGCCCCATTTGTTTCTTCTCTCCTTCCTGCAGTTCTTTCTGCAGTTTGGCTATGTCTTCATTGTATTTGGACTGTGCCCTCACTACTTCATTCTTAAGGTCTTCAATATCTTTCAAGTGATCAATGCTTGATTGTTCCAACTGCTTCTGCAGTTCTTCTGTCTTAGTTACAGCAGCCTAAAACAAACATTCATGTCAATAAACATGTAGGCAGAAACGAAGACAAAATCCAAAATAGATGAAAACCCAGCACATGACTTCCCCAATTAAAAAACAGTGACAAAGTTATTCATCTGTATAATAAATGCCATTTGGAATCATGCCTGTAGATATTAGCAACCAAATCAGTTAAATTTTACAACCTAATAATTTATCAAGTAATTCAGATAGCTGCAAATTTGGATATTGTGGTCTCTGAATTGAGAAAATGTCCTTCTTATGTCTCCCCGAGGACATTTGGAAAGAGTTTGGAATAAACAAGTCCTTCATGTTAATTAGTGTACCCAAGAGGGGAGTCCTATTAAATTCTGAGGCCTAATAAAAAATACCTTAAAATCTTAAATTATCAGGAACAAGGAAATGACATTTGAGGACTTAATTTAGAATGGGAAAAAATGTACAGGCAAATTGAGGGAGATAAAGGGCATACTAGGAACAGAATCTTGCTACAGGAAGTGGGTCAAAAGACAAAATATAACAGTGCTAGCAGGATCAGAGGAGGAAGCTGAAAGGAATGTTTTAAGGTTATAATAGTTACTGGATTCTTTCTGCACTTTTGCAAGGTCTTCCTATGATGTTGGTAAACCAGGTGCCAAGCTCATACCAAGGTACCACAGACTCAAACTTTAAGGTTAGGAGGAACCATCATGATCATATATGACCTGCACATTGCAGACCACAGAGCTCCACTTACCCAATCCAGTAATAGACCACTAACCTCTGGCCAAAGTCCTCAACTCATGGTTGAAAGACATTAAATCACAAAGAATATGCCATTTACACAAATTTAAACTTGCAAGTGGTCCACGGCTCTATGCTGCAGAGGAAGGCAAAAAAAACAAAAACCAAACGAAAAACAAAAAACAACCCAGGGTATCTGCTAGTCTGACTTGGGGAAAAATTCCCCAACCCCAAACATGGTAAAAGACCCTGAGCACGTGGGCACGATCCAGCTGTTAGTCACCTGGGAAAAAATTCTCTGCAGTAACTCAGAGCCCTCCCAAACTAGTATCTGACAGCTACCCCCTAGAGATATTTGCTGCTAATGATCACATATTGGCTGCATGCCACTGTAGGCAGTCACATCATACCACCCCCTCCATAGACTTCTCAAGCTCAGTCTTGAAGCTAGGTGGGCTTTTTACCCTCACCATGCCCCTTGGAAGGCTGATCCAGAACTTTACTCTTCTAAAATTTAGAATTATTTGCCTCATTTCAAGCCTAAGCTTGTTAATGGTCCCAATGCCTCAATTGAATACTGACAAATACATAGCTGAAATCAGCCTGGGTCATGTGTATGTTAGTATTGTTAAAAGAGGTATTATAATTATAACAACCTTTAGTGTGTAGACTTCACTGAATGCTTATCAGTTGTCACTTATAACATCTGCAACCCGTACTGTAAGGTAGTATTTGAGCATTTGCACTGTAAGTCTTTGTAACTGTAAGTCACCAGACAGGAAAGAGACATTAACTAGTATAAAGTGCCAGTCTCCAACAGAAGGTGTTAAGTCCTGCCCAACAAGAAAGACCCATCAATCCTAGACAAACTGGAGTGGAATATTAAAGAGGACAAAATACTTTGTTGTTTACTCTCCCCCACTCTCCATGGGAATGAGTTTTAGAAATGAATTCCTCCCATCTGTGAGTGCAGTTCAAAGGAGAAAGGTGGAAGGGAATTAAACCCGCACCGCCCCCCCGCCCTCCCCCCCCAAGAAGAAACCATGTCTCATCGCGGCTTGGATTCTGGAGGTATGATTTCTAGACATAAGCTAAGGATTCCTAGCTGCTTAGCCAGGGTAACCCTAAAAGGTCCTACAGACATTGCTTATAATAAAAGCGTCTATTACCTTTTGAAACTTAAGATTGTAACTCATTTGTGTATGTATGTTTTCCTGTTTATCTTGTAAATAACTCTAATTTTCTTTAAATCGGGATATAGCTTGTTATAGGATTGGCTACAAATGTGATTTTTGGTGTGAGATTTAACTTGCAATTAATTTGGGGTAAGTGTCTGGTCTTTTAAGGCTCAAAGTAACCTGAACATTGTTGTGTTGTGATTTATCACAATGGTAGGCTTGCCTACGTGACTAGATAGATCGGAGTACCCAAGGGGACTGTCTGTGACTCCATATTTAAGTTGTTTAGTTACCCAAGGAGTTGATAATTGAAAATTGGTTGGTGAAATCTAAGTACAGAACCCACAGTCAGTTTGGGTTTTGTGCCCTGGTTCTGTCCAGCAGTTGGTATTCATGCTCTTGACATATGGCAGGACAATTGGTCACTGACAATTTAGTCTGTCCATAATATATTTGTTGTAAGACTTGTAAACAGGTATTGTAATAATTTCAGAAAAGTTTCACACTGGTGATTATAATTTAAAAAAACACATGAATGATACGAGTATGATTAACTAACAATGAACACAAAAGAATGAGCAAAAAGGGGATTAAAAAGTGAACCAGACAATCATAATTATTAAACTAGGAAGTGGACTAGAAGTGTTTTTAACATAAACATGTTATTGCCCATTTCCCTACCTCTGTTTCTTGTTTCCTTCTAGCGTTTTCTTTTTTGAGGGTTACGCACTGCTGCTGGATTTCTGCTTTTTCCTGAAGAACAATATCCAACCTTTCTGTGAGGGCCTAATTGAAAGAGAGAGAACACAGTTGGGAAAAAAGTGAAAATGCAAAAATCTCAGCAGCCTTTGTGAGGCAAGGCTACAGAGCTATGACGTTGACTTTGAGATTTTCTGCTGCACAACAGAAAACCAAGCCCATTACAAGAATTGCCTTCAATCCACAGATGGAAGATAGTAGTATAGCTGTGACTATTTTCTAACAGAACACCTCTCACAGTTAATCATTGAGCAGAATGGACTTACTCCATTAGAAAACTGGTTTTCTATCCATTTTATTATTTATACAGCTAGAAAAAGAAAGCTTGAAGTTTAACAAACTAATATTTAAACAATCTGAATCTTGTTTCAATAAATTACGAGTTCTTACTCTGGCTTTTCATCTTAATAGCTACATAAGTTACTTTACTTTCAGCAAGATAGATATTTCACTGCTCAACTGAAATGCCAGTTCAAATATAAAAATATTTGAAAAGTATTTATTAAGACAAGTGCTTTTTTATTTTGTGAATTTTTTAACAATTGGACTGAGTAAAATTGCTGAGGCATTTCTTTATAGTGGCAGTGGAAATGTACATCTTCATAAACTGAACTACTCTCCTACAGGAAGAGAAACTAAAGAAAAGAGGATTAACATTTTATCAATAATTTTTCATATAACTGATGTAAAAATTAATGAAGTAAGACCCACAAGATACTTGAGGAAGTATGGTAAAGAACAAGTCTTGTGTGCTTGAGCAGGTATGGTCCCAGACATTCTGAGTAAAACAGTTTACTATTTGCCAAATTCCATGTGTGGAAAGATTGACATAGGTAATTTGTTATGTATAGTACATCAAAAACAATGATACATTCCTACCTGAATAATATCATCAGCTCCTCCAGTGGCTGGCTTTGATCTGAGTGTATCAATCTCTTTTTCCAATTCTGGAACAAAAATGCTATTTGTATAAAAATTCACCATAATCATTGTTTTACAATTCTAATGCAGAAGAGACTCTATCACATTATGAGATTATAAATATAATCAATGTGTTACAACAGTATAGCAACATCAGATTTTAAAAATTTCAAAACATTAACTCATTTTAAGTTAAGAACTTCCTGACATATTAATATTCAAAAGTCACATAGCCACCAAAATGTACATTGTGCTGAAATGTGGTATATAAAAATATAGCATTTCCCTCAAGAAGATGGATTAAAAGTTGTGAACCACTACAGCAGTGAAAAGAGCAAAACAACATTTAATGTTATTACTGCTATTCTTCACATTTTTCCTTACATAAATAATCTTTTGAAAGTTAACCCAAAGCGATGTCTGCAATCTTTTACTATTTTCAAACGAAGCAATGTTATCTGAGTAATTGCACAGTAGCTAACTTATTTAAAAACATTATTATATCACCAGAGCAGGGTTGCATGATACAATTTGTATAGACTAGGAGCATGCAAAATCAGTTACTTGGTGAGGAGTTTCCACCCTCCCTCTGCCAAAATCAAAACTTGCTATTGTATGTAGTCCTGCTTTTCGCAGGGGGTTGGACTAATGACCTAATGAGATCCCTTCCAGCTCTAATATTCTATGATTCTATGCCATGACAAGAAAAAGCGAACACTCTGGCAAGTATGGGGAGTAGACATTCAATGAAAGGCCTCATTTTAAGGTATGGTTCAGTTATTCTCCTAAGCAAGCTGTGTTTTCTCTCATCATACTCCTCCCTCCTTGCTTGGTCAGAAAGATTTACTATTAAATCAGTGCAATGCCTCTTCTTTCCTCCAGTCTGGGCTTTCTACCACTATCCTCTCACAGAAGTAGGGAAAATGGGATAAAATAGGTTGCTGAAAAATACAGGTTTTTCACCTGGGAATCAAATCCAGGGGCTCAAAAACTGTAACAAAGAAATATTACTATTAAGCCAATAATCCATCCCTTCCTTCCCCCTTTTTTAAAGTAATACAAAAATCTTGAACAGCCATATAAATCCCTTTCCTGTATGGTACCTGTGCATCTTGATTTCACTTTCTGTACAAGTACCATTTGCTTCTTTGCAAATTTGATGAGTTCTTCCTTGGGCAGCGTATCCAGCTGTAAAATGTAGAAAGATTATAAAGCATGCTTTCCATAAACCAGATGACTATAAAACTGAACACAAAGACTATTAAATGTCTGACTTTCAAGATGCTAAAATTCAGAACGTGAAACACGTCTTTTATCACATGTACTGTAAGCACAATGTAAGTGTACAGTGCCATACAAATGACTTACTAATTCTACATTACCTCCTACAAATTTACTCCACAGGAATTAAATAGGCAATAATCTGAAAGCAAGACTCAGTTGTGAAGGGTTAGCATTCAGAGAAGATAGGTAAGTGAAAACATAAGGCAAGCCAAACTGAAAAAGCTAAGGAGGCATTTGAGAATAATGTAAATTTCTGAGTATTTTTAACATGGCATGCTGACTAAATATTGTTGTTGTACAAGTGGCCAGTAAATTTAAAATGAAGAAATTTATGCCTATATAGAAATATAAAGTTAATTGTTTGAACTGGATGCTGCTGAGTATTTTCTAAAGGGGTAGCATATTTGTTTCCAGTAATATCTGCCAACAGAGATTTTTCATCAGCATTCTCTAAAATTTAACATGGTTCTCTAAGTTTAACAACCACAATTCAATTTCTGCAAATAGAGGAGTCAATATTTACTTTTAAAAATTGCTTTCTCTTGAATATTGTCCCTGTAGCAGTTAAAACAGTAGGTTGTAAATGAGTTACATTTGTAAAGTTTACCTTTGATTTACCTGTTCCTGGTGTGGCCATATCTTGTCCAGTATCTTGCACCTGAAAAAAAACAAAACAAAAATAGCATAACAAAACTGAACATTTCATTAGACTACTAATGGAAGTGATTAAAAGCCTGTTGTACCTGACAGTAATTAACTGCTCTAGTAGAACCTGGAACTCAAGAAAATTAAGTATTTTTAAAAAGAAAAATCAGAAGGATAATGGAAAAGATGAGCTCAGACATCCATCACAGATAGCTGGATCTGCATAAACAATTCACTGTGTGATACGGTGACCCAATATATTCTTAAAACACTAATATCTTTTAGATATGTAATTTCTATCCAAAGAGCTGGTGTGCAACTGAGGGTAGGCAAAAATTGAATTATTTTATTTACAACTAGTCTGGTAAGTATGGTTGATAACCTACTGACAAAAGACTTGTTTTAAAGAGCTAGACAAATTAAAATGCTAGTGGAGGAGTAATATTTAAACAAACAGTGATTTTATGGTAGAATCTCCCAACCTACACTCATACAAGTTTACATCCTCATCAGGAAATGGATTTGGAAGGTGATGTAATGTTCATATATATATTTGGGAAGACAGAATAATAGAAATACAGAGCTGGAAGGAACCTCAAGAAGTTAGCAAATCCAGCCCCCTGCATTAAGCAGATCTAGACCTCCCAACGAATATTTCTCCAACCTGGTCTTAAAAACTTCCAATGATAGGGATTCTACAACCTCCCTTGGAAGCCTATTTCAGAACGTACCTAGCCTCATAGTTAGAAAGTTTTCCCCAATATATAACCTAAATCTCCCTTGCTGCACAGTAAGCCTGTTACTTCTTGATCACTGTCCTCTTTATAACAGCCCTTAATATATTTGAAAACTTCTTATCTCTCATTTTGTTTTCCCAGTTTCTTTTAGCCTCTACTCTTAGGTCAAATTTTCTGAACGTTTAGTCATGTTTCTTTCTCTCCTCTGGATTCTCTTCATTTATCCATATCTTTCCTAAGTGTGGTGCCCAAAGCAGGTCACAATATTCCAGATGAGGTCTCACCAGTGCTAAATAGAGAAGGACAACTGCATGGAAGAAATGAGAGGTAACACTACTGTTTATATACACCAAAAAATATTAATCTTTTTTGCACACATTGCAACTGCATCACATTGTTTACTCATATCCAATTTGTGGTTCACTATAATGCCTAGAACCTTTTCAGCGATACTACTAACTAGCTAGTTATTCCCCATTTTGTAGCAGTGTATTTGGTTTTTCCTTCCTAAGTGAATTACTTTGCACTTGTCTTTATGAATTTCCTCTTGTTGATTTCATACCAATTTTCCAATTTGTTAAAGTCATTTTGAATTCTAATTCTGTTCTCCAGAGTGCTTGCAAACCCTCCTATCTTAGTGTTACCCACAAATTTTATAAGCACCTCACCACTCAATTATTCAAGTCATTAACAAAATATTTAACAGTACTGGAGTCAGGATTGAAAGTGGGACAGAAAGCTAACAGAAACTACTCTTTAAGAACAGTCTTTCAACCAGTGGTGCACCTACTTCACAGTAATTTAATCTAAACCACATTTCTCTATTCTCTTATGTGAATGTCAGGTGGGATTCTTTCAAAAGCTTACTAAAAATCAAGATACATCATATCCATTGTTTCCTCCCAAGCCAATAGGTCAGTAACTCTGTCAAAGAATGAAATTAGGTTGGTTTGGCATGATTTGCTCTTGACAAATCTATGCTAGCTTTTCCTTATAATCCCTTTATCCTCTAGGTGCTTACAAACTGCTAGTTTAATAATTTATTTCAGTATCTTTCCAGGTATAAAAGTTAGTCTGGTTAGCCTATAATTCCCTTGGTCTTCTTTTTAAAAGATATGTACTAAGTTTGCCCTTCTCCAGTCCTAAATAAGTTAAATGACTTTTATGAGATCTATGTCAGCTGCTGTTTAAATTGTCCTTCAGTGATTACCCTCAATTAACAGTATTCCAGATCTAATTCAGATTTCCCTTAAATAAGAGCTGATTATGAAAACAGAGAGATTTGTAAAATAAACATGAAAGTAAATGCATCTAGTCTGATGCTTAGGCTATGTACACACGATCAGATTAAAGCGCAACATGGCAATCACGCTATAAAAAACACGTGACCTTTATTGCGGGATAGTGCGTACACACGTCGCTCCTTGTAACGCAACAGAATTCTTTGCAATATCGCGGTGTAGCGCAATGAATTCTGGGCACCTATCCCACAGTTCAATTTTCCCTCAATCTGCGCTTGGAATCATGGGATGAAGGAAAGGAACGCAAAGAGCCATGGGTAAAATCCCAGTTTCCCGTGGTGCACTGTGTTCCCTTTGCGTCTTCCTCGTTGCCAATAGCAACTCGCGCCTATTTTCAACAGTGCAGTGAGACGCACTACTTGTGAGCAATCACAACAGCAACAGCATGGATCCTGCTCTGATCTCCACTGTCGCCTTCAGAATTCTAAATACATCTCGGCTGGTTGCTCAGTACGCAATGAGCTCCGAATCAGAAGAGGACGCTGAGGAGCAGGGGCCAATCGATGCCATGCAGAGCAACAGCACTGCATTGCTCAGCTCCTTCACCAATCATCTGCACACGGTGCAACGCCGTTACTGGTCGCGAGAGACGAGCACAGAGTCGAGGGATCACATTGTTATGCAGCTGTGGGAGGACGAGCAGTGGGTACAGAACTTTTGAATGCGGAAAGCAACCTTTCTGGAACTGTGTTCAGAGTTGGCCCCTGCCCTGCAATGTAAAGACACCAACATGAGGTCAGCCCTAACCGTGGAGAAGCATGTTGCGATTGCTATCTGGAAAATGGTGACTCCTGACTGCTACCGGTTGGTTGCAAACCAGTTTGGAGTCGGGAGGTCCACCGTCGGATTAACCCTCTCACAAGTGTGCCGAGCCATCAATCGCATTCTGCTACGGAGGACGGTGACGTTGGGCAATGTTCGTGAGATTGTGGATGGCTTTCCCTAACTGCGGGGAAGCCATAGATGGCACACACATCCCTATTTTGGTTCCAGACCATCTCGCGACCGAGTACATAAACAGGAAGGGCTAGTTCTCCATGGTGCTGCAAGCACTCGTGGATCACAAGGGGCGTTTTACGGACATCAATGCTGGGTGGTCGGGAAAGGTGCATGATGCCCGCATTTTCAGGAACACTGGTCTTTACCGGAAGCTGCAAGGGGGTACCTTCTCCCCGATCAAAAAATAACAGTGGGGGATGTGGAGATGCCCATAGTCATCCTCGGAGACCCAGCATACCCCCTGATGCCATGGCTCATGAAACCCTACACCGGGAATCTAGATCGCAGCAAGGAGCGGTTCAATTACAGATTGAGCAGCTGCAGAATTACTGTGGACTGTGCCTTCGGCCGTTTAAAAGGGCGCTGGCGATGTTTGTATGGGAGGCTGGACTTGGCGGAGGACAACATCCCTGCTGTGATTGCGTTGTGCTGTGTCCTTCATAACATTTGTGAAAATAGGGGAGAAAAGTTTTCCCCGGGGTGGGCTATGGAGGCACAGTGCCTCGAGGAAGTATACGAACAGCCAGCCACTAGGAGTATCAGGGGGGCCCAAGAAGAAGCTGCTCGCATAAGGGAGGCACTCAGGGAGCATTTCAATGATGCCCTCCTGTAGTTAACTTCCAGGAAGCATCACGTGCACCTTATGAGATTTTCAATATGTACAAATAAAGCCACTCTTCAAATTATTTGTCACTGTTTTTATTAAAACCTAAAGGGGGAAGGAGGTTACAGGTGGGTGTAGCTGCGGGTCTCTAAAAAGTAGCTCTGGGGGGGGCTGGATGTTGCAGTGTACCAGGGGGACGGGTGGCCTTCAAAAAAATTCTTTGAAGGACTATGGGGTGTGGGAGGCAGACATGGCTGAACTGTATGGAGTGGAGCCCGTACATTAATCGCCTGGGTCTGCAAAGCAATCATGCTCTTGAGCAGTTCTGTTTGCTCCTTCATCACGCTTATCAGTTCGTCCCTGTGTTTCTGCCTCCTCTGTTGGGATTCCTGTCTCCAGGCTCGATTCTCCCTCGCGGATTCCTGTGCTGTTTTCAGCAGGTCCTGAAACATATCCTCCCTGTTTCTTCTAGCACGCCGCTGAATGTTTTTCATGTAGTCAGCTGGGGTAGACACCGGCCTTGTGAAGGTCTAATCTAAAAAAAAAAATAATAATAAAGCTGTTGTTAACAAAGAGCCTAGATAACCAATGTAACCTTCCAGTAGCTCATTCCACTGGAAGGTGCAAGGCAGTCAACATCCTATGCTTTGCTGAAGCGGACAAGATACGTCCTAATAGAAACCTTACTGGGGGCTAACATTCTGCACAGGGCACACAGATGGAACTCGATATCTCTCTCCTCAGAGTGCCCCTGCCAGCTAGAATACATATCCTAAATGCACCGGTTGCAAGCCAGGACCATATGCTGCTGCACTGTGTGCTGCCATGGTTTCAGGGCGCTGCTTTGCAGCTGGCAAGGCAGAGTATCCGTCTTTGGGAGCGTAGACAAACGCTCTCCCATCTAACCTGAGTAGTAGGCTCTGGAGGTACATCGAGGAAACCTTTACTGACCTAAATACAGATGATTTTTTGACAATCACTGCTTGTGTTGATGCACTTCTAATGAATACAGAGTAAAGAGCGTGCACAGCGGGGACTGAGACAGCAAGCACCCCTGCCCCGGACAATGATATTTTAGCAGGAGCCATAGCTGCTCAAAAGAGAAACTTACCGGAACCCCCCTCTGCCGCCTCACAGGACACGCTGCAATTCATGTCTTGGGTGGACGTCTCAGCGGGGGTGCAGAAGAGCTCCTGGCTACACGCTGCTGCGCTTTCCTCCAGGTCATCCTCCATCTCCTCCTCCTCATCGATCACGTCCTCATCCTGCTCCGGTCTGGCATTCACTGGATGAGGGGGGGCTGATGGGTCCACGGGACTCTTTGCAGTGGTTGTGGGGTCCCCCTGAGGATGGCTTCTATCTCCTTATAGTACCTGCATGTAGCAGGCGCTGATCCCGAACAGCGGTTTGCCTCCTTCGCTCGGTGATAGGTTATTCTGAGCTCCTTCACCTTTGATCTGCACTGCACAGTGTCTCTATCATAACCTCTCTCTGACATGGCCTGAGAAATTATGCCAAATGTATCATAATTTCGCCTGCTGCTGCGTAGCTGCACCTGCACAGCGGACTCTCCCCAGATGCTGATCAGGTCCAGCACCTCTGCCGTGCTCCAAATGGGTGCGCGTCTTCCACGATGGGCCGCCATTGCTACTGATGATCGGAGCTGCACTCCAATCCATGAAGAAGAGAACAGGAAGTGAAACAGACGAGAAATTCGAAAATCCCGGGAATATGAGCAGGGCGGGGACTGTTTCGTCATGGCCACAGAGCGGGTGGGGGGAAGACCAGAGAGGACGACTTTGGAATGCTGGGACACTTCCGGAGGCCAATCATTGCGCGGTAAGCGTACACACGAGTGGAAAGGCACAACAGCTGTTCCGCGTTAACTGCTACCACCCTCGTCGAGGTGGTTTTTGTATTGTGCTACAACAAGGCAGTTAACGTGCAACAGCCCTATTGCACGTGTGTACGCTGTTGTTGGTATCGCGCGGTAATGATTGTTAATGCGCGATAAAGTGATCATGTGTACAAGGCCTGAGAAAAGAATGGTGAAGCAGGCATACAATTTGTATAGAATAGAAATATTATGTAAAACAAGACTTCTGAATACATCTTACTCACCTAAATAATCTTTAGCCTGTCCTTTCCCTATTTACGTTTCCCCTTGTTGTTAATTAATTATATGAATGCATTTTAAGAACCTCTTCTTATTGCCTTTTATGTCCCTTGCTAGGTGTAACTCATTTTGTGCCTTAGCCTTTCCAATTTTGTCTACACATGCTTGTGCTTTTCTTTTGTTCTCTTTCTTAGCAGTTTTTCTTTGTTTGATTCCTTTTAGATTTTCAGGTCATTGAAGAGTAGTGAATTGGAAGTTGCTGGTGGAAACTCAAAGTTCAAGCAAGGACAGATGAAAAAGGGACTGGAACTGCACACACATACCTTATTGGAACTCTGAGTTCACAGGATGAGAGACAGCATAGGTTGTGTAACAACAAAGATTTTTCTGCCATACTGTAGGTAGTATTTCCATACTATATGCCTGCTTTACAATTTTTTTTTCCCCTCACACTACCAGTCTAAAGGCATTTACTTTTGCTTTTATTTTACGGGTCTATTTTGAGAATTTGCCATTAAATCAGCTTCTATTTAAGGAAAGCTTCAATTGGATCTGGAATGCAATTAATTGGCAACAATCACTGACGGACAATTTAGAGAGCAGCTGACACAGATCTCATAAAAGAGAAATATGAGCCCAAGAACAAACCAAGGGCAAGGGAAGTTGCATACGCCCCCTCAAAGTGCACCGCAAGGGTCAAAACCAACCTAAACTGTACTACAAAGATATGACCAAAGAACATACAAGGTAGAAAATAAATCACCTATTAAAAATCTCCAAATATCTGAAATAAAGTTAATATTTCAGTAATAAAGCAGGTATTAACTTTTTGGTGCAGGGACCTGGTCTCACTCTATATTCTGTGAAGGATTAAGCACACTGTCTGCACTTAAAATGATTAATAATTTATAATGTTACTAAGTGACAAGCCCTGTCAACACACTGCTCCTATTTGTACTCCTATACTGTATTATTAATATGTGTATAAAACTGAGTCAAATGTACTGATTACAAATAATTGAGACATACAGTTCTTGTCATATTAGAATTGTTCAGTTTTGGGGGAGGGCCTTGGGGGAGATGGGGGAGGGTTTGCATTTTTTAAACCGACGTACACCAAGCTAGAATTTAACTTCCCGTTTCCAATTAACAATAAAAAAGTTACACTGAGTCTTTGCTTTTCTAACCAACCAAACTCTTTTTACTAGACAGGAACTTTTTTTTGTTTTCTGCAAGTAACTCAAATCACAGTGATTATGAGGAGTAGGGATGGTTATGAGAGTGAGAGAGAGCAGTTACAACTTGGCTGTTGGTCAACAGGAGAGTTTTGTTCCTTCCACAGCATTTAAGGTGAGGTTTGTAGGATCTTGAGTTTCTTCCTAATCATATTGGCTTATGGTACTTTGCCAGTCTCTTTATGGGATAATTGGCATACTTTACTGCACACTAAGAAATTTCCTGAGGCAGTTTATCACATTTTGTATTCAAATTGTATTGTATTCAAATTGTATTCAAAAGTATAGTATTATATTAAATTCTTATTTGTATTTGGCTATTTTTAAAACATTTAGTGCTGATGAAAATGAAGGGCAGATATTATCAGGTAGAAACAATGCCAACAGATTACACAGAAATACCATCCCACTGTGATCCATGGACTTCCCTGATACATAACTGAATAACCCAGCAGATGCATTACACTGTTTTCACTTTCCTCTGAAGCATGAGATTGGCATCTTCCTTTTGGGAATGGTGCTAGCTAGAAAGGTGCAGGTGGTGTGTTTTAGCACTGCAGTCACCATCCTACTGTTTCCATAAAACAGACAAAAGCAGTGTGAATTGAGCGGATGTAGACAGCTCTCCTTCTGCCAACACATAAATACTTCTGCTGTGCAGTTTTCCAGCAGACACACATAACCTCTCTGCTAGTGGTATCCTCCCAGAGAGGAAGGGCTCCAGCTAGAAAGGAGTCTCAACTCACCTTTTTTAAACAGACCAAATTTAAAGCCAAGGGTGATACTAAGGTCTTGTCTACATTCACCCTTATGCTAGCAAAACTTTTGCCACCATAAGCACTAGTGTAGCTATATTGAGTCGGTGGGAGAGACCACTCCTGCAGACATCATAAAACCACCTAAACAAGGGGCAGTAGCTGTGTGAGCAGCAGAACTCTCACACTCACACAGAACCATCCACACTAGCGCTTACACTGGCCAAACTCATCTCTCTCAGCGGGGTGGTTTTTTCACCCCCTTGAGCAACAAAAGTTGTGTGGGTACACGCGCCAGTGTACAAAAGCCCTTAGTCTACTGCAGACCTTCCAGGCCCAGCTGCAACCACTACAAGGTCTCTGTGCTGCTGCTCTACACGGACTGGAGGGGCACGTGCCAGGAGGAGGAGGTCCCGCCCCCCAGCGCTGTCCACACCAGACTGTGGCTGGTGGAACTTATGTGGCTCAAGGCTGTTTTTTCCCACACATTATTTCCCAATAAAAGTCCGACCAAGCAGCGCTCGTGAGGACACGGCCTCCGGCTGCCTCTTCCTGCAAAGCCCCGAACCTGCGCGGCTGCTCAGCTGGGTTCAGCAACGCAGACACTTACCAGGCCACAGGGGGGCGGAGCGGGGCAGCTCGGGTCGCACACGGGGTTCCCCTGGAAGGGGGCCAGGGGCGCGGTTACATGGGTCGCGCGCGGGTCAACGGAGAGCGGCGGGTGCGAGCCCGGCAATGACGGTTAACTCCCCTCCCCCCAGCGGGCATCGCTCGGGGAAGGCAGCGGCCGCCGGCCCCTGCCCAGCAAGTCCCCCACCCGTTACCTCCATGGTGGGGCCGCTCCCGGCGGGGTCGGGGCTGGGGGATGGTTTCAGCGCCGCCGTCGCCTCATCCTGCTCCACGCTTCCGCCTTCGTCACCCTCTCGCGTCAGCGGCCGGGAGGGACACACCTCCCGCCAGAGGTCGCAGAAGTTTCGGTCCCGCCCCCTTCCTGGCTGTTTCTATGGTAACTGGAGAACTGGGGGAATGTCTAGCCCCCGCCCGCCCAACTCCTGAACCCAGGCCCCGCCCCCTCCCTCTGGCCCCGCCCCCAGGCCGGGCGCGCGCGCGTTCGGGGAGAAAAGCCGGAGAGCGCGAGGTGCTCTAGTGCAGCCTGAACTGCTCGGAGTCCCGCCTCTTGCGTCCAGCTGGGGTCCTGCTCCTGGAACCGGCGGCGGCGGCTCGGGATGGCTTTGGGACCTTGGTTTGTGTCCGCCCAACCACCCCTCCCCATGTGGACGCTACGGAGCTCATCTGGCGGGGCTGGGTTCCCAGCGAAATACATGCCTGACCTGTTTGTGAAGCTGGCGGGATCCAGCCGTAGGGGGTGCGTCGTGATGGTCCCTGCTGGCCTTAAAAGTGCACAAGTATTAGTCGGCATATGCGGTGGAGACCCAGGGTATGGCTACATACTGCAGTTAAAAATTCATGGCTGGCCCCTGGCAGGTGACTTGATCTGACAGGGCTCGTAGGAAGGGGCTGTTTTATTGCAGTGTAGACATTTAGACTAGGGCTAGAGCCTGGGCTGTAAGACCCTGTGAGCTAAGAGGGTCCCAGAGCTTGAGGTGCCGCCCGAGTCCAAATGTCTACATTGCAGTTGGATAGCACCTTAGCCCAAGCCCGGTGATCCCAAGTCAGCTAGCATGGAACAACGGCAAGTGTCTAACTGGTGCGTAGACATACCCCTAATCATAGGTGCTGGAACTGGGGGTATACAATTTGGTTCAATGGTTCCCACCAGCTCCCCCACTCAGAGCTGGATTAACACAGGTCCAGCCCCTATGGTCCCTGCATGATCCTCCCCCCACTCCCACCACCTCGGTCAACCTTCACAGCACCAGCAGGGCTTGGAGGGGGGTCTGCTGGATGGGCTCCTGCCAATGCTGGGGGGTCTGGGGCCTTTTCTCCTGCCCCACCCCTGGGGACAGAACAAGCCCTTGTGTGTTCGCTCCAGAGGCTGCACCGTGTTCCTGCTGGCCCCACAATCCCCAGGAGCACACTAAATGGACCGGAGCCAGGGCTGGGACCTGCATGGAGCGAGGCCTCTGGGCGCAGGCAACTCGCAGCATCAGTCCACCTGCAGGCTGCTATGCACAGTGGTGGGGCAGCCTGAGGCCCCTTAATCCAGCCTTGCCCCCACTCTAAAATGTGTTCCAATACTGCTCTCCATAATAGGATCAATTCATTCTGGCCCTACTGAAATCAATGGCAAAACTCCCCTTGACTTCAGTGAGGCTAGAATTTCACCCCTGGTATTAAGAGGGTGCAACTCCACCTATTTAAGATGACTTGCAGTGACTTACCCCATGTTTGTCTCATACACTCTATTCTTTAGAGTATACTATGTTTTCCTGATATATAATAAAGTTTTATTTTAACATTTTATAAACTAAGTTTTCATTTCACCATTGTGATCCACAATGGCAGAATAGACTGAGAATTGCACTGAGAAGACAGATGGTTCTCTCTGAATTAGACCTTGCCGATTAACTATAATCAGTGAAAAAAATAATCAATTACCTCATTTATTCTGAAAATTAAACCAGAGTTTTAATTTTAAAGTTGTAACTTTCAGTTCTTCTGAAGCAACATAATCTCAAACATGCCAATAGTCTAACCGTATTCAATTTTTCCAGCTCTGTGCAAATCAGTAACATCCTCAGATTCACAATATGTTTTGAAAATTAACTGAATGTTAAAATCAAAGACTATTGGGAGTTAGGCAGCTAAATGTCTTTGAGGATCTGTGCCAGAGTTCCTTATCCTTGAATTCAGTTTGAGTTCCTGCTCTGTAGAAACCACATCCTGTTTCATTCAGTTTCTGCAAAGGTAGAACAAAACAAAAACAAACAAAACAAAAAACATTTTCACATTCCACTCAATGACCAGACTATGGAATTCTTATTCACATTAGTGAGTAGTTACTCACACAAGCTGTGCTGTTGACTTAAATTACATTCTTTTTGAGAGCAACTGCTCAACCAATATGTACAAGAGTTTTACAGTCAGACCCTAAAT
This sequence comes from Pelusios castaneus, assembly GCA_007922175.1. Taxonomy (NCBI): domain Eukaryota; kingdom Metazoa; phylum Chordata; order Testudines; family Pelomedusidae; genus Pelusios; species Pelusios castaneus. The sequence goes on along the minus strand of ML685801.1, from coordinate 11,239,907 downwards.
GTACAAAAAGACCAATGTTAATGAAAGGACCAATTCTGTGGACCTTTAACTTGTAGTGGAATCAGCAACCACGGCTGATTTCAGCACTGTGAAATTGATTAAAGAGCATAATTGCATTGGTTCAATGGCTTCCAAGATTCATTTGTTTTATGTACAAAGAAGTCAAAATGCCTAAGAAGTGATATTTTAATAATCCAAAATAGAAGCAAATCTCTCTTAAATGGCTTTTATTTCATGTCTCTGTTTAGTATTTTTATATGCTCCCTAAAGGGAGAATAAAGGGTTTTGCACCATTTTTCTTGAGATTCCTCATAAAACATTTTGAAGGGCTGATCACACTATGTAATATTCTAACATAATTGTACAGTAAAATACATAATTGAATTACTTTTTTAAATTAAAAGTCAGCATCAGTAGCAGCTCCCTGGAGGGAACTAACGGTCTGTATCTTTCCCAGTCAGCAGCCAGCCCCAACTGAGCTGAATTGCTGCCTTTTATATCCCCTTCCAGGCTGAGCATGCCTAGCAGAGAAGTGCAGGCAAGTGTGCGCATGTGCATGTGCATGCCCATAGTGAGTCCTTAATCCACTCTACACCAGATTGGGGCAGGTATGACCCATCGGAGTATAAACAGTGAACTCTTAAAGGGTTTGTTGCTAATATCTCTCTGAACAAGTTGGAGCTGACCAATATGGGTCTAAGCACTGCTGGGTTTAACCTGTTTATAAGCATTTGATCAAGATACTTACAAGTGTTTTGTTACAGTTTGAATGTGGTAATTGCTTATTATTTAGAAATGTTTAGCGTAACTGTATAAATGTCATTTGGCCTTTGTTCCAAAGGGGTAGCCGTGTTAGTCTATTGCAGAAAACAGAGTTCTGTGGCACTTTTAAAGACTAACAGATTTATTTATCACATGAGCTTTCGTGGGAGAAAAATCCCACCTCGTCAGATGCTTTGAAGATGGGAAACTTACAGAATGGGAGGAAATTAAATGCAGGGAAATGTATGGCATAGGATCAGGTCAGGCTGAAACAGCAAATCAAAATAGAGGTTAGGATTCAAACACTGGGGAACAGCACATAGAGGAAAGTGAGGTCAAATCACCTGTTGTAATGAGAGAAAAATCCATAGACCCTGTTTAACCCCAAGGCAACTGAGTCAAATTTGCATATAAATTCAAGTTCTGCAGTTTCTCTTTGAAGCTGTGATTTGTTATTCATCTGTTTCAGCACAGCTATTAGCAAGTAAATGGAGTGAGCAGAGAGATTGAAGTGTTCCTCTATTGGTTTTTGAGTGTTGCAATTTCTGATGTCAGATTTGTGTCCATTTATTCTTTTGCGCAGAGACTGTCCTGTTTGTCCAATATATAAGGCAGAGGGGCATTTCCGGCACATGATGGCATAAATCACATTGGTGGATGAACAAACAAAGTCCTGTGGCACTTTTAAAGTCTAACACATTTATTTATTGGTGGATGAGCAGGCGAATGAGCCCTTGATGGAGTAGGTGGCTTGATTTGGTCCTGTGTAGTGTAGATATGAGGGCAAAGTTGTCAGCGTGGTCTGTTGCAGGGATAAGTTCCTGCTTTAATGTTTCTGTTGTTTGATCTGTAGTTGCTGATGAGTATCCGTTTAAGGTTGGGGGGCGGTCTGTAAGTAAGGAGAGGTCTGTCTCCCAAGGCTTGAGAGAGTGAGGGATCATCTTGTAGAATAGGCTGTAGATGTTTGATGATGTGATGAAGAGGTCTAAATTGGGGGTTGTGGGTGGTGACCAGTGGTGTTCTGTTTTTATTTCTTGGGTTTCTCCTGTAGTAGTTGACTTTTGGGTACCCGTCTGGCTCTGTCAATCTGTTTCTTCACTTCTGCGAGTGGGTACTGTAGTTTTAAGAATGCTTTATAGAGATCATGAAGGTGTCTTTCTCTGTCTGAAGGATCGGAGCAAATGTGGTTATATCTTAGGGCTTGACTATAGACAATGGATCGTGTGGTATGTCTTGGATGAAAGCTCGAGGGATGTAGGTTTGAGGAATTTATGGGTTAAATTAGTGTCATGGTAATACTCTGCATAAACAACAATTACAACACATATACATGTCAGATAGGTATACTCTCTAGGAACAGGGTCCATGTATTATTTTATATTTATTATCTATTGTGTAGATACTGTGTTAATGCTGACTCCTATTCCTACTGTTAGAAATAGTGTTTAAATCTTTAAAATTGGACCCCAGATATTGTTTTGGTGTTTATTTTTTTACTACTTAGGAAGTATTAACAGGTGTTTACAAATCCTTGCTATGTAAACATCAGAAACAAAACAATTGTTACAACAGTGAGTTTTGTTTAAAAAGATATTATACAGTAACAGTCAGATGTTTCTATGTAATAGTATTACTTTGTTACAGAACGAGCGATTGTTATAATGATGTCATTTCTAATGATTTTATTAAATTGAATGAAATCTTTGATTGCACATTTAAAAGCTCAAGCATGTCTATCAAATATTAGTATTAAAATTGGATGGATGTGCTGATTTTGTTTTTTGTGGGTGAATATACTTTGAATGTTGAGTAAATGGTAACCTGATGTCAAAGTATCTATTTGTTCTCTGTCTGTTTTGCTGCATATGTAATTGATGTGCTAAATTTTCCATAACAACCCCCTATTTTTTAACCATTCCTCTAGAGCAGACTATTTTGTAATGAAAAAGTGAGACGTGAAAGCCCAGCTGCAATATTGTGACCCTTGTTTTATTTATATATAAAGGCCTCATTTGTACCCCAAAATTGGATTTTACTTTTTATATACATAGCGGTGTAGGACACACTGTAATAATCCCTATCCCAGTACTTAAAAAATGCTCAGCCTACTAGTAATATAAATGGTAACTTTAAGTGCCCGAATAGAAGTGTATTGTTATCAAAGTGTGATATTAAAGTGAAAGGGCCAAACTATAACATCAAATAAAAGAAAAATAAAATGGTGTTATATATACACATACCTATTACACATATATACTCATATATATTAATTATATGGGAGTGCCCCCAAGGCTCAGTCATAAAACTTTATTCCTCAGTCAAAGTTCCGGGCCTAACATTCCCAGGCTCACCATAAGGGACTAAAAATAAAATCTGTTAATCATTCATACAAGGGAATGTGCAGGCTAAGGGACAGATGGGACATGTGCATGTGGATGGCAATAAAAGGTGGCTATATAACAATGCTTAGCCCATCTGGCCACCTTTAGTCCATTCATTATGCTTTTCCGGGGTAATGGAGAAACATCCTCCCCATAAAAAGACAAAGTGGGGGAATGTAGTAGAAAGTAAGAACCTGAGACATAAGATTATAGGCCAGATATGAGGCTTGAGCTAAAATAATAGTCAGGCCCTGCTGTTATAAATCAATCAAAGTAAGCAGATGTCAGTTGTGAATTCTGGCAGACTCACGGTAACTGAAAAGAATAGAGCTGGTATTGCAAACACATTCTTAAAGAAGCACTAGATACAGAGTACTCACACAAGCACATTCCAGAAAGATACAAGAACATCATACTATCCCAAAGATAATAAGGGCTTACTTACCTCTCAGAATGATAATATGATGTGTAGAGATGTTTTGACAGAACTATACAAGGTAAACGGGGGAGGGGAGGGGATTTTACAAAGTCAGAGAGTGGCAACTATTGGGTCTTTGTCTGGCCAAGTAAGAAATGGAAAGTCCTGCCGTTTACTGAGCTGGTCCATCGTCATACTTCATCAATAATACAATTGCCCTGGTGCCGTCATTACTGAAACGGGTCTCTGGTCTTACTGGGTAATCCAGTGATGGTTTGCTGTATAGCTTATCTGCACACAGCTGGAATAGTATACACACTGGAAGAATACAAGCACAGCCATGATCTGATAAAAATTTCTATAACAAGAACCTTCTCCCAGTGTGTCATAAATGAACTCTCTTTTGGTCATCTGCAAAGATTTATATCAGTAGTTGTGCTTTTTTTTGGTTTTCTAATTGACCAGATGCCATCACTTCTGTTAAAAAAGTTAGCTTTCTGTATACAGGAACTTTTCTAGAAAAAAAAAAAGTTGAGAAATGTAGGGCGGTTTCTAGAAAGGGACTTGGGCATTGCACTGCTAAGTGTCATGGAGCCAGGCCCATCCCTGGGAGGGATGGGAGGGGCGAGCGGGGTGACAATCCTGGGCCCTGTGGTTCCGCAGGTCCCATGTTGCCCTGCTGCCTGAGGGTCAGCATAGGGCCTGCATGCTTCCCCGCCTCTCCTGCCACGCTGCTCCCACACCGCTGCCTTCAGTGGCAAGCTCAAGGCAAGGGGCAGGGTGAGGAAGCAGAGCATGGTGGGAGGTAGGGGCCCTGCATAGGCCGATTGGCCCTGGCCCTGCCCCCACCAGGGATGGCTCTACATGGAGCCTAACTTTTAGACACCTAGAAAAAAGAAACGCAATGCGATCCACAAAGCCAAAGTAGCTGCCTAGGCTCCCTCTTTAATGAATTGGGAGAGATAGACATTTATGAGTGTGATCCACAAAAGCCATTTTGCTAGGTGGGATCCACCTAAGATGGTCAATGGTAGATGCTGATGAGAGGGGTGTGCGCTAAGCCCTGCCCCCTTTCAGAGATAGGCACCTAACTTCAGGCTGCAGGGAGGTACCTATCTCTGCTAGTGATCTGTGAATGGTGCCTAAGGTGTTGCTTGTGAGAATGTTATATGCCTGCCTCACTCCACACAAGACAGAGGAGGAAGAAGCGCCACTACCTACTTTAACTTTTAGCACTCCCTTCTTCCCCACAGATCAGGGAAGAGTGCCCAGAGCAGGGGGCTGCAGCTCTCTTGTATACCAGGCTTCTGAGCCCTGATTGGCTCTGCAGCCACCTGCTCCTAGTGTCTGCTTCCTTTTCAGGTCTTTTCCACCCTAGCGAGGCAACTACCCTGCTAGATTAGATTACAGTTAGATTACAAAGGATGAATATAAACAAATAACACAAATACATAGGGACAAAATTAGAAAAGCTAAGGCACAAAACACGATTAAACTATCTAAAAACACAAACGGTAACGAGAAAACATTCTACAGGTACATTAGAAGCAAGAGGAAGACCAAGGAGAGGGCGGGCCTGTTACTCAGTAAGGTGGGGAAAATAATAACAAGATATGAAAATGGCAGAATTGTTAACTGATTTTTTTCACCATAAAGATTAGTAGCAATTGGATGCCTAATATAGTGAATGCCAATGAAAACAAGGTAGGGTCAGAGGCTAAAATAGGGAAAGAGCAAGTTAAAATTCTGTAAGCAAGTTAGATACCTTCAGGTAACCAGGACCTGATGAAATCCATCCTAGAATACTCAAGGAGTTAACTGAGTGTTGTAAGCAAGATAGAAGAAATAATTGTTCTGCACTACTCTGCACTGAATAGGCCTCAACTGGAGTATTGTGTCCAGTTTTGGATGCTACGTTTCAAGAAATGTGGACCAATTGGAAAAAGTCCAGAGAAAAGCAACAAAAATGACTAAAAGTCTAGAAAACAAGGGAAGATTGAAAAAAGTGGGTTTGTTTAGTCTGGAGAAGAGCAGACTGAGGGTGGAACATAACAATTTTCAAGTACATAAAAAGTTGTTACAAGGAGGTTACAAGGAGAAAAATTGTTCTTATATTATCCTCCGAGGACAGGACAGGGCCGGATCAGTGCAGGGGCTGTAGGAGCTGAAGCCCTGCGCCCCAGCCTAAAAGGGGCCCCAGGCTCCAGTCTCTAAGGCCCCTGCATGATTAGGCCTTCCCTGCTGCCCCACTCAGTGCTGATGAGGCTTGGGGGGGCAGTCTGGTGCTGGGGCCAGAGGCTGTGATCTGTGCTCCTGCCTTCCCCGACTGGCTGGTCTGCCACTGGGGGCAGGGTGAACCAGTACCTGTTAGCTCCGCTCCAGAGGTGGGGCCATCAGCATGCGGTGGCCTCCTGGGGGGGGCTGCACTGGAGGCTACACTGCATGCCAGCCAGCCCCTGCCCTGGGGGCAGACGAGCTGGACTGGGACCAGGGAAAGAGGGCCCCGGAGAGCAGCCTCTGGCCCCAGCCCCTCCTTTCCCCAGCGCTGGCCCTCTCGCAGGCCACCAGGGTGGGGGGCTGGGGCCTTAGGCGGGGGCCCTCATGGTGATTGGGGCTGGGGCCCCAGGCCGGAGGAGAGGGACCACAATTGTGAGTAGCCCAAAGCCCTGAGGCCCCTTAATCCAACCCTACAGGACTAGAAGGAATGGGCTTAAATTGCAGCAAAGGTGGGTTATGTTGGATATTAGGAAAAATGGCCGAATTGTCAAGGAATAAATTGCCTATGAAGGTTGTGGAATCCCTATCATTGGAGTTTTTTCAGAACAGGCTAGAGAAACACCTGTCAGGGATGATCTAGATAATGCTTGGTCTGGCCACAAGGGCCAGCCATTAGCTGACCTCACAAGGTACCTTTCAGTCCTATAATTCTATGAAATTCCAGTTTTGGATATACATATGCCACAATGACTACTGTGAATAAATATAATTTTTTGAGTTTTTCTGGGTGTAACACTACAGAACAGTAGGAGGGCAAAGCATTCTGGGATGGGGATCATAGGACAAAAGTTTGAGTGATTTTACTATAGCAGAAGGGAAAAGGTTGGGACCCCCACCATTAGATTTAGATTTATCATGAAAACAAGCATTTTCTATACCATGTGAAGCCAAGCAATGATTCAAACTGTAATTGATTCACATAATTTAGTTAAGAAGATTATGAATCCTACATTTGTATCTTTACAGGAGAAGCTAATCAGATGATACACTGTGTGTAGCTAATTTGAGACAGGCTAGATGAGAAAAACAGAATTTACAATTCCATATATGGTATAATTTTATTATCTTTATAAGAGAATTAGTGCATCCTGTTAGTAGCATTGTTTATATAGGGCAGGACGTACAAGCCATTATCAGGTATGTCATGGCAACGTCAGCTGGCCAAATTCTGCTTCCATTGAAAGTCACTGGCAAAGCTCAGAGTGACTTCAGTAAGACCTGGATTTGACATTACATGTGTAAGCTGCCTTTTTATCCTTGAGTCCACTCACAGGCTATGTCCACACTTGCAAGTTAAGTTGACTTAAGGAGGCTTAAATCGACCTAACTTAGTCCCTGTCCACACCAGGCTTTCATTAAGTCGACTTAAGAAATTAAGGGGGATGGCAGCAGGGCCCACGTAACCACGGGGCTTGGGGCGATCGCCCCGTTCACCCCCCAAGGAACACTTTAAACTATACAGGGCTCTTTTCGTGGAATCTGTCTTCCAAGCAACATCAAGGACTGAAAACCTATTCACAGGAGGGAAAGCGGAGTCTGACTGAAAACCATCAATAGCCAAGCCTGTGAATAAGCAGAACATAGACTGAAGCAGTGATCTTAGGTGAGAATGCGACTTTTTATTTTATCAGATTGTGGTATCTCCTTGACTGAATTATTATCTGATTTTATATTGATTTGAATTATAGTAATTTAATCAGACCAATCAATAAACCTGGGTCTCAATGAAAGTATGAATTGGCTCTCCCATTACAAACATTAAACTTTAAATGGACCACAGGACTCCTTTGTTTTTCATTACTAACAATGATTCTCACCTCTCTCAACCTCACCATTTTCTGATATGTTGTGTTTGAATCTATACAACTTGTTTGGTTTGCTGAAGTAATCTGACTTGATGCAGTGAAATGTAATTACAGGATTTACCTTTCACTCCCATACCGTAAGTAAATTTTCTTCACTCTGGCATCTGACGAAGTTGGACTTTGTGCACAAAAGCTCTTGCAAAAAATAAATTTCTTAGTCTTCAACATGCCACAAGACTCCTCTTTTGTTTTTCCCCAGTAGATTGTCTCTAACTTACAAGTATAAGAAGAATTCTGTCTCTTTTACCAACAGAAGTTGGTCCAATAAAATATGTTAACTCACCAACTTGTCGCTCTAATATCCTGGGACCCAGGGCTGTCCCGAAGGAGGGGCTCACAGCCAATCAGCCTGCTGCGCTCTTCTCTCCCGCCTCACCCCTGGGGCCAGCTTCTCCACCCTGGGAGTGGGGTGGGCCAGCCCAGAGGCTGGGATCTATGCTTCCAACCTGCCCCAGGCCTTTACCTTGTGTGTGTGTGTGTGTGAGGCGGGGGCGGGGGCGGGGGCGGGTAGCACAGTAGTGGGAAGGCAGCAGTGCGGGCCCTGCATTGCCCCGCTGGCAGTGGGGCAGTGTGGGGCCCACAGAACTATAGGGCCTGGTATGGTCACCCCGCTCGCCTCCCCCAATGGCAGCTCTACTGGGACCAACATGGTTACACCCCAGCATAGCTGTAAAACACAGACATGTGAACATCCAATAGTTAACATGGATTTTCTAGTTATCCACCTTTAACAACTACAAGGGGTTGTTTTCTCAAATGTATGTTTATATACAAGAATGAATAGACACCTTTTCTTGTAAGAAGGAGAGAGAGCTGTCAAATAGAGAGAAGCAGCATGGAGTAGTTTGTCACAGGAATCTTACAAGTGCAAATTACTGATATCAGCATGTTTTAAATTGATGTACGAACACCCACACACATCGTTGCACTGGTTTAACTAAATTAGCAGAGATGGTACTAGCTCACTAGAGGCCATAAGCAAGAATATTTTTGCCCCTCCCCCGCACAGAATAAAATGTTGAGCTGCTCAGGCCTCTAAGCAGGTGCTTGGTCTTTTTATGCCTAGCACTCTCTGTAAAGTGTTTTTTGTTGTTTTAAATCATGTGTTTTATTACATCTGTGCAAGACTTTGTGTTAACCAGTCATCAGCTTATATTCAGTATATACCTCTAGCGTGTACTCTATCATAATGGTAAAATGCTATGGAATCTCTAGTGGCTCGTTACAGGCCAAATTTGCATTGATTTAACTAAATTGATTTAGAAAATGATTTAGTAAAATTGGTCCAACCCCCTTATGTCCCTTGTCAGTGCAACTCCTAAATCAGTTTAAGAGTGCCAAGTTAGCTTAAATCAACTGCTAACCTACTTCAACTAAACTGATAGTAATGCACACACCTGACATTGCATGGCACTTGAGTGTTTTATACATAACATACCTGACACAAAACCACAGGAATAAGGAAATGTACATTTAAGGCATTTAACAAAACAGACACTTTTCTAATCAGGGTATGTCTATACTGATGATACTTCAAATGTCTGACAAAGTGGGATTCTTTCCCAGGAAAACTCATGCAATAAATACATTTTTTATTCTTCAAAAGTGCTACAACACTCCGTTTGTTTTGTTAAACTGGGCTAACACGGCTACTCCTTTGGAAAGTACCATGGAGGTCAGTGGTTTTTTTGCAACTCAGAGACCCGAATCCAGTGTGTTCTTCCCACAGGCGTCTTTTCCTTGATCTATAACCCTTCAAACCTTGCTTGAGCTTCTAAGGAAAAAAACTGATCTCTTTCTATCATATACATTCTTATGGGGAAAAGATTCTGATAGTCAGATTAGTCCTTCAGTAACACCTACTCAGTGCATTGTCATCCATGAGTTCACACAAGCGTAACTGATTGGAATTCTATTAATCATACACAAGAATCCATAGTTTAATCTCATTTACATGTATTGGCTCCACAGTAGTAAAGGGAGTAAAGAGCAGTGAAAAACCCAAATCCCTGTTTTGCCCCTTAGGTCAGCAACCCTGACTTGGACTACACATAGGAAAGGGATCTATTAAATAAGATATTGGTATTTTTTACACAGTCACTTTTCAGAATAGAACTTCCCTGTAACATTTCTCTGAGATGTGCAGCAGTCATATGTTTTTTATGACTATCTGAGGCACTGGAAGCACTTCGCTCTCTTGTGCTTCTTTGTTGCAAGACAGGGAAGATAAATCCCATAGCTGTTCTGTAAACCCTGGCTCAGAAGGCTCGAACAGGTGCCAGGTGATTAGGGCTGAGTCACAGCCTAACCCTAACAAGGCAACAGGGAGCAGCAGCTGGAGACTTGCCCAGGAGGGTACAAAGATCTGGGCCAGAAACCAGAAGTGGGAGGTGTGGTTTAAGCAGATAGACAGTCTGCTTGTTGCAGCCTGGGGCAGCAGAATAACTCTGAGCAAGCCCTGAGACTGGAGAGTTAGAGCTGGGCTGTAGTAGAACTGTGGGGAAAATGGGTTTGATATAACCACTGTAAATAAAGAGTACAGTTGAGCGCAATTGCAGTCTGGTGAGTCATTTGTGAAGTCCTGGACACCAGAGGAAAGGGACCTGAGAGGCCAGAAAGGGGCAGATGGCCTGTGACCAGTTACACCCTTAGCCCATTTCTGGTATGTCTTTCTCTAACCAGGTACACTCTGCCTCCTTAGCCTATTGTTCAGGACAACTGGATTCTAGTGTAGTGTCTTTTGAGACATACTACATCATATGTAGACAAGGTCTTTCATATACACTTACAGCCATTCAATATGTGCATTTACATATGTGCTATAAATCTATCTCTTCATTTGTCTTTAAGTATTTTTTCACATGTGAATATTTTGATATAGGGTTCTGACATTACCTTCTGCAGGTATCTCTCTGTGCCATGCATTTGCCTTACACACTTGCTCTTACTGGTCAGCATTTATGAACTAAATCTCAGTATAAAGTAGTCACAAGATAGGAAGATTTTCTCCTTTGATCTTTTTAGAGTGACAGGGTGTAGGAGTGTACTTGCCCCACACTGGAGACACAGGGGTTGAGCTAATATTCTTTGCAGTAAAAGCCATGGCCCCTCATCCTGTCTGGCATGCTCCAACTGCTGCCTTAGTATAAAAGAGAGCAACCCAGCATTTTCCAGGCTGATCTTCGAGGATGGGGAGAAGCAGACTCTAACTGAATGATCCCAGACTGTGGCAGCCTGAGGTGCCACAAACCAGACAGATCCTAGGTACATGCAGGCACCTAAAAGGGATCAGAGCCACTGGGAGCCATGCACACTGGTGAACCTGGAGATCCCGATAATCCCCTGACCACAGCTCAAAGAGACCGGGTAGCAATGGCCTGCGGGGAACCAGTCTTAGTCCAGGGTGCAGTAAGTGTGTCTCAGTGGGATCCCCAATGATTCTGTGGTGGAGCACCCTGCTGCGGTTAGGGTCCTGAGCTAGGACCTGGTAGAGCAGGGTGGGCCCAGATACTTTACTCTGGCTGTCGCTCCCCACACAATGGTCCATATTGACACCGGCCATCAGACCAGGACGCCCTGATGGGAAGGGTGGCTCTTGATTCTGGCCAGCAGGACACCTTGCCTTGAGACTACAGGTAGTCATATAGACTAAAGAGGTAGTGCAATGAGTACCATACCCCACCCCCAAAGGGAGATGGGGTGTACTTGCCCAACAACAATCTGATATATACAAGAGGGAAAGGTTAAAGGAATCATCTCATTCATCCCCACATGCCTTATGTTAAGTATCATCACAATCCATCAGTGAGCAGGCCTACTGGTTAGATGCTAGAACCAAGAATCACAACTGGAGTCAGAGGCCAGGGCCCAAGGGCCAGAACCAAAGTCAGAGGTTAGAAATTATAGACACAGTCAGAACTGTGTTACCTGAAGTAAGGAAAGGCAAATGCAAGACTAGGAACACACAGGCACATCACAGTTATAGGCGAATGCCTGGGCACAAAACACTGCTGCTTCTGGGCTTAAGAGTTTGCAGAGCTCTGGTTTGCAGAGCCATTCAACCATTCAGGCAATGTGACCAATCAGGGAACCTAGTAGCCTACAGCTGTGTTCATTAGGTTGCCTGGAGACTGCCTCTGCTTCATCTGATTCCAGCACCATCCCTCAGCTGGAGGACCAGAGAGATTCTCTTTGTCCCCCTATCAGTGCCTTATGGAACAAAGCGGGTGCATAGTGGGATGGGGCAGGCTGCACCATCCTAAAGGATGCTTCCCAGCACAATGGGGACCATAGGCAAAAATCCCTCACTGATCTCCCCCTGGGGTGGGATGGGATGTCCCTGTATTTTACCCTACTCAGAAATGTGCCTCAGACATTAGCTAGACTTTAATGTTGGAAGGTTTTCCTCAATTATTGTTATATATGTGCCTGCGTGGGTCATTTGGGTCCATGGAGGCTCTTGGCGTTGTCCGTTGACAGTGCTTACAGCTCTGAGTGAAAGCTAAGGGGAAGGCAAATCCAAATGGGCATGGCTTCTTCTTGCCCAAGTCAGCTGTCATGGAGCAAGAATTATTACATTTTTCAGTCTCTCCTGAGTTCTTAGAGGTAGCCAACAGCTAGATCATGAGATGGAGATTTTCTTTTTGGATTGAATTTTAACATGCAACAATAAACAGCCTTTTTCATTTCTTTTTTATCTTAAATAATTGGTAGCATCTGGTGAACACCAAATGTAGGGCAGAAGAAACCAATGGATAGATGCTATAGTTCAGCAATGATTCTGGTTGCTAGATCTTTGGCAACCTCTACTGACCAAATGGAGAAACTGCACCAATTTGATATTTGCCAAGATTAAAGCTTGGCTATGTTTAAAGTGGAGCAGCAGTGCGAACTGTTAGCTTCACTGAAAATACTACCAACGTCAATGGAAGAAAGGCTACTCCCATATGCATAGGTAATCCACCTCCCTGAGGGCTTCTTTATACAAAAAGCGCTACAGTGGCGAAGGTACACTGTTGTAGGTGTGCTGCTGTAATACTTAGTGAAGACGCGACCTACACCGAAGGGAGAGCTGCTTCCATCAGAATAGGTATTCCACCTCTCCAAGAAATGATAGCTATTCTTTTTGTCATCTCTTTTATGAAGCTTTTATGTGGAAAAGTGTTAGTAGATTATAGAGAATAATTCTTATGGCTCTTTCTCAGAGCTCCATGTGGAAATTAAGAGAGGTTCTAGCCATCTTCTTCCTGTAATCTTAATCAAACTTCTCATTGTGTGCCATTGTGAAATGGTTCTTCCAATCCCCAACAGTCCCTATGGTACAGCAAAGCCAAAGAGAGATTGTCATCATTAGGAAGAATTCTTCCAATTCATCCCTAATCCTGAAATCCATTAGCACTAACCTCAAAAGATATGAACAATTCAAAGGAAGGGTTAATTCAAAACAAACCAATAGGGAAGAAGATGGAGGGAATACTAAAAAAATAAACAGCAGCACTGTAACAGGTTGGTGAGCTTCTTAAGGCCTGGGGCTGGCTCTGAGCTTACTATATAGACTGAGCCAAACCTGGGAGATCAGGGTGACTGCTCTATAAAGTGCAAAGGGGGGCTGCAATCAATGGGTCTAGCTTGGGAAAATATAAAGAAAGACTTTAGGGAGTGTGAACGGCTTCTGCAGGATAGACTTGAGACTATGGGTATTAGAAGCTTCTGTGGAGAAACCTGGACAGAATTTGGGTCTAGAAATTTGGGGACCTACATGGAAAACAGCCTGGGACAGGAGAAGACCACTGACTGTGAGAGGAGACACCAGAGCTAAGTGAGGACTGTTGTGTGGTGACTAGGGATTAGTTTAATTAAAAATCCATTTGAATGTTCTAAACATATAATGTTCAAACTGCTAAATGCTGGTAGGAGGGGAGATGCAACTCAGCAGCTCTTGCTGGTAAGGAAGCATGGAGTCCAGTGCAGGGGGTAGTTGACTACCCCTCTTCCCCCAGCACTGGGCTCTGCACTTTCCCACCAGCAAGAGCTGCCAAGAGGCTCTCCCTGGTGGGAAGCCAGCCCAGTTGTGGCTACTCTGCCCTCCCTGGACTGGGCTCCATGCCAACACCCTTGCAGGGAGCCAGCCCAGCTGTGACTACCTCCCCTTCCCCAGTGCTGGGCTTTGCACCCCTTTCCTCACATGAGGAGCCAAACCCAGCTGTGGCTACCCCCTTCCACTGGGCTCCAAGCCTCCCCACCAGCAAAAGCTGCCTGCCCAGCTGCTTTTGCTGGAGGGAAGTGGAGCCCAGCTGCTGCTTCCCTTCCCCCCGTTTAAACAGTAATCAGTTGTTTAAAATGAAACAAACAGAGTCTTGTGGCACTTTTAAAGACTAACCGATTTATTTATCGCATGAGCTTTCGTGGAAAAAAATCCTACTTTGTCAGATGCTTTGAAGATGGGAAACTTACAGAAGGGGAGGAAATTAAATGCAGGGGAGTGAATGACTTAGGACCAGGTCAGGCTGTAACAGCAAATCAAAACAGATGTTAGGATTCAAACTCTGGGGAACAGCACATAGAGGAAGGTGAGATCAAATCAGCTGTTGTAATGAGAAAAAAATCCGTAGTTCCTGTTTAACCCCAAGGCAACTGAGTCGAATTTGCATATAAATTCAAGTCCTGGAGTTTCTCTTTGAAGCTGTGATTTCTTATTCATCTGTTTCAGCAAACAATAACAAACCACAGCTTCAAAGAGAAACTGCAGGACTCAAATTTATATGCAAATTCGACTCAGGCCATGTACACACGATCACTTTATCGCGCATTAAGAGTCATTACCTAGCGATAACAGCAACAGCGTACACACGTGCAATAGGGCTCTTGCGCGTCAACAGCCCAGTTGTAGCGCAATACAAAAACCACCTCAACGAGGGTGGTAGCAGTTAACGCGGAACAGCTGTTGCGCCTTTCCACTCGTGTGTATGCTTACCGCGCAATGATTGGCCTCCGGAAGTGTCCCAGCATTCCAAAGTCGTCCTCTCTGGTCTTCCCCCCACCCGTTCTGTGGCTGTGGCTGTGATGAAACAGTCCCCGCCCTATTTCGATTCCCGGGATTTTCAAATTTCTCCTCTGTTTCACTTCCTGTTCTCTTCCTCGTGGAGTGGAGTGCAGCTCCAATCTTACCTAGCAATGGCGGCCCATCGTGGAAGACGCGCACCCATTTGGAGCACGGCAGAGGTGCTGGACCTGATCAGCATCTGGGGAGAGTCTGCTGTGCAGGTGCAGCTACACAGCAGCAGGCGAAATTTCGATACATATGGCATAATTTCTCGGGCCATGTCTGAGAGAGGTCATGAGAGAGACACTGTGCAGTGCAGATCAAAGGTGAAGGAGCTAAGAATAACCTATCACCGAGCGAAGGAGGCTAACCGCCGCTCGGGATCAGCACCTGCTACATGCAGGTACTACAAGGAGATCGAAGCCATCCTCAGTGGGGACCCCACAACCACTGCAAAGAGTCCTGTGGACACATCAGCCCCCCCCCTCCTCCACTGAATGCCAGAGCCGAGCAGGATGAGGACGTGATCGATGAGGAGGAGGAGATGGAGGATGACCTGGAGGAGAGCGCAACAGCGTGTAGCCAGGAGCTCTTCCGCACCCCTGCTGAGACGTCCACCCAAGACATGAATTGCAGCGTGTCCTCTGAGGCGGCAGAGGGGGGTTCCGGTAAGTTTCTCTTTCGAGCAGCTATGGCTCCTGCTAAAATATCATTGTCCGGGGCAGGGGTGCTTGCTGTCTCAGTCCCCGCTGTGCACGCTCTTTACTCTGTATTCATTAGAAGTGCATCCACACAAGCAGTGATTGTCAAAAAATCATCTGTATTTAGGTCACTAAAGGTTTCCTCGATGTATCTCCAGAGCCTCCTACTCAGGTGAGATGGGATAGCGTATGTGTCTACGCTCCCGTATAAGGATACTCGGCCTCGCCAGCTGCAAAGCACAGCATTGGGAACCATGGCAGCACACAAGGCAGCAGCATACGGTCCCGGCTGGCATCCGGTGGCATGTAGGATATGTATTCTAGCTGGCAGGGGCACTCTGAGGAGAGAGATATCGGGTTCCATCAGTGTGCCCTGTGCAGAATGTTAGCCCCCAGTAAGGTTTCTATTAGGACGTACCTTGTCCGCTTCAGCAAAGCATAGGATGTTGACTGCCCTGTACCTTCCAGTGGAATGTGCTACTGGAAGGTTACATTGGTTATCTAAGCTATGTGCTAACAATAGCTTTATTATTCTTTTTTTTATTAGATTCGACCTTCACAAGGCCGGTGTCTACCCCAGCTGACCGCATGAGAAACGTTCAGCGGCGTGCTAGAAGAAACAGGGAGGATATGTTTCAGGAGCTGATGAAAACAACAGAGGCATCCGCGAGGGAGAATCGAGCCTGGAGAGAGGAATCCCAACAGATGAGGCAGAAACACAGGGACTAACTGATAAGCGTCATGAAGGAGCAAACAGAACTGCTCAAGAGCATGATTGGTCTGCAGACCCAGGCGATTACTGTACGGGCTCCACTCCATGGAGTTCAGCCGTGTCTGCCTCCCACACCCGGTAGTCCTTCAAAGCATTTATTTGAAGGCCACCCGTCCCCCGGTATACTGCAACATCCAGTCCCTCACAGAGCTACTTTTTAGAGACCCGCAGCTACACCCACCTGTAACCCCTCCAAAA
>ML685801.1:11197680-11213491 GCA_007922175.1 Pelusios castaneus | reverse complement strand
TCAATAGATGACGGATACATGCAAGATGTTTTTACTAAAGGATAACACTTGTTCACCGGTTATTCTCACAACTTGTTCTAAACACTCCTCAATGTTATTACAATTTACGGTACTCAGTAGCCTTGACAAACTTTTACCGTGTTGATGGGGAGGGAGTCATACAGAAAAGGATTCATTCTAGTTTCTTAACTATGCTTAATGACTAAAAGGAGACAGTAAGTCTAGCATCCCCATCATTCTAACAACAAGCAGAGCAGAATCAATTTACAGGTCAAGACAGGGTCAGAACAAGACAGACTCCATCTTGGATTTCCTTCTCAATAGGAAAGTGAAATGCAACTCCCACAATACACTGCAGCAACTATGACAGATGGAGGTTAGTATTCCACTGACCCATAACTGAAATATTTTGACTGGGGATGATCTCACACAAAATATTTTTGTTTCAGTTTTCCTTAAGAAAAATAAAAGCACATTTCAAAAAATATAATTTTTTTCCCCACAGAACATTTATTTTGCAGCAACCATATTTTATATTAAAAAAAGATTTTGACCACCTCTAATTATGCAAGTACTTGGATGACCACAAGGCATTCAAGAATGTTCTTGAATCCCCCAATTTTACCTATTTTCTTCATCCAAAATTAATACCTGAAATTTGTTGTTGTCTTATTAGAAAGGTGTCAATAATCTACACATGATTTAAGTGGCCACCCATAGGACACAAAGAATCCAATCCTAACTAGTCAAGACAGACTGAACAACTTATAGGCTGAAGATTTATCAAAACCTCCTGGCAAATACTTTTACATCTATACTTAAAACGCTACAGCACATCCCTATAGATGTACCACTGTAGCACTTCAGTGTAGGCACTCTCGTGACAGGAGGTATTCTTATATCACTCTAATTAATCCATCTCCCCAAGAGGGAATACCTAGGTTGATGGAAGAATTTTTTGTCCACTCAGTGCTATCAACAGTAAGGGTTAGCTATATTTTCCCACGATATTGGTTATAAACACCCCAGAGAGACATAGCCATGCCAATGTAAGTTTTCACCAGAGACCAGCCCTAAGTAATAAATCTATAGAAATCAGGAATGGTTCAGACCTAAGTCATTAACGAAACAAAACCCCCCTGCCTTGAATTCATATTAATTAATTCCCTTTGATATAACTCCCATGACTTACTGTGACTTAATATGTGACTTACATATTAATTAATTCCCTTTGCTTCACCATAAACTGAATGATGATTTTAACTAGGTTTTGTTAAATTAATTTTAATTAGTGTGGAAGTTCATAGTGTATCATTGAATAAATATGTACATAAACTGAACTAAACTAAAGCTTTAATCATATGATATTAGATTTTAACCATTTGCATTTTGTAAGTGGCTGGTTATTAATTTCTTATTGTCTGCCAAGGAGGTTAGACGTCACTAGACCCAAACTTCATCTGGAACTCTGATGAAAGGTCCATGCCAGTGATTGCATAAATCTCAGTCGCAGGTCTTGATAAAAGAGTTGCAAAGCATGAGTTTCAGTGCAGACATAACATTCTGTCTCAGCCATTTCTGCTGTCCTCCCTGTTCCCACACACCTGCTTTTGCATAGGTTGCGATGAGCAGATCATCAGGTCTGGCGCTGAAGTTCCAAATTTGATCCCACCTGTCACACACTCTTTTTTTGGAAGGAGAACTCCATCCACTTCATCTGCTTCCGATTGTATCACCGATGAATCTAGGCACAGATCTTTCATTTTATCCACGGCCATTGTGTACTGCATGGAGAAGAAATGGGTTGCCAATAACCAGGTGTGCTCTAAAGAAGTATATGGATTTATTGTTCTAATCTCAGCCGGGGATTCACTCAGTGTGTTCAGAATGGTAAAATAGTCACAATATTTTGACTCAGTTGCTTAAACTTAAACATATTTAAATCCACATTTCGGCACTGTGATGTGTAGCCTAATTTTCAGAGGCACTAAGTACCTTGGAGCTCCCATTGGCTTCAATGACAGCTGAAGCAGTGGTGTAGTGAGGGTGTCCAGGGCCAAGCCCATATTTGTGGTCCCCTGGGTGCCACATCCTGGCCAGTGCCCCCCTACAGCCTGGCACCCGGGGGCTTGGCCCCCCACTGTGCCTCCTCCCCCCATTGCTACACCACTGAGCTGATGGCACTTTACATCTTTGAAAATCATGCCATTAAAATCATTACTTAGGTGCCAAAAGATTGATTAAAATGCCTAACTTTAGGTACCCATCTTTGAACATTTTAGCCTTTTTCATTTACAGGTATTGCTTAATATAAATTAGTGACCGATGCAGGACAGCCACTGGCAAATTATAAAGTAAGTAACAACTTGGAGCATGATAATGAGAGGGTTCGAGCATCCACAGTTTCCAGTGAGGTCAGCAGAAGACATCCCACACAGGATCAGGTCCTCCTTTAAGTAATAAAACAAATGGAAAAGCTTAGTAACATGTCAGTGCTTCTACTCATGCTACTAAAAACTAAGTTGCATTGGTCCTTTGTAAGACTTCTCATTCTGGATTTCTGTCTTCTGCACTACTGTTGCATTTTCCAGCTCTCTGTCTCACTTCAGTCACCTTTTCCAGTACTTTTTAGCAATGGTAAAAAAAAAAATCTGGAAAATTCTGAGGTAACTGAAGTTGAAACAGGTCCATTGTTCCTGCTTATCACAGTCCTCCCCCTGAACAGCATGATTAGGAATAGCAGGTCTGCTGCAATCTAGTACTCACAAAACAGACTGAAGAGTAGTTTTCTGGAGTTTGTTCCTTCCTTCTTTTCAATGTGAGTTCAATAAATGTGCTGGGCTTGGAACTACAAAACTGTGCAAGAAACTTGAAGCTGGAGAATTTCACACACTTGGCTGCTTCCTGTCCGTGATATCGCAATTCCAGGATGCAACTAAGAGTATGCTGTTTGTGGGCTGTTCTATTTCTAATCTCATGCACAATTTTCTTAATATAGGTGCTGTAGACAAACAAGTTGTGTGGGGAATTGGGCAGAACTTAAAAGTCTCCTGTAAATGCAGGAATAAGAGGAGGGAGGCATAGCCATGGCTAGAGAGTTTCTCTGACTTGCAATATATACCTCTTTTTAATACCTGGAGGGACATATGTTAAAATCACCAGTGAAACTATTAATGCTTGAGATTATTAAAGAGAAATAGCTCCAATGAGGGTGATTTGTTTGTATCATAGTTCAAACAGCCTCAGAATAAGACTTTTTCTTCTTGATATTTAAACCTAAACTATACTTATTGCAGTTTAAAGGGAAAATAAGTCTGTTTACCTGTGTTACTATTAGCAACTGAGATTAACAAAAAGGAATTTAAAAAAAAATCTTATTTAGTTTTCATTGGTTATTGTAAACTGCTTGTTGACTTTTTGCAATTTATTCAGTTTGGACAAGGAGAACGATTCCATGGTTGCGAATTTTTGTTTGAAGTCTGTTTCTAGTCAGTTTCATTGTCTGTCATTCATTTGCATGATGTGCAATATTTCAATTCAAACAGAGGTATATTTAAAAGTTCAAACGATTAATTGTTTTCAGTGACAGCGTAACATCATGAGAACATTTCCATTACCATTAGATTTTGTCAAATGTTTGTTCAATGGGCTGAATTTGTGACATAAAATAAATGGAAGTCCACTGTTGCCTCACACAGTTGAACTGCTGATTTTTCCACCAATGAGTTAGCTAGCAGAAGAAACTTTCAGAGTCATCATTGTTCTTATGGAGTAAGGATGGCAGAGGTTCCTCCTACCATTGTTCCTGAAACTTGCTTGTATGGGTTTTCACCATATAGAGAAGAAATGTATCAACTAACTTAGCTGGCTTTTCTCTGCCATATTAGAAAAGGCCTGGTACTGTTTACAGTGGCCAATTACTCACTAACTTGACTTGCAGATGGGCCAGGTAAATGGGTCAATAAGTGCCAGAGAGATGACAATATCTTGCTGATCACCATTTTTGTAGTCAGGAAGGAATTTCCCCCCAGGTCAGACTGTAAGAGACCCTGGGGTTTTTCACTATGCTCTGCAGCATGGGGTGTGGGTCACTTGCTGGTGTGAACTAGAGTAAATTGTGGATTCTCTGTAACATAATGTCTTTAAATCAAAATTTGAGGATTTCAGTAACTTAGCCAGAGGTTATGGGCCTACTGCAGCAGTGGGTGGGTGAAGTTCTGTGGCTGGCAATGTGCAGAAGATCAGACTAGGTGGCCATGATCATGAGGGTCTTAAAGTCTATGAGCTCCCTCCTTCTTATACACACGGTTGGGGCCACTGACTTTTCATTTCTCCTACCTGATCAGATTTGGCCTTGAACAAAGATACCAATGGTATTTAAAAATTGAAGTTGTACTGAAGAGTACAATAGAAAACAATCCTAAGATGATGATACAAATGCTGCCCAAGTTGCCCTGATGCCCTCACAAAAAGAGTGCTTTAAATGGTTAGCCACTAGGCTGGAGGAAATGGACAGGGCATGAAGGAAGAGAGGGAGCAGTGACTGACTCTTCCGAAACACCTCGGGCATTTACAGCACTAAGAAATGAAAAACATAGCTAAGATATGATACCTCATACAGAAGTTATGGAGTGGATGCAGAAAGTACTGGTTCTTTGGTTGGTGTTATTCAAGAAGCCAGACTACATGGCTTTACTAGATCCTTCTGACCTTAAATAATCAATGAAAATAAGAAGGATTATTTTTATTGACAAAGTGCCAGGGTTGATTATCATTTGTTGTTAATGCTTTCCCCTGCAGTTCAAGTGAAATGTTGAGTTGCCAGTTCTCAGAAATTATATGATAATAAGCATTTACGTTACTCATGACTTCAGGAGAAAGATAGGACCTTTCTTTCTTTCTTTCTTTCTTTCTTTCTTTCTTAAAAATGGCTACTCTCGCCCATTGTTTCCAATAGGCCTGAAGATATAGGCTGCCTTTTACCAAAATGCCAGCCATTTCCTTCATCGTTTGCAGATGGAAGTAAGTCTTCCCACAAAACCAAGATAACCGGCCTATTTACCATATGTGGCACAGGCAGGATACAGTGTGAAGACGGAGGCCTGAGACAGGTCAAGGAGTGAGACTGGGGAAAGCAGAGAGAAGGGGACAAGACAATGTAAAGAACTCAGGAGGACAAATTAGTGGGGAAAGGAAAATGTGGGAGAAACACGGGAAGGGGACAGAAGTGCCTCACAATCAGGATTCAGTCCAAGGCACCATACAGAGACAGCTCTTGTGTTAGTAAAGAACAATTTTCTTGTGGCTGACAGAGGCAAGATCATCTCAATTGTACTGCTGGACCTTTCTGCAGCCTTTGACATGGTGGACCACCAGGTACTATTAATCTGGCAACACCAGGTATCTATAGTAGATGATCTAGATGTTCCTCTCCATCAGAACATGGAGCCAAGCCTGTAGGGTCTCACAGGGATTCACCCTATCTCTTTTCTCTTCAAAAATCTACATGACACCACTAGAAGAGGCAGTGAGACATCATGGGCTTAGCTGCCAGCTGTGTGCCCATGATTGTCCCCTTTAGGTCTTATTCTCAGTTGATGCAATAATTGCTGCATCTATCAAAAATGCCACAATGCCTACAGGAAATTAGTTCTTGGATGAAGAGCAGCTGGCTCAAACTGAATTTATGAAAGACTAAAGTGATACTGTCTGGAAAGAGGAAATGCTTTGAAGAAAAAGCAAAGACATTTTCTATTGAAGGTTCAGAATCTCCATTCATCAGAGTGATATGAAGCCTTGGGGCCCTATTTGACTCCTTAATAAGTCTAAATGACCAGGTAGCACCAATTTCTAAAAAGGCCTTTCACTTCCATCTTGCTTGGAAACTTTGTCCCTTTCCTGAATGAGGACCTGGCCACAGTAATCTTTGCATTAGTCTCCTCCACACTGGATTACTGTCATTTACTGTATCTGAAACAATGAAGACAATGCACAGGATCCAGCTGGTGCAAAATGTGTCTGCCCATCTTGTCTAGAGCTGAGGCTGCCATGAGCACATCAGGCCTTTAATCAAGTCCCTCCTCTGGTTCCCCTTTAGCTTCTGATATCAGTTTAAGGCTTTGGTCCTGGTTTTCAAAACAATAGATAGTTCAAGCCCCAGATATATTAAAGATTGAATTTGGATCTATGAACCACTGCAACTGCTGTGCTCCTCTGGGAAAATGTAGATCACAAAACTCTGGACAAAGTGCATGAGAACTGGGGACAAAGCATTCTCTGTCAAGGGGATCTGACTGTAACAAATTTCTAGGGAGATCAGGTGAATCCAGAGTCTTCCTGTTTTTAGGAAATGCTGCAGAACCTTCCTTTTTGAAAAAGCCTTTCTATCACACAACACAGACAGCGCCTTCTATTCAATAAAACCGAAGTCTAAGAAATCAAAGACAAAAACCCTTCCCCAAGCAGAGTTCTTACCCACCAAAAAGAAAGAAGTCCCAGAGAATCCCTGAAATCCACTAAGAACTTAATTATTGCTACTGCTTTTATGTGAAAGGGACTCAGATTCTATGGCTGTTGGCAGTAGAATAAAACCTCTAGACGGACAGATAGAAAACTGAGAGATCAGAAAGTGAAATGGGGGTAGGATACTGAGCAGGACAGGACCAGAGAGTGAGATGGAGGCAAAAGACTGAGGGGACAAGGAAGAGAAGGTGCAGGCAGAAGATTGTGACTGGACAGGCTGGAATGGTCTGGAAGGAGCAAGATAGTGATAGAAGAAAGGAATGGAGAGGCAGAGAATTATAATTTCCCCATCTTCGCAATTGATAGAGAGTGTGTCTTATCTAAGACATTCATTTGGTTACAAATATTCAATTTATCAGCATTAAACATACCAAAATTGCTAGAAATTGGAAAGAGTTCCTCCCAAAGACTGTCAAGAGGAGATTGTTCCTTTTTCACTTGACTTTCATAATTAAGTTCAGCAAGTCTTGCCTCCATTTCCAATTTCTCCTTTCTGCGTTCTTGGGCTCTCTTTTCAGCAGCTTCTGTCATCTGCAGCTCCTCTATTTGCTCTCTGTCTATATGCCTCTTCCATCTCGCATTTTTTGACGAGTTCTTTCCTTCATCTCCTGCATTTTTTGTTGTTCATACAAATGAAGTTTTGCCATTTCTGTCTCAAAGTAAGAACTCCGTCTACATGTCGGGTCTTTCGACTTGATTGCTTCATCTGACTGTGAATAACTCATTCTGACCAACTTTAACCTTTAACACTCTCAGTATCAAATATAAAATTTAGGAATAGTGTGGGCTCCTGATCCAAAACCCAAATGTTCTGGTTCTGTGGATCCTGACAAGACTATGCCAATGTGACCGGGGCCTCCTGGGATACCCTCCTAGACGTGCAAAAATGAGGACAAGCTGCAAAACCGGGAGCCAAACTCCCCACACACTGATAGGTGGTACTTAAACTAGTCTCCCTATCAATCACAACCAGGCTTCTGGTTCCCCACACTGGGTACCACGAAATCTGCCAAAAATAGAAACAGCTCCCTTTATTGCACTCCAGCTCCTCCGGCTCCCACCTAGCCACGCGGTCCTTTAAAGAAATAGGTTCTCCTGACCCCAAAGGGCCAGCCACAGCACACAGAACAATATAGGTTTGGATCTTACCCAAAATACCACACTGGTAGCCAATCCTTTAGCAACTACAACTAAAGGTTTAATATAAAATGAAAAGAAGCAAAATATGAGAGATATTAAAGGGTCAAAGTGAATCACATACATACAAATGATTTAAAGTTCATGTAAAGCAGTTTGCAGGCTTGTTCCTTTGGAGTTTGCAGGCTTGTTCCTCTGGTAGACACCCAGTACCCGGGTGGGCCTCAATCCTTTGTCCAGTCTCAGAGGAATAGTTCCAGAGATGGGTGTTGGCTGTAGACTGGGGACTTGAGAGAAGATGGAGTTGGGGGTGCTGCCTTTTATCACCTCTGGCCTTCTCCATGCTGTGTGCAGTTCTTTCCAATCAAAATGGAGTTGAGTCACATGTTCAAGTCCTAGTGGCTCAACAGGTTTCTCCCTCGGCCCATTGTACCTGGGAGCTTCCTTAATGGGCCATTGAGGGGACAATGGCCGGGTAGACATTCAATCTGGGGAGTTTCCCCAGAATCACACAAGTTAAAGTATAGATATAACAACCATATTCCTAACTTCTAATACAAATACAATTCTTACACATAAACTATATAATCCTTCCCAGCAAATTACTACCTTTCTATTGATATCAAACATGGCATAGTTCCTATGGATTATAGCAATTCTGAGATATTAATACAAAATTATATCATAAATGGTTCCCTAAATCCAGACAGTGTCACAGAGGGCTAGAAGGGATCCCTCTTTAAGTGGCTTTGAGGGCAGGGCTGCATGAAAAGACCATTTCAAACTGAAGTGAAACCAGGAAAAAAGACCCCAAAAACCCACAAACCCCAAACAGTTAAAAAAAACCCTCTTGATATTTAAACCTACCTTTATTTTTGAGGCTGATTCAAGATTTTTATTCCTAGAATTGGCAATCCTGGAACAAGTGAAGAACACAAGAAACTCATGCTTCAATAATTATTATTTTGTTTCCTTGTTCCAGTTTACAGAGTAAGGTAATCCATGTACAATAAGTATGTGAGGTTACCACAGGACCTGTGTCATTCATATTGTGTATGAACAGGGGATCTGATGTTCCCTGTTTGTGGCAGTCCATGTTGGATTTGTTTGTCCTTTGCAGCCGGAACGCACCGGAATGCCGTTCCGGGGCCAGCAAATTTTGCCAGCCAGCGTTCCAGGGCCCAGAAAACCAGAAAACTCCTGCGGAATGCCTGTTCCGCTTTGCCCTGCAGGCAGGCTGCTACTCAGCTGGGAGCAGCGGCTGCCAGCCAGGCTGGGGAGTTTTCAAATCTCCAGCCCTAAGCATGCTCCAAAAGAGCATGTTCAGGGCGGGAGTGGCTTCCTGGACAGCACCACTCCGGATGCCCCTGCAGCTCTCCGGCCAGGTAATTTAGGGGGTCTGGGTGGGAGAGTGCTGGGGAACTGAGACCGGGAAGGCTGGACGGGCTGGGGAGTTGGTGGGGGCCAGGCAGGCTGGGGAGTATTCCCTCCAAGGTGTGCGGGTGCACGGCCGCGCAGCGGCCATTGCACACTCGCGCAGGCTTCCGGGACCCCTGCGCAGCCCAGCAGCCTCCCAGCCCCAAGCCCGGACCCCTTTGCCGTGACAGCCCCCGCGGCCCCCGACTCCAACCCCGAGCCCAGTGGCAGGGCTTCTCTGGGGCTGCCGTTTTGCCATGGCAGCCCCGCGGCCCCCCCACCCTGAGCCCGGGGCAGGGCTTTTCTGGGGCTGCCGCTTTGCCATGGCAGCCCCGCAGCTCCCCCGAGCCCGAGAGTGGCGACTGGGCTCTTCCGGTGTTGCCTTGTGGCTTTTCTTTTCTTTTCTTTTCTTTTCTTTTCTTTTCTTTTCTTTTCTTTTCTTTTTAAAAAACCCTTTAAAATTACTTTTAATTAAAAACCTTTATAAAAGATATTTTAAACCTTTCTAAAATTAAATTTCAATTAAAATTAATTCAAATTCAATTAATTAAAATTAAACCCAATCCATTTTAATTACAATCATTTAAATTCAATTAATTTTTAATTTAATTTTAATTAAATAAACTGGTGGTCCTTCAAGGTTTTAAAATCTGTATTTTGGTCCCTCAACCAAAAAGTTTGGGAACTACTGATTTATAATGCAAAATTTTAAGTATGTTCATTTGCTTATTCTTTGTCTTTCTAATGATACTGCTATTTTGGGGGAGAGGGGGAAGGAGTCCTGTTGCACTTTTAAAGACTAACAAATATAGTTGTTAATTTGTAAATTTGTTAGTCTTTAAGTGCCACGGGACTCCTTGTTTTTTTGGCTGATCTAGACTAACATAACTTCCCCTTTGGATCTTGAATGGAAGTAATTCTAAAAGTAAATGTGTGTTTTGTTCAGGCCCCTAGAAAGATGTCATAAGGCTACCCAGACGTACTATCTCTAGTTCTAATAATAACTCCTCATATGAAAAGAATTCAGTGACATGGCCCTCGGGCCAATATCCTAGTCCTCATGTGGCCCTCGTGGAGATTTGAGTTTGAGACCCCTGTCCTAGTGTTATTAGGTTAGCATGTGCTTTACATCTTTTATTTGGGTGGTGGTCATACAAATGGTGTTGATATGGGTCGTGTTTTGCATATCAATGTTTGTTTGACAGCACATGGGTTCATGGAGGAATTTCTCAAGGATAATTGGATTGGTTTAGGCGTAGATGGAGCCTCTGTCATGTTAGGCAGTAAGGCTGGTGTAGCTGCAAAACTAAAAACACGATTTCCACTTTTGGTAGTTGGCATTGTTTTAATCACTGATTGGAATTGGCTGTGATTTCTCACTAGAAGGGAAAGATAAAGCAAAGTTTGCTGGCATGGCAAAAAACCTGGAGAATCTAGTTTTTGTTAAAAACTTGGTTCTCATGCTTGATGCTCTGGAGAAACTTGCAGACCTGTCCTTGGTGTTGCAAAAATCTGATGTAACATTATCTACAGCAAGTAAGTTGATAAGTCGACAAATTCAGGTGTTTATAGTTTGTTGATAGGGTGATTCAGAGCTCTTCCAAGAGGCTTGTGAGGCGATTGCTGAGGTTGCTTTAAAGGTGTACATGTAAATATGTCTGTGAATGCTGGCAAGCAAATTGAAGTTTCTACATGTCAGTTTTACCAGGCCTTAGCGGACTATATGAATGCTAGATTGTTGCCAGACTCAGAAAAATGTCTAAGCAGTGCTGTTGAAGCACTTGACCTATCACATTTCACTACAGAGCTGTCACCGGAATTTGGTGAAAGTGACAAAATTTGTGTGTTCCAAGTTTGGCATTGCATTTAATGAAGGGTAATATGCATATCGGGACTATAAAGATCACAATACTTATTGTGTTAGGCAGTGTTTGCTAGTTGGTGACAATTGCTATAAACATAAATGCCATATAAAATTTTAAATATGTTTATGGAGTGATAACCGATGCATATGGTACTGAGAAGTGATTGCAAATGCCTACCTAGGCTGGGGCCCACACATGCATGTAGGGGGCCCAGACCATATGGGAAGGGGGCCCGGAGATTAGGAGGGTTCCGGGGCCTGTCAAATTATACTTTAACCACTGCATACCTGCCCCTGGTGGTTTGTTTCCTGGCCTATGCTCTTTCCAGTTACGCAACCTGGATGATTATGTCATTGATCCCTGAGGTAAATTAGCTAAAAAGTGAGCAAACAAAGACAAGTTATGGAGTTGTTGACTATTTTGTTTCTCTTTTTTGACTGCTATGAATGTGAGTAGCCTGTGAACTAATTCAAACTAATTTTAGTTAGTTCGAATTAACTTAATTTGAACTAGCATGGCCTCACTGGAATTTTAGTTCAAACTAAGTAAGTGCCATGCATGGCACTTGCTTAGTTCAAATTAGTCAGTTGCATTAAGTTCAATGTGCCGGTTAGTTCGAACTAAGGAGTTAGTTTGAACTAACATGGCCACATTGACTTAATTCGAACTAACTAGTTTGAATTAAATGTTAGTTCGAAAGTGTTGGAGAAAATGTATAATTGAATTTATTAGTTCGAATTAAGGAAGCCCTTAGTTCGAACTAATGAAAACCTAGTGTGGTCAAGGCTTAAGTTAGTTCGAATTAAGCTTCCTTAATTCAAACTAACTTGCCAGTGTAGACATAGCCTAAGTGTCCTGTAGTGAGGTTAGAAAACCCTACCCACAGCTTTAATCCTGTATTCAGTTTGTGCGCTGAATGAGGGACTTCTTCCTGCATCATAAAAGTGATATAGGGAGGTGGTCTGGCTGAACTGTAATCTGTGCTCCAGTGTCACAATCACAATCTACTATGTTACTCTACAAGCAGAATCCCTGGTGGATATACTTCCTCCCCATGCAGATCTCTAACACTCTGGATTCTTAACTGTCCTCGTCATGGTGTAAAGCCACCACAGGCCATTTCCCCCTGTAAAATAAAGCTAAAATATGCTTAGCTATGAAAAAAATGTAGGCCATTTATCAGAGATGGGAAGATGCCCATGGTGAATTTTCAGTGGGAAGAAGGGGAACGGAGTATCTAGAGTGGTACTGATCTGTACTGGGGAGCATCCTGGGCTAGGGCAATTTTGGCAGAATGTAAAATTAGGGGAGTTAATTTTTAGTTTTGGACTCACCGAGTTTAATGAAAGGCGATTCTATTCAGCAAAGGAACCATGAAGGGAAGAATATAACCTGTTCTATTTACTTACTGTGACAGGCTGTCCCCCTAGATCTGGTCTCATGTGCTGCTATGCCCCTCCAATTCCCACTCCCAAACCCCAACTTACCCCACTTTGCTAAGTGACCACTAATTCCTGAGCCAGGCCACTTTAGTCTCCTGCATGTAGCTGGTCCCAGGCAGTAGGTGTATGCCCTCAGGCCCCTCGAGGGATGGTCCTCAAGCAAGCACCCTCAGCCCCAGATAACACCATGGGAACCTCTGCCTTACAGGGACTGGGACCCACTCCCAATCACCATGGTCTCACGTTCATCCCTTTAACACTGAAATGGATCATGCCCAGCTTCCCTCCCTCCCACTCGCTATAGTCCACACAGCTTTAGATAAAACTACTAGTTTATTGATTTGAGTATGATTTTAAGTGAAAATATAGCAAATCAAGCAGAATCATAATATAAATGAGTCAGAAGTAACCAAAGGAAAATTAAAGATATAAAACCACATACTAATTCAATACGTCTACTTAAACTGATCACCTAGTCCAAGATCATACACAGGATGTTGGCTGTTAGGTGTCTTTAAGCCATTCTCTGCCTATTACAAGGCAGGGCCTGGATCTTGCTTGAAGCTGGAGAGTGCTGCAAGATGGAGTTTCCCAGGCAAAAAGCCCACAGCCTCTCAAAGTGTATCTGTTGGTTTCCAATCCTCCTTGACCCCTCTCTTTCTGTACTGCTGTGTGATCCTCTTCACTTCTAACTGAGCCAGGGAGGGCATTTGCGTTCCCTTTGTCATGTAATTCTCCATTCTCTGTGCTGAGGGCCTGTGCTATATAAACTTGCTTCACCCCTGTAGACATACATGTTGCTGCAGGAGGGAATTAAGAAAAGACCAGCAACTCTCTAGTCCAGTAAATATTGGAGGGGGAGTAAAATAGCATGCGGGTTTCTGTTTTGTCAGACCCCATAAACTTGGACCAAAATGTATACTACTTGTTGTTATGTTCCACTTTGCTCTAGCTCTTGATAACCTGCTCCATTACTTTTATTAAATATATTGATTATCAGTTTTTTAACTTGACAGACTGCAGTGAGGAATATATTGAAATATATCTGAACACTAGATTTAGTTTTTTATTCCTTTAACTCAATATTGATAGCAATGCTCCAGCTAACTATTCTATTAATATTTTTAACAGATTTACATTTAATTAAGTAACAGGAAACCTTGATATTTTACTATTAGACCTCATTATTCTCCTTTTCTTACAATAAGAGGGTTGCAGTGATCACATGGAGCAAGAAAAAGAGTATGCACTGTGATGAAATGCATCGAGGTTGCTATAAATACAGTAGAAATCTCCTTTTTGACAAGCATGTCATAGAAATGTGGATCAAGGTATAGTTCAATTACGTTAATAAATACGAACAATACTAAATTACTACATTTTTAAAGAATAGGAAAACAGTTCGCTTTTGTTTTTACTTTGTGTCAGGATTTTAAAATATCTCAACAAATAGAGTCAGAATAATTGAGAGTCTTGGTAGGGATGTGAAGTAGGGACTAGAAAAAGAGTATTTCTGTTGCTATTTCATACAGAACTAAACTTAATGGGGATTCTAGGTTGTTATTCTCATGATGATAGTGAGAACTGAAGATTAGTATTAGTTTGATTTTTATGAAATTTTGCCTACATCTAGATGTCTGCATGAACTAGGGAGCAACATCTGGCTTAAAATCTGTAGTCAATGTATTAAAGTCTTAAAATTAAACGTTCCCTTGCAACATTTTATATTTGTATTACATTAATGCAGAACCATAGTCTTCCTCTGGAGGCCAAAACACCATTTTTAAGGTACCCAGTATGTCAGCAAAAGTACGTTTCATGTACTCAACACTAGATTTCAAAGATATTTTCATTAAAATCCTGTGGAGTTTATAATATAAATCCTCACTCACTCCCAGGCACATGGATAACAACATTTAAAGAACTGACTTTGGGAGCCAGAAATATACAAACTCTGTTGGAGAAATAAAACCTAATTTGTAGGCAGAGGCTAAATTTCTATACTTGGGTTTCTAAAGCTAGGCTCCTAAATCCATTTCTAGGCACTTCAATAAAAGTGATGTGACTGTCACTGAAGTACTGAGCAATCCCAGCTATTCTGAAGTCAATGGACGCTTTAGAGGCAAGGGGACAGAAGCAGAGTCAACCCACCTCTTGCCCCCTTTTTAAAATGAAAATATTTACAAAAGTATTTTCCATTTTTTTAAATTAAATTTGTTTCCACAGAATTTTTCTAGCTAGCTGTGAAGGCTGCTTTCACACACACTTCTTCTAGGGCACCTGTACAGGAAAGGCATAATTGGCCCTAACAAAACCCATTGAAGACTTGAAATTCACTTTCCATTCTTAAACTCCTCTGGGCCTAGGTGTTATAAAGTATATGTTACCATAGACATTCACTCTTATCTGCCTATAGATGATGTTCATTCTGACCTTTGTATTAGTGTTATGATGGATAATTAATTAATGTTTGGGAGGTGCATAGAAACCAATGGTAAGTACGATGGAAATACCAATAAATCAATAATAATCAGTAAAATGATAAGTGTTATGTATGCAGTGATAGACACAGTCAACCCATGGAACTCCTTGTCAGAGGATGTTATGAAGACTAAGATGACAATGGAGTTAAAAAAAGAAGTAGGTAAGTTCATAGAAGACAGGTCCATCAATGGGTATTAACCAGGATGGTCAGGGATTGCTGTTTACCAGAAGCTGGGAATGGGTAATGGAGTGGATCACTTGATGATTACCTGTTCTACTCATTCTCTCTGATGCATCTGGCATTGGCCACCTTTGGAAGATAGGACACTGCATGAGATGGATAGGATACTGGGTGATATTGATTCAACCCAGTATGGCCATTCTTATGTTTTTATGTCTTAGGCCTCAATTCAACAAAGCACATGCTTAAATCAATCCTTATTCAGTAAAACACTTACACATGTACTTAAAATCTCATTGGCTATGCCTACACTTGCTAAAATTAGTTCGAATTAGTTAATTCGAACTAACTACCGTATTTTTCGGACCATAAGACGCACCTGACCATAAGACGCACCCAGTTTTTAGAGCAGGAAAACAAAGAAAAGGGAAGGCAAAGAAGAGAAAAGAAGGCAAAGAAGAGAAAGAAGGAAAGAAAAAGGAAAGCAAAAGAGGGAAAGAAAAAGGAAGGGAGAAAGAAAAGAGAAGGAAGGAAGAGAAAGGGAGAGAAAGAAGGAAGGAAGAGAAACAAAGAGAAACAAAGAAAAAAGAAGAAAAGAAAGAGAAAGAAAAAAGAGAAGGAAGAGAAGGGAAGGAAGCAAAGAAAGAGAGAAAGAAGAGGAAACAGGAAGAGGAAGGAAGGAAGAGGAAATAAAGAAAAAGGAAGAGAAAGATGAAAGAGGAAGGAAAAAAGAGAGAGAAAAAAGGAAGACAAATAAGGAAAAA
>ML685801.1:11156703-11197043 GCA_007922175.1 Pelusios castaneus | reverse complement strand
GGGGGGGGGGGGGGTGCGACGGCCGCTCTGCGGCCGCGCGCCTGCAGCTTAAAGGTGTGGTAGACAACTTAAACAATTAACCAACAAGAATTCAAGCAGCACTACCTTTATTAATTTGCAAAAAGAGGGTGTCCATAGTAAATAGGCACACCTTTGAATTGAATTTTACCATTATTTAAACCCTATACCTGGCCGCAAGATCCCTCCTCTTTGTTCCAATTGGGTCAGAACAAGAGAGTTTACAGTCTTCCGAATCCGCCTACTACATATATCCCCTCAACATGTTTCCCCCCTACTACATACATCCTATGACCATTATAATGAGCAATGACCCCTTCAGGGTTTTTTTTTCAGGATTTTTTTTCAGGGTTTTTTTTCAGGTTTTTTCAGGGTTTTTTTTCAGGATTTTTCTCGCATTACAACTAGTGATTTGACCTCCCCCTCCTCTATGTGCTGTTCCCCAGTGTTTGAATCCTAACACCTATTTTGATTTGCTGTTACAGCCTGACCTGATGCTATGTCATACACTCCCCTGCATTTAATTTCCTCCCACTCTGTAACTTTCCTATCTTCAAAGCGTCTGACGAAGTGGGATCTTCTCCCACGAAAGCTCATGCGATAAATAAATCTGTTAGTCTTTAAACGTGCCACAGGACTCTGTTGCCCTTCAGGGGTGGTAAAAGTAATATTTATAAGTTCATTAAGCATGCGTAAAGAAAGCAAGAGTTTAAAAGTTAGAGGTAAACAGGTTATGTTGATTTCACATTCCTGATGAACTTCTGTGCCAGATATCCTTTTGTCTTAAGACATTAGAGTCCTGTGGCACTTTTAAAGACTAACGACTCTGTCCTGAGGAGATTAGGGCTTCTCTTTGGTTTTCTGTGGAGACTATCAATGCTTGTTAAGTGTCTTCCTTATGTTCTGTGGAGGCTACAATTAAGCTTGTTACTTACAAAGGGAACACTGCTTGCTGTACCGTATTCGCACTATAAGACGCACCCTCATTCCCCCCCCACTTTTTGGGGAAAAAAGTGCGTCTTATAGTCCGAAAAATACGGTAATTTGAACTAATTTTAGTTAGCTCGAATTAGCTTAATTCGAACTAGCATGGCCACACTGGAACGTTAGTTCGAACTAAGCAAGCACTTGCTTAGTTCGAATTAGCGATCCCCATTCATTTCAATGGCTGGTTAATTTGAACTAAGAAATTAGTTCGAATTAACATGGCCACACTGGTTAATTCGAACTAGTTAGTTCGAATTAACCCCTTAGTTCGAATACCCTATTTGAACGTATTAGTTCGAATTAAGGAAGCCTTTAATTCGAACTAACTAAAGCCTAGTGTAGCCAGGGCTTTAGTTAGTTCGAATTAAGCCTCCTTAATTTGAAGTAACTTGCCAGTGTAGACATAGCCATTGAGTTCAGTTTGCAGAGATGTCTCTGTCTTAAGCCTTCTCTGTCAGGCATATTTTCCTGTTAGAGGAGGAGCCAGAGCCAGTGGTTTGTAATAAATCTGTCCAAGTACTGCATGTGTTGGAGACACAGCTACGTTAATATATGAGGTTGTTACTGGGAGCATGAATAGTCAGGTAATAAAGTTTAATTGGACTGCTACAAGCTTTTCCAAATATCTTTTGCCAAGAAAATATGCCCATGAAATGCTGCAAGTGTCACTCCTTCTGTGGCAGGACATAGTTTTAGCACTGTTTCTGGAAATTACTCAATACAAATGAAAGGTCAGGTACATAGTATGCAGGGTAATACATTTCCATTAATAAATGAGATTTGGTTTACACCCACAGGGCATGAAACAAACTTTGTAATAAACATTCAAAAAATTGGTGCCCTTTATAAAATGAAATTATGGAATGTACATAAAATAGCTAAACTTGCCATTAGTGGTTCTCTGGGCTAAAAGGTATGGGGTGGGATGTAATTCGGACAAATGCCACCAATACACATAATTATAGAAGTTATTTACTTTGTACAGCTAAGGATATTAAAATTAAGAAGTTCAGTGGTTAGACTTTCAGAGGCTATCTGAAACTAAAAGTATACAGAATATTGAATATACAGGCAGGATCACAAAAAGAGGGAATCCATTTCCTTAGTCTTTAATCCTATTTTCTACTGACGTGCATGGTAAAAATTCTACGACACTAGAGTGAACAGGATCAAGCCCTAACAGGATATCTTGAAGGACTGGTATTACTAGAATCGCAAATTTATACTGAAAGAGACGGTACTTACCAATCACAATGAATGGGGTTTTCTGTTACAAACTATCCTCTGAAACCCACAGGAATAAGCCTATTAAACACTGGTCCACATCTAAAGGATCAAGTGTACATGGTGCCCCTCGCCCATGTAGTTTTCTGTACACAGCTTTATATAAATAGGGGAACAACTTTTTTAAAGAAGGCTCTAGAAACAATATTGCTATGGGAGGTCAGCTTCAGCCATAAATTTAAGAAATGTAAATGTAAGAAACAATTTTAAATAGCGAGAAGAACACAGGTTTACAAGAGGGGATGATTTGCTTTTCATGACCTTATTTGAAGTGGTGTCACTTGTTTAATATTAGGCACCATGTGGTGATACAGAAGGTGTTTCGGGCCTTTTGTGTTTCAAAATACTTTTCATTCTAAAGAGTGACAAGTTGGGCAAATAATAAAGGTAACAAAGAAGGAGTCCTGTGGCACTTTTAAAGACTAACATTTATTTATTGCATACATTTTCATGGGTGTAATCCCACTTTATCAGATGGATGAAGTGGAAGCTGTAGCATGTCAGGTGAAAAAATAAGTACAGATAAGGGTAAGTCACAAGGCCAGTTCAATCTTTTTCAGCAAACCAAACAAGTTGTTTTGATTCAAACAGTGTGGAACAACCAATAAGAAGGTGGGAAGCATAAAAGAGGGGAAAATCACCTTTGGTAATGAGTGAGCCAGCCCAAATCTCTATTCTGACCTAAAATAATGGTGTCATATTTGCATATGAATTCCAACTCTGCAGTTTCATGTTGGACTCTTGTTTTAAAGTGTTTCTGCTGAAGCACTGTAACTGTCATGTCTTTCACAGAATGTGCTGTGAGGTTGAACTGTTCCCTTACTGGTTTTTGAATGTTACCATTCTTGATATCTGACTTGAGTCCATTTATTCTTTTGTACTGAGACACCCCAGTATGTCCAATGTATAAGACATTGGGTATTGTTGGCACATAGTGGCATATATCACATTGGTGGATGAGCAGGTGAATGAGTCCCTGATGGAGTAGCTGGTTTGGTTAGGTCCTATGATGGTGTCACTTGGGTAGATATGTGGGCAGAGTTGGCAACGGGGTTTGTTGCAGGGATAGGTTCTTGGGTCAGTGTTTGTGTTGTATGGTTTGTAGTTGCTGGTGAATATTTACTGAAGGTTATGAATGGCCTTAGCAGACCAGAGAAACTTGCACCTGACCATAAAAATATATATTTCATTTTCTCCCCATAAAATATTATGTGTATTTGTCATCCCACTTCCAGAGAAATAATAGGTAGATTTGACTAATGCACGAGGTCATGTGTCATGTCTCTGAATGGCTATTGGATGTGGTCAGGATGTGTGCCCAAGTCACAGCCAACTAGCTCTTATGGTTCCCACTAGTAAGTGCTAGCTGAGCATGTAGAATGCTCCCACTCTATTCCGTGATAAACAACATCGTTATCATGGCCTCGGTAGCTCTCCATGTCATTGCCAGGACACCACTATTTCCTAGCCCACTCTTGGTTCTCTCAGGTAAAGGCAGGATTTTGAAATTAACATCCACACTGAATAATGTAAAATATTGTCTTTTCCTTATTGATTCAATTAAAGCAGCATAAAAAAAGGGGGCCTTGGATCTAAGTCCATGATTTTAATTCTTCTTTCAAAAAGAGTACAAATTATTTCTATGTCATAGGACTTCATCCACTAATTCACAGGTAGGGCTACTCATGATGAGCTTCATGCCTCAATAAGGCCTTTTTTAAAAGCATCCTTTATAAGTTCTCACGCAGCAGCAGTGTCTTATGTGTGTCAGGCATCTGTGTGGTGTAGGTGCAACTAGTTGTGACAGTTGCTACACATTTTAGGTGAAATGACCTGGGTTATCCAACAAGCTAATAAGTGCATATTAAAATCAGGGTGTGCCCTGTAAGTGGGGTTTATGCACTGACATTTGATATCTGTCCTCTTTCCACTGATATTTGTATTGAGGCCTGGATTCTCTAGAATGCAAGAAGTGCATTGAGCTGTGCTGGTGGCACAACACAGCCTGAAAGCAGAGGTCACTGGCATATCACCTGAGTGTAAGGGATTCTCTGGTGGCATGGAGATGGTTTAATAGCTCCTAAACCACCCCTTCTGCAGTTGGTATAGAATAGAGACTGCGGTTGAGAAAAAGAGGCTTCCTGGTGCTTTGGTGATTCTCTGGAGCCATTGGCAAACAGAACAAAATGAGATCAGCCCTTAGGATATGCTACTTATCTTGAGAACAGAGCAAAGTCAGGGAAGTAGAAAGATGGCTTAAACCCATGTTTACACCTTTTTCCTGCGTTTCACAGCTCACTCCTCATCAGAAGCTGAAGACTGGGGTTTGAGCATTTAATTCTTGACTTTTCTGGTATTCTAGATTAGAAAGATCAAAAATTCTGTCCTTTGCCACTGTAGCCATTAAAACATCTCGACCTTTCATTTGGAACAGTGAAGGGAGGTTTTCTTGAAGTGACACATCTGTTGTTCCAGCTGGGACACCACTCTGTGAAGGCTTCATTCCTCAGTAAAAAAGACATTTGCTTAGCCAACCAAAGAATAAAGTCTCGTGTTCTTTTTACAACATCTGTTGGGAGCTGTGAAATCCCCGATGATGTCAAGAATCAAATAGCAACTTCAGAAACTTCCAGCACAGAAAGCGTGATCACAGCAAGTCAAATTCTACTCATCTCTCTGAAATCACATTTGATTCTGGTCCTGCCAGAACCAGGTAAAAAACCTTATGTGAATATTTGGAAAAAAAACCAAACACACAATTTTTAAAAATAACTATCCAGGTACTATAAATTGGAAGAGATTCAGAATGTACATTCTTTATGGGAAAGGGGAAGGGTTTGGAAAACAACATGTTTGTCACAATCCATGTTAGGTAACAGAAGAACTTATCTGAGCACTAAGGAAACATTTCCTAATGAGGCTAATAAAGGTTGCCGTTTTGGCAAGCAACTCTTTATGTGCAATTATAAAAACCTTGCCACATTAAACACGTTGTTATGACAGCGGGGAAAGCAGGGCTGTAAGGAACTTAGGAGGTTTTCTTGCAAATATAAAAATTAATTTGTTTATTAGCACCACTGTTTTGTTAGGAACTTTCATTAAAGCCATGGAATTCAGTTCCCTCCCTGGGGACCATGAGTGGTGTTACCTCATACCGAGCTAGGTTGCCAG
Organism: Pelusios castaneus; assembly: GCA_007922175.1. Lineage (NCBI taxonomy): Eukaryota > Metazoa > Chordata > Testudines > Pelomedusidae > Pelusios > Pelusios castaneus. Next base: position 11,191,583 of record ML685801.1, on the reverse strand, counting down.
AGGAGGGCAGCTTTAACTTACAGTGATGGTTTCATAGAACATTCTCAAGGTACCCTAGCTACACCTGCTCCCAGCTGGCCCTGAACACTTCTTGGGCTGCACTGGTCAGTCCTGGGGCCTTGGCAGAATTGTTGTAACCTTGCACCATTACAAGGTCCCCTCCAAGGGGGGTCTTTCCACCACTAGTAGTGTATTTGTGTGTGTGTGTATGTGTGAGAGAGAGAGAGACAGAGAGAGAGAGAGAGTCTGTAGTCTGTGTATCCATCAAAAATATATTCTAAACCAGTCTCATACTTCCATTTGTAGTGTGACATCTTTAGGATAGGGTGGAGTAATTGGTTTGTCTGCTCACATCTGTAGGAAAACCAGGAGCCTGCTGCTGACTTGTGGAAAAATGAAGATTTTAAAGATTCAAGAAACATTCCTTTTTTTCCGGTCAGCACTAGTCAGCCTATAGTGAGCCTGATTCTTCTCTCTCACAGGTGTAAATCAGGAATCATGCCATTCAAGGCAGTGAATTATAGTGGTACAATATTAGTGTCATATCAGCAATGGGCTGATTGATGATGACTCAGTTGTTCCCCTTAAGGCAATGCATCTATTAGTTTATTTATTTCAGGCAGTGAAATAAAAGAAGTTAGTAGGTTGTGTTTTTATTTTCCATAAAATTAGCATAATTTTAAACTGCACAATCTTTGTTTCAGTATCACCTGGCAGGCTCACGATTGTGTTAGTGGCTGTGAGAAGTTGTAAACATAAAGACCGTGGAGATTCCAGGAGGAGGATCTAATGCATTAGAATATAGATGTTGGGTTTAACGTTTCTGTTATCTTTCCCCGCAACAAGAGAAACGAATGCCAAGGTGTCAAAGAAAGTATGTGGCAGACTGAACAGCCTCTAGAGCAGTGGTTTTCAAACTTAGGGTCGGGGCCCAATACTGGGTCACACATCCTCAGGTACTGGGTTGCGGTGGCTCCTGCTGCCACCGCCGAAAGACTAGAATGCATTGCTCAAAGATGTAATTGTTGGGTTGTGGGCATAAATTATTTTTTGAGCAAAAAAGTTTGAAAACCACTGCTCTAGAGTGCTTAAATCACTCTATATGTAGTTGTAGCTCCCTTATCCCTGTAGGATTCTTGTATTGTTGGAAAACAATAAAGGCTATGTCTACACTTGCACTTTTAAGTCGACTTAGTTAAAGTCGACTTAGTGTGTCTACACTTACAATTAAAGTCGACTTAAAGGGGAACTTACAAAGTCGACCTAGAGCGTCCACACTGGATGCTCTAGGTCGACTTTGTGGGGTAGGTGGACCTTGGGCAGGTCCACGGTGGTGGGGGGGGGGGGGAGCACCCCCTGTGTACAATGGGGCAAAGGGGGACAGGGACCCTGGCAGGGCAGAGCCCTGTGTGTGACACTGTCTGGATTTAGGGAAGCATTTAAGATATTATTTTCTATGGATATCTCATAAATGCTATAATCCATAGGAACTATGTCATGTTTGGTATCAATAGAAAGGTAGTCGTTTGCTGGGAATGATTATATAGTTTATGTCTAGGAATTCTATTTCGATTAGAAGTTAAGAATTTGATGTTATATCCATACTTTAACTTGTGTCATTCTGGAGAAATGTCTTAGATGGGAGGGTGTGAACAACCATTGTCTCCTTAATGTTTAGGAATTTTCCAGGTAGAATGGTCCCAGGGAGTATCCCGGATGAGCCATTGAGGACATAAAGAATACAACCATTGTATCCTTAGTGGGTCATCAGGATACTCCCTGGAAAATTCCTAAACATTAAGGAGACAATGGTTGTTCACACCCTCCCGTCCAATTTCTCCAGAATGTCACAAGTTAAAGTATGGATATAACATCAAATTCTTAACTTCTAATCGAAATAGAATTCCTAGACATAAACTATATAATCATTCCCAGCAAATGACTACCTTTCTATTGATACCAAACATGACATAGTTCCTATGGATTATAGCATTTATGAGATATCCATAGAAAATAATATCATAAATGCTTCCCTAAATCCAGACAGTGTCACACTGTGCCCACATGCCCTGCCCTTTGGGGGGCATGCCAGGCTCCCCCTGTGACTCCTCCCCTGGCAGGGGGGCATTGGTGTAGTCCTGGGGTAGCCATAAGTCGACTTAGGGCTACCCCAGGGCTATACTGGCTTAACTCGACTTTCTAAAGTCGAATTAAGCCTTAGGTCGAGTAGAAGGGTGGTTTAATAAAGTCGACTTAATTTTCATTAAGTCGACTTTATTTTCCTTAAGTCGACTTAAGCAAAGTGTAGTGTAGATGCAGGGCACATTAAGTCGACTTAAGCCAAGCTTAAGTCCACTTAATTTACCAGTGTAGACGCAGCCAGAGAGAGCTATTCTGGACAGAAGTGTATGTTTTGTAATGAGAGAGGTGCTGAGACTCAAAGAATTCTTTACATTCATAACAGATACAGCACATGCAGGAGAGCTGGGGCTAGGAACTGCCAAGTCTGGAGATACCAGGGCTCAGCCCTGGCACAAATTAAGCACTGCTGAACACTCATTTTGGACAGGTCCAGCCTGACAGGTCTCTCTCACGTCAAGGTACTGCCATTATATGCTATTTAAATGGTCATTGTTCTCTATACAAGATAGAAGCCATGCTGTGGCAGTTTCAGTAGTATGGGATTAAATACAATACAAGATTTAGGATCTGATCCTGCAAATACTTATGTGAGAAGTTCCACTGAAGTTACTCACATGATTACATGACGTTATATGAAGTTCCATTACATGATTACATGAAGTTAGTCACATGATTAAGCGCTTCTCAGATCAGGAACTTTTAAGTGTTTGCCAAAGAAAGGTTTTATCCAATCCCCAAATTCAGATATTATGAAACCTGGGTATGAGCCATATTTAAAACTGACATCCAGATTCCTTAATTCCATCTTTAGTTTCCAACAAAATGTTGAATATGTGTGTTTTGGAAAAAAACAAAACAAAACAGACTATGCAGTGCTAAAGGGTCAGTGATACTCCCATTAAAGTGAATAGCAATAATCCTCTCGATTAGGGTCTGAAGATGGAGTTTTCAAAAGTGTCTAAGGATGTTAGGCTCTTAGCTTTAAACATATCAGAACAACGGCAGGTTAAGATACATTTTTCAAGTGACTGTAAAAGAGTTATCTCCACCAGAATAGGGCTCATTTTTTTCTAAAGATGATGGGAGAGGTATATAAAGTTCTGGTTCTCCATTGTGTCATATTGTCTTGTGTTATAGCCCCAGTCTGGCTCCTTTAATCCTGATAAACAACATTGTACATGTCATTTGAAAAATAAGAGGATAGGCTCTTACTGTCATCTTTTCTCAAAAGCAGAAATAGAGGCTGAAAATGGATGCAAGGGTGGGAAACACCCCACAAGAATAAAAAAACCCAGCCAAACAAAAAGCCCCGACCCATCAAAACAAGATATGGCAGTCTAAACTGGTTGGGTGACAAAAGTTTGCCATCTTAGAACTTTCCAATTACTCAAACTTACTTTTTAGGAAATAAATCATTCTTCACTATTCTAAACTTTCTGAAAAATGCCTTGTGGTAAGTTTATTAGTAACCATGACCTCCTGGGGGAAAGGGGAAGTGTTTTTCTTTCCCTGGTGCCTTTAGCTGCCTAGGAAAGGGGCTCTCAAACTTTTTTGCAAGGACCCTCTTTGAAAATATTGCAGGCTGTGAAGTGACAACACCCCCCATGCCAGGCCACCCTTACTTTTGCACTGCTTCTGGGGGCATGGCACTACCTTCAGAGCAGCTGGCTAGCAGTTGCTGTTCTCTGGCCACCCAGTGAAGGGCTCTGGTTGTCAAGCCATGTGCAGGGCTGACAGCTGCAGCCCCAGCATGCACAGGGGCTAACAGCTCATGTCCCCCGACCCCCCATAATAACTGTATGATCCCTTGAGGGGTTCCTAACCCACAGTTTGAGAACTCTTGCTCTAGGATAAGAGCTCTACTTTTCTAACCACTTTGGACAAATAATATTGTATCTTTATACTTCCATTAATCCTCTAGTGCATTCCAACTTCTGCTTAAGACAACGAAAAGTCTCCTATTGAATTCAGCGGGCATTGCATTGGGTCCTTAGAGTATTAGTGAAGTCTTCACAATTTTGAAAACTTTGGTCAACCTCAGTTCATCTTTTTATACTTGGTCATGTATTATGTATGACATGAAAACAAAGGGATGCTTAATAAATTAAAGAACAGAAAATAAATCAAAGGGAAATATTACTTTATGCAGCCACTTTATTCATTGCCAAGGGAGGTAATCAAAACTAATACTGTGGCTGAATCAAGATAATTTTGACCATTAATGAACATATTTAATGATTCATGCTAAGATAATTTCCCCATAGCACAATGTAGGCCAGAAGTAGCATGGGTCAGAAATTATTTTTGTTGCTACATGTTTTCATTGGAAAAAGCTGTTTTATGAAAACACTTTCTTTTTTTGGTAAAATTACATTGATTTCAAAGAAAAGTCCCACAAAAATAATTTCATTTAAAAAAAGAGATTGTTTTGGAATTTCAAAATTTGATTCAGAATTGAATTTTCTTGGTTTTAAAAAAATTTTCATTGGATGACATGCCACTATATCATGAAATGTAAAAATAAAAATATATAAGAAAAATTTTGAAATTAAAAAATTCTGAAATGCAATTCTCTGAAACCAACATTTCAGAATTTCCAGTTTCTGGGCAGTGTCTATAATATTTGTTTTTGTTTTAATTCCAAATGAAAACAAATTTTGAAATGTCAAAATTTCCTACAAAATAGAAATTCTGAGTTTCTGTCAGCTGAAGCCAGAATTCAAATACAGTTTTAACCTACTTGAGCATTGTAATATTTCAAAAACTTTTCCAGTTAATGCATTTTATATATCCCTGTCATAAAAACATGAGTAACTCATCTAAGCCAACTGTGTGGACATCTTCAGCTATTAACAATTCTAAGTAGAATACTATATTTCCCTTTGTTATAATGAGAAGGAAGTTGTTACTTTTATAGCATATCTAAGAGAGGTCACTATATAAGAAATATTTGAGTTATTTAACAATAATATTAAAGGATTACTTTTTTAAACGTCAAAGAACCTTCCTGAATGGCTTTGTCTGCCTTAATCAAAAATACTTTTGTATGCAGTGAATATGGGACCTGTCAAAAGCTTTGAGAGACTGACAGATTTTTTTGAGCAGAGTATTTTATTTTTTTGACAGAACAGTTCGGTTTCTCGATCCTCCATTCCTGCTTCATTGAACAAAGGTTACTGTTATGTGTGGCTTAGTTCATTTTGAAGTCTCCAGTGGTCAGAACCCAGAAAACTGAGTGACAAAGAGCCATCAATCAATACAAGAGGAGTTTTAGCTCAAGACGGGAATGCTCGAGGCTTTCCGTGGGCATGACATCTACAGTACAATTTATGGAATATCAATCTTTTAAAAAATACTGACAATGGATGTTTGAGACCAAGTTTGCAAAGAGTTTTTGCTAATGTCCAGCAGGTCCTAAATGTTTACCTAATGAATGCCCTACATTTGACTGCATAATTTCTTCAAGCATGGAATTTCATATAGAAGGATGACACTAAACATTTTGGGTTCATTCTTTCATTGGGAAGCTAAAAAGAAAATTTTTTTATGTAAGACCTATAAAATTTTGCTCAATTGCAGTAGTCCCAGCAGAGGGCATGCAAGGGAAATAATGGGAAACTACACCCATTCTGCTACACAGCAGGAAAATTAAAAGGGTAAGAACAAACTCTCAACACAAAGAAAACTAAAGCTGGTGGGCTTTTTTGTTGTTGTTGTTGTTAAAATAAATATTCTTATTCCTGAGTCTAGTTCTGGAATTTACCATCTTGCTGCAACATATATTGAAGCAGGTTGGAAAGTAATTATATAGTCCCTTCCATTTGGCTGTCAAACTAGTATCATAACAAATTTATATCAGTTTTCAACAAGATGTTTGTCTTCAGCACTATGCTTAGAAATACCAACTTATAAAAAGCCATTTCATGTTTTATTTGGGCTGAGATTTGCCTTTGAAATTTCATATTGCTGGGAAGAAGAAAATGGGCACACTTTTCTTCTAACAAATCCAGTTTTCACAATCAAGCTGACACCCTGATGCTTCTACACAAAGCAAAATAAAATCAAAACAAAGAACTCCCTCCACCCCCACAAAACATGGTCATGCTAAGTTTAATTCTGTAAAAAAACACTAGGTGGGAAAATCAGTGTCTGACAAATGAAAAGGGACTAAAAAATTTGAGGAAGCTTGTTTTCACAATTTTGGCTATTATTTAGTAAAGCAGTTAAGTGCATGCTTACATTTAAGCATGTGCTAAACTCCTATTTATTTTGAGTCACTTTGATTTCAAAAGCCTGTGATTGAAGTTAATTATTTGGTTTAAGTGCTTTGCTGTATTGGGGCCCAAATCGTGTAAATAAAGCTCCCTCTTTCCAAAGGAACAATCCATTTTCTTCCTTCCACCAATAGCCTCCTGGTTCTGAATTTTCACTTAGGCAGATTCATTAACTCTACTCTTGTTGTAAGCACCTTTCCTGGAATGGCTATTAAAGAAATTTCTACAAGAACGAAGACCTAATTCTGAATAGCCCTGGGTGCTCTTTTAGCTCACCTGTTAGCACTTGGCTATCTTTTTAGAATGGAAGGTTCCTTTGATCTGGAGCATAACTACACACTGGTAGAAAGTTCAGCAGTATGGTTTTGGTCTCAGTAGGGGGTCAGCAACTCAAAAGAGAAGAAGAGCCATTAAAAAAATTCCTTCAATAACCAAGTGTTTAGAGAGCTGCAATGGCTTTAGCCTCCTGGTGGGGACTAGGGGGAGCTGGGCCAGGGCACATGCCACAGGGTCCCCTGGGAGGGGGAGAGGGAGGAGCCTGGAACCAAGAGCAGTGATAGCCCCTTCCCCCAAGGGTCCCCTAGTGGTGGGGAGGAGCCCTGGAGTTTGGTGCAGGACCTCAGGGTCCCCCGGTGGTGGTGGTAGGGGGGCAGATCCAGGAGCAGGTTGCCTGCAGGGTCCCCCAGTGGTGGGTGGAGCCTGGAGCTGCAAGGGGGCTGCCAAAGAGCTGCATGCTGCTCTCCCTGCGCTACACTTTGCTAGTCATTACTGCAGAAAGAGGGGCTGAACCTTTGCCTCTCTTGGCTCCATTGTGACTTGGAAAGGAAAATTGCTATTCTCCCCAGCACATGCATGTGGTCGCCCAGTTGTTCATTGTTACCCAGAAGGAGCTGCTATGATAGTGGTGCATTACTCAAGGATCCCCAGTTTGCTATGTCGACCTTCCTGTGGCCATCTGAGCCATGCTTAGGACCATGTTTCACTGATAGAATGTCATAAGTGGCCTCAGCACAGCTGAGGATTGAGACCACAGCATACAGGATCAACCTTCTCTTATTGGCATAGATCCTTGATACAGCCCAATAGACCCAGACAATTGGATTTCCAGGAAAAATATCAAGTTATCCAACCCACAGTTCATACTTTATGTAAGTATACTGGGCCAGGAATAGATTTTTTAAAGTCTAGTATTCTCCCTTCAGAAGTAAAGGCATGTGGTCTTGTTGCTTTTAAATGACAGGCTTTGTCAGGGTTCCAGCCAGCATGTTTACAGAGATATATCTGAGAGTCAGGTGTAGTAAAACAGGAATTAGATTCTATGGCTATGTCTACACTTGTTCAAGTAAGTCCACTTAGCATGTCTACACTGTAAATTTAGGTCGACTTAAAGTCGACCTTGCCAAATCAACTTAGAGCGTCCACACTGAACACCTAAGTCAGCTTGTAGGGGCTAGGTGGACCTGGGAATGGTGCATGGTGGGAAGGGGGGCACCCAAGAGGTGCCCCCCTTCCCCGGGCACCTCTTTAAAAGTGCCAGGTAGCTCAGCATTTTCCCCATTGTACCAAACTACATGGGGACTGAGTAGGACAGGGATGGGGCAGGGTATAGGAGCGGGGTGGGCAGGGCTGTGTCCTGCCCTGTGGGTGGGCCTGCCAGGCTCTGGCTGTGCCAGGCACACTGGCAGGGAGGTCAGTGGGGGAGCCCTGGGGACCCTTAAAGTCAACTTAGGGCTAAGCCACGTCTACACTGTCTTAAGTCAACTTAATAAAGTCAACTTAAGCAGTAAGTCGACTTAAAACTAGGTTTTATTAAGTTGACTTAAAATTTCCTTAAGTCGACTTAAGCAGTAGCTTAAATTGACTTAAGGAAACTGTAGTGTGGATGCAAAGTAAATTAAGTGGACTTAAGCTGGCTTAAGTCGACTTAATTTACTAGTGTAGATGCACCCTCTAATAGTAACGGTTTTCTCCTTCAGGATATGATGGCAGTCAGAACTACTTCACAGTGATCATATTTGTGTCTCCACTAACAAAGCAGATTATTTACTTTACTCCTGGCTATCTTGGAGCTGAAATAAGTGTGTGGGTTTTTGTATATGGAAATTGGTTTGATCTCCTTTAAATAATACTATACTTGGATGTGTCCTGTTTCACCCCAAATTTTAGGCTGCCATGGGCTAGAGTAGACGCTAGACATACTTTTGGTATATAAAACAAACAAGGAGTCCTGTGACACTTTGAAAGACTAACACATTTATTTATTGCATGAGCTTTTGTGGGAGAAAATCCCACCTTATCAGATGCTTTGAAGATGAACTCAGCAGAAGAATTTTGAACTGGCAAGCTGTCTTTCAATTCAAAGTAAACATGCACTGGTTACTCCACAACAAAAATTGCCTCTATTGCCTTTTTAAATATCATCCTCTCCATGTGTCCTTGACTCTTCTCTTTTGATGGCAATAGGTTTTACTACAGTAATGAGTACCAGTGTAAGAACTTGAATAAATTACCAACATATGAATTCAGTTGGTGGTCCGTGGCTCCTTCCAAAGGAAATGGCAGGACAGAAGGTAGGGGATACTGCTTAGATTTACACAGTCAGGGGGCCATTCCACACATAAGAAGGCTCAGGGGAGGGGCAATTTAATATTACCCCCAAAATATCATTAATCTAATCTAACATGGAGTACAGTAGCCTGTACTGTACACTTTTAAACAAGTGTATTAGTAAGTGCTAGGTTAGTTTATTTTTTTGGTTTGTGGAAATAAGGCAACTAGTATCTTTTTAGGGAGAGGGGGTGACGCATAAGTGAGCCCCCAAAATATTCCTGCTTTCGGCCCCCAGTAAGCTAGCACCATCTCTGCCATGAGTGGGCACTGCCCTTCTCCCACAGCAGTACACTGAGGTTGGTCACTGTTTGCCTGAGTACATTGAATCTAAAAATTAAAATGAATACTGCAATCCCCCAGCACCATGCCGCAGCACAGGGGCAGCTGAAAGAGTGGTGAGGAACAAATGGAGTACAGTAGCCTGTAACCTGCTTTCTGACGTTGTTAGGTGTAGGATGGCAACTGATTCATTCATGTTTAAAGACTTAATAAAGGAACTGACTTCCATTAGTGCTATACTCTACTCCCATTAATAATCATATCTGTTTATGACAGCCATGAAAATACGTTATATTAATTTAGTTGCGAACATGTAATGGAGCAACTATTGTAATTTTTCTTGTTAAAAGATGATCCCAGGCTTCTAGCATATCTCATTATACACTAGTATGCACACAAATAACATTTTTGTCCCTCTTCTCTAGAGACAGTCTACAAATGTTAAAGGGGCACTATCAGATATAATGGTTTAGGTCTAAAATATAGATTTAAATATATGTATAGCCTTGGTCCTGAAAAATACCACATGCATAAAGCCAGCCTCCCCACCATGTATTATTTTCAAAAAGGTGACACCCATGATGATCCAGCATCTAAGGAAAAAATAACTTTTTTTTTTTAGTTTTTGAGCTAAGTTCTGTTTAGTCCTTTCTAGTTTCCTGTTCTATATTCCATATTTGCAGAAAGAGAACATGCACACTTCAGTGAAGCAAGGACTGCCTCATTTGCTGCAGAGGTTAGAAGGCATGTGGTGAATGAGGTGTTTGGATGAAGGGAAAAGATGGCTTCTTGGTTAAAGCAATTTATAGATTTTAAGGCCAAAAGAGGCCATCAGTCATCGGTTCTGAACCCCTGTACAACACAGGCCAAATAATTTTACCCATTTGCCTCTGTATTGAGCCCAATAACTTATGTCTGAGTAAAGCATATCCTCCTGAAAGCCAACTGGCCTTGATTTGAAGGCACCAAGGGTGCATCTACACTGGCAACTTAGGTTGACTTAAGGACGCTTAAGCTGACCTACACAAAGCCATGTCCACACTGGGCTTTTATTAAGTTGACTTAAGTGCTTCCTTAATTCGACTTAATAACAGCTTAAGTTGACTTAATAACACCACCTCTGAAGGTCGACTTAAACCTTCAGTCAACTTCTTAAGTCAACTTAAAGCCAGTGTGGACGGCTATGTCTACTGCTAAGTGGACTTAACAAGGTCGACTTTAAGTCGACTTAAAGTCGACCTTGTTAAGTCAACTTAACAGAGTCGACTTAACTTTACAAGTGTAGACATAGCCCAAGAGATGGGGAATCCATCACTTCCCTTGCTAGTTTGTTCCAATTGTTAAGTCATTCTGACTCTTAAAAATGTGTGCCTTATTTTTAACCATGAATTTGCCTGGTTTTAACTCACAGTCACCATTTCTGGTTATACCTCTTCCCACGATATTAAAGAGCTCTTTAATATCTGGTATTTTTTCCCTGTCAAGGTACTTCTATGCTGTCACCTTTCAGTCTTCTTTTTGATACACTTTGTGAAGTCGAATGCTGCCCTGAAGGATTGGATGCGATCCTTGGTTCTGCCACAGAGTTCCTACGTGTTGCTGGGAAAGTCACTTAGGCCAGGTCTATACTAAAACGAGGGGTGAAAAATTCACCTACCTGAGCAATGTAATTAAGCCAATCTAACTTCCAGCATAGACAGTGCTAAGTCAACAAAAGAATTCTCCTGCCAAGCTAGCTACCGACTCTTGGTGAGGTGGATTTGCACCAGTGGGAGGACCCTTCCCATTTCTGTATTGAGTGTCTGTGTTGAAGTGATACAGTGGGACAGCTACAGTACTGTAGCTGTGCTGCTGTTGCATTTCAAGTGTAGACAAGCTGTTAGATCTTATCTACATTTCAGGTTTTGCTGCTTTAAGTATATGGTAAACCCTCCCAGTGTTATGCTGGTCTAAGTACTTTTTCACTGATATAACTATGTTTACACTACTGCTTTACCAGCCTAGCTGTGTAGGGCACAGCACAGTGCCCCCCAATGCAGTTCCCCAGGGCCACAGGCCCTGGAAAGCTGCGCCAGGCCGGCATGGAGGCTGCCCAGCCAGCCCTGCCCCCTGGGTGGAGTGAGCAGACACTGGCCTGCCTCTCCGTTGGGGGCAGACCAGCCTGCCCAGGGGCGGGGTGGAGTGGGAGTGCAGAGCCCAGCCTTTGGCTCCAGGGCCCTATCATCCCCTCCCCCCCACAGCGCTGAGAGTGCTCCTACTCTGTTGGCTTTGAGCGGGACAGTAGGGCTGGATTACTTAAGGTTTTTAGGAGCTGGAGCCCAGAGCCCCCCTTTCGGCCCAGCAGTAATCCAGCCCTGCTCACATGGATGTTGTGAAGATAAATCTACTAAAGTTTACAAAGCTCAGAGATTCTATGGTGACAACACCATAGATAAACATAGAATGAAAGCAATAATTTTGTATTCTGTAGATAATTTGGAAGCTATGTATTAAATAGGACTGAATCCACCCATTGAACAAAGAAACACTGAAGAGCTACTCATTCACTGAATGAGGCAGGTCTCTTATGGAAAAGGTCTTATGTGATAATGTAAGTGAAGTCTGTTTCATAATACATACGCATAAATGGGATGAATTAAGGTTGCACAGACAACTCCAATTCTTCATTTCATAATTTTGAAGGGATTGATTTTGCAACTTAACATTCTTTTAACTGCATTTTATTGGATGTAATATCTACTTATACTGTGTAGCAGATAGAAGTTTTTTAAACATTTTATTTAAAAGGAGATCAGGAATGGATCACTTGTTGAGGTTAAAAGGATTAATTCTGAGACATTTGTAAAACACTTTGAATACATAAAATGCTTCAACAGCGCTGAATAATATATCACTTTGCCAAATAGCCTAAAATAGGTAGTTTTCATTTTCTAAAATTCACAATTCAGGCAACAAACTGAAATTACTTTATAAAGTTCCCTTGTATGAGGGCTATATTCTTGATTTAGATATACAGCTCAATGACTTATATGGGAGCTGAACATACAAATCTGGAGTTAGAATGTTATCCTGAGGATCTTGGTTAAATAATAAAGACAAATTTTAGCCAAATTTCTAAGCATGCAGTTTTCTGTTATGTTATCCTGCACACCAAGGCAATGGAGAAATATGTTTCCATCTACTTCAATAAAACATCTCAATTACTTAAAATTAAGCATAGGTTTATGTGCTTTGCTGGATTGGAGTCTAGGTAGGTGCACTGGAAAGTATTAATTAAAATACTGCAATTCCCTTCTCTCAGTGCTGACCCCCCCTCCCCCCAATCTCCAAAGACTAAATACTGTATTGAACAATTTGATCTAAAACAAACAAATATACATTTCTCATAGCATTTGACTGAAATGTAAAGGCGTTGATAAGCCATCTGGTCTCCATCAATCACTTCTGCTGTTCTGAAATTGGATCCCAGTGTCCAGCAATGCTGTTAAGCTAACAACAAACAAGACTCAAACACGCTGATAGACTCCTACTGAAATTATAACTTCTCTACTGTGTCATGCAGGCTTTGTCAAGTCGGAACCAGTAGATGGCACTATTTTGAATAATTGTTCAGTAGCTTTGGGGAAAGTAGACTGGAGAAGTTCTTTGGCAAGTTGGTGTAAGTTCTTTGGCATTCTCTTACTTTACTTAAACACGTAGAGCCAGATGCCCAGCTGGTGTATATCAGCCTAGCTCCACTAATGCTAATGACACTGACCTTTAATGTCGCAGGAAAATCCAAATATTACATGTCCTCCACCTTTTTGACTCTCACAACAGAAAGTGATTGCATTCTCCTGTATTAAATATGAATGAGCCTTGAAATTTTCACCTTGTTTTGTTAAAGTAATCAAGAATTTGTAGCTACTAAGGAAATATAATTGGTACCCCGCTGTGTGATTGTACTTGTAAATTTTCCATCTGCTGCTTTTACTCTGTTGCTCCACTTCATAGTTATCCTTCCCTCCCCGCCAGCATGATTGTCAGGGAGAGTTGTTCATTTAAAATGTCACAGAAAAATCTGCTGCTAGTGATAAGTAGTCTCCTGTCTTGGTATCTTGTGAGGTCCTTGGGAGACAGACAGCATAAGAATATGTCCTTGTGAGATGCAGACTACTGGATCTCTGCTAATAAAGACATTTACCCCATATGTGTACTTGTGGGTGCTGGCTGATTTTCTTCCATGGTGCACTACAGAAAATGGCGGCATTTCCGTGAGTGATCCTAACCCATGCTGGGCCTGATTGTGAGAACTGAGCACCTGCAGCCTCCACTGAATTCAGTGGAAGTTCTGGGTGCTCAGCACCTCTCAAGAGTCAATCCATATTATTTAATCCAGCAGTTCCCAAACTGTGACACTTGTACACTGGCCCAAGCAGTGTGGCAGCAAATGTAGTTCCCAGGTCCCTTCTTTCCCACTTGTTACCATGCTCTCTATCAACTTAGTGTCCTAATACAGCTCTCTTCTCAGTCAAAACTCCCACTTAAACTACTTGCAGTGGAAGTTTTACCTGAATACAGAGTGCTGAATGGGAAATTTATGGAATTACTCCACCTTCTGACTCTCTACCTTGTTTGGTGTTGCTAAAATCCAAAGAGCAAGGACCTAGAAAATGCTGTTATTACTTTCTCTGATAAGTAGTTTAAGGTCAACTTTTGTTTTTTTTTTAGTGTGTAATGCATTGCTTAAAATACAAACAGCCTTTGTTTGTGCTGTTCATGTCTGCACCATTGAATGCTTTCAAGGATCCTAGCTACTGTAAAGGATGGCTTAGAAATCTAGTATAAAAAGGCAGCCAATGCCACTGGGGAATAGAGTACTCTACAAATAAAGACTTGTGGCCTCCATTTATCAGATTCACAATGCAATACTCTTTCTACTGAGGATATAATTCAAGGTTGAAGTTTATGAAACTTAAAGGTAGGAAACATATTTTCAATGCTTTTTAGTCATTGTGAGACACTTAGAACTGCAATTTAATTGAGACTACATTTCTTTAATTTTCACAGTTTGAGAATATTTTGCCTGAACATGAAAACAGAGGCATTTCTTGACATCTTGGTTCTCATTCTTCTTCCCACACATGGATGTTGCAACATTTTAAAAGCATGGGGGCATGGCATTTATGCCATTTATTACATAAAGGCTATGTCTACACTAGAAAAGTTAAGTCAACTTTTGTTAAGTCGACTTTAATAAGGTCAACTTTAAGTCGACTTAAATTTGACCTTATTAAAGTCGACTTAAACTCGACCTTATTAAAGTCGACTTAACAAGTGGCAACACTTGAAGTTGACTTAGTCCACTTTGTTAAGTCGACCTAACTGCCCTTATGAGTCCACACTGGGCGTAGGTTGACCTAAGGAAGGGTTAGGTTGACCTAAGGAGGCTTAAATTGACCTAATGAGTGGTAGTCAACTTAATTAAAGCCTAGTATGGACACTGCTTAATTTTAGTTGATTTAAGCCTCCTTAAGTCTACTTAAATTGCCAATGTAGACATAGCCAAAGAGTGTAGTATATTTAAAACTGCATTTCCAGAGCCCTAGACTATGTCTACACTTGTTCAAGTAAGTCGACTTAGCATGTCTACACTGTAAATTTAGCTTGATTTAAAGTTGACCTTGTCAAATCAACTTAGAGCATCCACATTGGACACCTAAGTCAACTTGTAGGGGTTAGGTGGACCTGGGAGTGATGCATGGTGGGAAGAGTGCCCCCCTTCCTCGGGCACCCCTTTAAAAGTGCCAGGGAGCTCAGGATTTTCCCCACTGTACCAAAGTACATGAGGGCTGAGCAGGACAGGGTATAGGAGTGGGGTGGGGGGCGGCCAGTGCTGTGTCCTGCCCTGTGGGTGGGCACGCCAGGCTCTGGCTGTGCTAGGCATCTTGGAAAGGAGGTCAGTGGGGGAGCCCTGGGGACCCTTAAAGTTGACTTAGGGCTACTCTGTGTCTATACTGGCTTAAGTCGACTTAATAAAGTCAACTTAGCCAGTAATTCAACTTAAAACTAGGTTTTATTAAGTCGACTTAAAATTTCCTTAAATCAACTTAAGCAGCAGCTTAAGTCGACTTAAGCAAACTGTAGTGTAGATGCAGAGTAAATTAATTTGACTTAAGCAGGCTTAAGTTGACTTAATTTACTAGTGTAGATGCATCCCTGGAGATGCCCAGTACTCTCCTCCCTTCTTTGTTTTCACTATTCCTTGTTCTTTGGAGAACTAACCTGAGGGAGTGACAGGTGAAACTGTAAGGGTTTGTCTAGGCTAGATTCTGTGATCCTGTTTAATTGATAGCCAATTTACTGAAGTTAACTAACATGATTGTAACGCTAATCTGGACACACTACAAAATTTTGTTGTTAAGTCCTAGAGTGAACGACAAATATTTGTGTCTAAAACAAATGTGCACATAAGGAATGCTGAATAGGACCACTGTCAAGCTCAAGGACTAATCTCCTTTGTAGTCAGTAATGCTGTTAGAGAGGCAAGTAGCTGTTTGAGAAGAAGTTGGCAGTTATAAAAAGTGCTAATTTCCTGACAAATCATGTTATGTCAGAAAAGGGCAGAGGTAAATCTTTGAGATACTAAGCCAAACACAAGATCTCTGACATTAGCCTGCCAAAGGATTTCTGGTCCTGAAGTCAATCAGAAGCCCCTGAAAAATAATGGGACAGGAATCCCTTTATCCATCAATAGAAGCATCCATGTACTTTCATTGAGCAAGGTACTCTAATCTTAACTTAGTGCAAAGCTCTGACTTGAAGACTCTTCTTTGAAGAAGTGGAACTCACTAGATCCTCGTTAGGCTGTCAGTAAATTTTCTGTTTGTGGCACTAGGGCCCCATCCCACAAGACATTCATCCTGTTGTAGTGCAATAAAATTTTGGTTATCTCCTTTGTATTCCTCCCCCCCCACACACACCATTCATCTTTAGTAAGGTCCAAAGTTTGTATGTATGATTTATTTAGGGGGTGGTTCTGGTGTGAGAATAGCCTCATTCCCTAGTTTGACTGGGGCTCATATACCATCTTTAACTGGAGTTGTTTTTAAGATTATCAATTACGACGTTAATCTATATTTCCCCCCTTAATTCAGTTTCACACACACACACATAATACATGTAAGAATATAAGAACGGCCATACTGGGTCAGACCCATGGTCTGTCTAGTTCAGTATCCTGTCTTACGACAGTGGCCAGTACCAGATTCTTCAGAGGGAGTGAACACAATAGAGCAATATCCTGAGTGATCCATTCCCCAGACTCTGTTTAGCCATGATGGTGCTTTTTAAAAAAAATCTTCTTATTGGTTTTTAATTTGGGGTATATATATATATATATATATATATATATATAGTTTGAACCTCGATTATGGTTTTAAAAAATGTCCATGCAACTTGCAGGCATTTCACGTTCGTGACTGTTCCTTTTAATTTCTCTTAAACTAGCTGCCTCATTTTTGTGTAGTCCCCCTTTTTGAACTTAAATGCATGGTGAGTTTCTTTGGTATTCCCCCTCTAAGGATTTTAAATTTAATTATATAATGGCTGCTTTTACTAAGCGTGTAACGGACAGGACAAGGGCCAGGGAACATGGCCGCCCAGGGAGACAGACAGGAGCCCTGAGCCAACCCCTGTCAAAGGGGATGGGCCGGGTCCACCAATCCGGGATGACAGGAAGCCAGGGGGTGGGACCCGGCCTAGTAGTATAAGAAGGCAGGCCTCTCCCTCAGTCATGGCCCAGACACGAGTGGGGAAGCACCGTGCTTCACTGCTCAGGGGCCAGGCACCAGGCCCAGGGCCGGAGAAGGCTTGGCCTCAGCTTCCCACTGCCTGGGGCCCCGAGGACTGCCCCCTGTGGCACGGACCCAGGTGGGCTGAGGGGGGGCGCCTGCCTCCTGGGACCAGAGTGACCCCTCGTCTCTGGAGGTCCCAGACCCACAAGCCGTTAGCCCTGAGCCCGGGAGTCTGGAGAGATGGGACCATTCCTGTGACCTGGAGGAGCTGCCTTTGGCGGAAGACCCCCCAGACCGTTCCTGTGACCTGGAGGAGCTGCCCTTGGCTGAGGACCCCCGGGAACCACCCGCTGCCCTGGAGCCCTATGGACCAGAGCCCCCCAATGGCCCCTGTGACCTAGAGGAGCTGCCCTTCCCCGAGGAGCTGGATGAGACTCTGCCAGCCTTGCCACCCCCCAATGAGCTGGACGGCTTCGGAAACTTCCCCATGGCGGAATACCCTGGCGTCTACTAAGAGCGGAGATCCAGGTACCCCAAACCCCAGGGTGGGAGGAAGCAGCCCAGGGCGGTTGGCTGCTGCATAGTGCGTGGCAGGGCCACCGAGGGTCAGTGTGTTTCGGCAGGAGCCCCGCTGACCACAGTGGCAGACGCCTCTGTCACTGAATAGGGCCCTGGGCTGGGACGCAGTGGAGTGGGTGGGCCTGCGTC
This sequence comes from Pelusios castaneus, assembly GCA_007922175.1. Classification (NCBI taxonomy): domain Eukaryota; kingdom Metazoa; phylum Chordata; order Testudines; family Pelomedusidae; genus Pelusios; species Pelusios castaneus. The sequence goes on along the minus strand of ML685801.1, from coordinate 11,173,795 downwards.
CCCCTCCCACCTCCCTTTTCCCTAGCCACCCATAGCATACAAACCCCTAGGGAGACAAGACAGAGGTTTATGTGTTGTGCCTGCCCCGCCCTGCCTTGGGCCAGGCCAGGCTTGTTTATAGAGACTCGCCCTTCCCTGGGCTAGAGACTGCTGCCTGCCCCGCCCTGCCTTGGGCCCGGCCAGGCTTGTTTATAGAGACTCGCCCTTCCCTGGGCTAGAGACTGCTGCCTGCCCCGCCCTGCCTTGGGCCAGGCCAGGCTTGTTTAAAGAGACTCGCCCTTCCCTGGGCTAGAGACTGTGCTTTGTGCTGCCTCGCCCTGCCTGAGGGCCAGGGGCAACTGACTCTGCACTATGCTTGCCGCGCCCTGCCGGAGGGCTGGGGCCGACGGAATGTGTGTCAAACAGGGCGTCCCACCGCTGCTAATTCCCCAGAGGCACCAGAAGGGGGCGCCCTCTGTGCCCACCCGTAAAGGGGGACGCCTACAAAGCTGTTCAGCTATATTAACCTCTTGAACCAGATCCAGGGTGCCATTTAGGACTAAATCAAGAATTTTCTCCCCTTGTGGGCTCCAGGGCTAGCTGCTCCAAGAAGCAGTCATTAATAGTGTCTAGAAACGGCCTCTCTGCGGGTCTGTCCTTTTCCTGTCCCTGTTCCCAGTCAATATGGGGATAGATGAAATCATCATTATAATTCTTTTTTTGTATTTGTAGCCTCTTTTATCACCCTCGTTATTTCACAATACTGGTCAGGTGGTCAATAGTATACATCTATTGGTATGTTCTTATTCAAACATGGAATTTCTATCCCTAGAGATTCTATAATACAGTTGATTCATTTAAGCTTTTTCTAGATTTGACTCTGTGTTATTGCACGTAGCGCCACTCTTCTATCATTATAACCTACTCTGCCATTCCTCTATATTTTGTACTGTGGAGTTATTGTGTCTCATTAATTATCATTCCACCAAGTTTCTGTGATGCCTATTGCGATGGTGTCTGGATTTAGGGAACTATTTACGATATTATTTCACATTAGTATCTCATAACTGCAATAATCCATATGCAATATGCCATATTTGGTACCAATAGAAAGGTTGTAATTTGCTAGGAATGATTATATTTTTATGTGTAGGAATTATATCTGTATTAAAAATTATGAATATGTTTGTTATATCTGCGTTTCAACTTATTTGATTCTGGGAAACTCCCCAGAGGTGATGTCTACAGCCATTGTCTCCTTAATAACCCATTAAGTGAACCACAGATACAATAGGCCTAGGGAGAAACCTGCTCAGTGAGTCACCAGGGCTGGCCATGTGACTCCTATCTTCATTTTGGTTCTAAAATATTCCAAATAGCATGGGGAAGTCCAGAGGTGATAAAGGCAGCTGTGTTCAACTCCATTTTGTCTTCAGTCTGCAGTCAACACCTACCTCTGCACCTATTCATCGGCAACTGAACAAAGGACTGAGGCCCACCCAGGTGCTGGGTGTCTACCAGAGGAACTGAACAAGCTTGCAAACTCCAAATTCTTCCAAGGACTTGCTTTACATGGACTCTTAATCATTTGTATGTATGTAATTTGCTTTAACCCTTTAACATTTCTCATATTTTGTTTCTCTCCTTTTTATAATAAACCTTTTAGTTTTAGTTATTAAAGGATTGGCTAGAAGCGTGGTATTTTGGGTAAGATCCAAACCTATATTGTTCTGTATAATGTGGCTAGCCCTTTGGGGTCAGGATAAATCTTTTAGAATAAAGAGCTTGAAGTTTTAAGCAACTTACTTCTACTAAACCCAGGGGCTATTTAGGAACCAGGGAATGAAATGCAATAAAGCAGGCTGTTTGTACTTTGTGGTTCTTTTTGATAACTGGTGTGGGGAGTCAGAAGCAGAGTCTGTGCCACCCATCAGTGTTTTAGAGAGCTGGGCTCTCATTTTTGCAGCTTGGCCTGATCTTTGCATATTCAGGTGGTTATCCCAGCAGGCCTGGGTCACACCTATTATATCAATATCCTCATTTACTACCAGATGTTCAATCTCACCCCACTTAGTACGTAGACTTCTTGCATGTGTATGCAAGGGCTTTTAAAATTTGTCAATACTCAGTTGTCTGCCTTCATGTGATGCAATTGAATGGGACTATTTTGTTTGACTGTTTCTCTTCAGTTCTTATCTGTACCTTATCAACTTCTATCCTGTCCCGTTAAATAAAACTTCCCCTAAGGGATGTGTCTGTCCAAATTGTGTGCTCCACCATACCTGTTGGTTTTCTCTCAGCCCTTAGTTTAAAAACTCCTTTATAGATCTTTTTAATTTTACATACCAACAAACTGGTTCTGTTTTGATTTAGGTGGTGTCCATCCTTCCTATATCGTCTCCCCCTTTCCAAAAGGTTCCCAACTGCCTAACAAACTTAAATCTCTTCTCCCAACACCATCATTGCATGCACACCTTGAGACTTCTCAGTTCTGCCTGTCTAACTGGCCCTGCGCCTGGAACTGTAAGCATTTCAGAGTATGCTGCCATAGAGGTTTTGGACTTAAATCTCTTACCTAGAAGCCTAAATTTGGTCTCTAGGACCTGCCCTCTTCCCTTGTGACAGGGCAGTACACTACCTCCCAGACGGGCACCTCCTGGCAATGGTATTTGGGAATTGCTTATGTTGGCAATCCCATCTGGCCTGTACTCATCACTCTAATCCCAGCTACTTGGCCCTCCAGCTGAGCATCTGTTCATACAACCCCCCTTCTGGGGGAATGTCTTACTTGCTAGTCCTGGCCACTCTTCAGCTAATTGAGTCCACTGCCAGTGCTGGCAGTCTGGGAAGGGAGCCAGGCCCACCCGCTTCTCCAGGCCCCCCACTCCCACCCAGGGACCCTGTGTGCAGCAACCTCTGCACTGCTGCCTCCTCCCTCCAGTCACTCTTCTCTACTTGCTGTTCCCTGGGCCACTTTCCCTGCAGTCTCTTTCTTGTGCTGACCCTCTCCTCAGGGACATTCCACCACAGTCTGCTCCTGGTGTGCTTCCCCAAACCTCAGCTGCAGGCTATTCCATACCAAACTGCTCCTTAGGTCCACTTCTTTAGAACCTCTGTGTAGTCCTTCCTTCAGGACTCCTGGCTCTTATTAGATCCCAGTGGTGTCCACTGAGCTGTGTGGAGTTGGAGTTGGAGTTTGCCCCTGCCCCGGAGACAACCTTCCTCCCTGATCCCCAGGACCCAACTGACTCCACTATCTTTGCTGCTCCCTTATAAAGTAGTCTCCTTAAATCTGATAGGTTGTCTGCTGCTATCAGCCCATTGGCTGCTACTTCCAGACCCTTTTTAACCCTAAAATTACCAGTGCAGGGCAACCACGCTATCAAACCCATTCACCACATCTTTGGGCCTTTGGGCCATGACCACCAGCTCCTCCCCTCAGTACTGCACATAAACCTGTCTAGATGTCTTGAGGCACACAGGCACTACATTCAGAGTGTAGAAGAATGCAGCTAGGGAGCATTGATAAGAGCTGTTACTGTTTGTGTGAGTGCTACGTATTCTTGAAGACTAGTTCTGTGGTTAAAGCTGCTTGCCTGTGTCTGGGAAATGTTATCTTGTCCTTGTGCTGCCCTAAAAGGAGAAATTGTAGTTGTGCCAATGAGAAACTGTTACTGTTTCCTGCAAAATATGCTAAAGTTCTATAAAAGATACTGTACTAGGTCACTGAGGTGGAGACTGCCTTTGTTCTCCCCATGAGCGCTCTCGTAGTCTGAATAAAGTAAAAGCCTTGCTGATGCACTCAAGTCGTCTTTTCAAAGTTTTCTTTGACAAGAGGGACTAAGCCTTTTACAGCAGCCATAAAGAGCACCAAAACAATTCAATGTACTTCTAGCAGATCCTGAGGAAAATCTGAGACTAGAACAAGAGTGCTGCACACTCAGAAATGAGATGCACAGGGGAGAGCTTGAGCAAAATTTCCACAAATGCCCACAGTAATATAATAATAAAGTCACTTCACTTATGTTCATGTCCCTTTTGTTTGAATTCTGTGAATATCTAGCAAATGAGTTCACTGGCAAAAATGTTTGTGCAAGCCAATGTTTTCAAGTAAATATTATGGCATATTCATGGAACGCTAATTTTGATCAGATTATTTAAATCTAAACCCCAATTGTAAAAATTACAATGTGCCTGGGAACAATTCCTCAGTTCAGGGCTTGCCTGGAAGCCCAACCAACAGAATGGAGCTGGCGTTAGTTATTGAAGAACTAAAACACATGTCCAATCAAGACAAATCAAGCATACACTGAATTTCAGATTTGAGATGTTGAATACTCTTTGCAAACCGATGGTAAACGTCAGTAGGTCAAGGGTTAATAACTACTATTAATTGTTGAATAATTTTGAATAACCCACAAAGGGCTCTGTTCAGCTGTCAGTGCAGTCCCTGAGAATCTTTTCTATTGGCATTAATGCAAGTTGGATCAGAACCTCAAACCATGCACTGCTGAGTGGCAGTTCAACAAAGAACAAACAAGTTATATTAGTCATATGAATTATTTGCTCAGTTCTTAAATGAGGCATAGCTGTTTATTTTCCTAGACAAATATAGTAGAAACATATTGCACATTTCACATACAGATGGCTTAGTTAAAATGAGGAATTTCAGCCATAAGGATGAAGATTTTTATATGTATATATATATGGGGAAGTATTTGGAGGTTAGTTTTTCTTTTTAGAAATCCACCCATTAATCTGAGTGAGCTACTCCAAAATACTCTGGTCGTAGGAATTTCCCTTTTCACAGCAAATCAAATGCACTTGGCACTCTGCTGAATAGTGCCTTCTGAAATGAAGTATATATATATATATATATATATATATATATTGCTAACAGCAGCGCATCTCATATTTTCTGTTTAAAAGAAATGAAGTTTACAAAATTTGGGATCAAACATTTCATCACAGACATGCAGAAGAGCAAAGGCATGTATCACCAAGTGATACACTTCAGAATCAGTTACCATGATTTTGAAAGCTATGCTCACTCAACTTGGGGCCAGAGTCACAAAGGAACTTTGCTGCCAATGTAGCAGATTTAGACACCAATGGCATTCAAACCCTGCTCAGTGGCTACAGAGAAAATTCTTCGTATCCCCAAGTTTCTGCCCCTGGATATGCATACTCCCTAGTTTAGTTGCTGCAGAGTCCAATTCAGTAGGTGAGTTCCAGGGCCACTGCTCTACAGAATAGAGATTTGGGGCACTGGCTCCTAATCTCTTCCCTCCCACTCCAGCACCAGTGCTGTTCCCCCTGGCACCACATACCATCCCCTGCCACCCAGGCCCCACACCCCTTTCCCTACTCACCCCCAGCCTCATGCACTCCCCAGCCCCTTCTCCTGCCCCCCGGTCCACACCCGGCTCCTGAGGCCCCCCAGCCCATCACATTACTTACCATTGTTGGAGCGTAAGGGGGCGCTGTGAAACGCTGAGCCTGCTCCCTCCCTGCACAGGCAGCATTTATACTTCCTGCCATGCTCCACCCTGGGCCACATACCTGGGAGCGCAGCAGGGCAGAAGATTTAAAAAGGTCCTACCAGCCTCAGCTCTCAGGTGCAGCCTGGGGCATTCCCCAAAACATTTGGGACCTGTGCCGTGTGTGCCCATGCCCACAATACCACTGGTGGGTTCAGAGCCTACTTACTCAACTGGGGCCCATCCAAATCTGAGGAGAGGTGAGGGATGTGGGAGTGCTTACCTCATCTTTTAGCCCAGTGATTGGAGCCAGGTTTAATAGGAAGAAAGGAATTGAACAGGGGTCTCCCACCTCTCAGTGGAGTGCTCTAAGAACTTGGCAATGAGGGCTTTTGTTGGGGGATTACCTCAGTCTCTTCTGTTGAAGCTGTTCCACTGTAGATAGCCACTGAGCTAGAAAGAAGGTGAAAATAATTCTAGAGCCTGATGGGTAGAGAACATACCTGGGGGTTGTGAGACCTAGATTCACTTCTCCTACTTCAGTGACCACCACCGCCACTGTTTCTTGAAAGAAACGTGTTAGGCACCTGCCTCTGACAGGGGGTGGTTAGTGAACAAAAATCTCCACCAGAGATAAGTCCATATTGCAGAGAGAGGCCTAAATACCTAACTCTGCGAGTGGAGCAAGGCTTAGGACAGACTTATCTCCTCAGTATCTCCCACTAGCTACCTTAGGCAGCATCCAGCTCAGCATGGATCTCTCTCTCCATGCATTGTATGGGGATGGTAGGCACCTAACTCAGGCTTTGTGAATGCTAGTGATTTTCTAGGTGCTTTAAAGGTAGGTTAAAGCAACACTTTTTGAATTTAGCCCTCATTACAAGGATGGCTGCACAGTTATTAGTTCTAATTTGCAGGGACTGTAAGTCTCAGGAGATTTACCAGTTCAAATCCAGACCAAGTCATTAATAATTACCAGAACTTGCTACCAGTGGTTGGCTCTTTCAGTTTATTCCTCTGTAAAAAGACATGTGACAACAGCTTTTTATTCCATGCTACTGAGCGCAAGATGAAAGAGGGAAAACACTTCGTTGTTGCCTTTTCTAATACCGTTATAAACATTATCAAATTGTGGAATAAAGGGAACAAATTTGATTTTTCCTGCTGGAGCTTTCTGATGCTGAGGTGAATCTGCTCAGGTGTTGAATTATTGATGATGTTTGCTTTTTATAAACTCATCAGTATCGCCTGTGACATTGTAAACATGATTCCACCCCAGCTTTTCATCCTCACTGCTGTCCATATTTTATCCTTACTTATTTATAGGTGGCTGCTACAGACTTCTGCGAGATCCTTACCCCTGAATCCATGGTTTGTAGTCAGGTATGTCTTATCATTGTACTGATGAGCTGAATATAAAATCCCACACATAACTAATCTGCTGCTAAATTTGGATTCCCTTTCTAGTGCCAGCTCGTGACGTGGACTATGTATTTACATCATGGCGTAAGAAGGAATAAGAACCTGACCTTGTATCTGTTCAGTCTTTGGGTCCAGGTATGCAGAAAAAATGGGGCTATGGAATTGCTTACTCCTAAACCAGACGAGTTGGTGTTAGAAATGGCTGAGGTCTTGACTCCATTGCCCTTATGTACTGTCCAGCACAGCTAATCCACCATGGCGGGTGTGGGTGGAGAATAATAATTTACTGCTAGTATAGGCCAGCAATAGGGAAAACTGTGGGAGCAGAGCAAGTAGGGAGCTGTGGTTACTTGAGCCACATTTCCTTCCCTGGATATTTCTGGGAGGATGCAGCCATGTGCCCTTCCCTTACTACAGGCTGTGTCCTTGCAACCTAATATCTGCCCATCAGGGTTCAATATGTTAAGAAGAAGTTGTGTTAATTTCCCATTCCATAGCAATACTGATTATTAGAAAAGTGCACATAGGGGTAGGGGTTTGATTTTCTGTTGTCTTACCATATTGTATTTAATAAAATAATTGAACTGAGAATGCCGAAGCACGAGCTTTAATACATCGGCACAGAAACATTCAGCAGAGAACATACCAAACAGAAACCAGGTATCTAAAGCTTCCTGGATATATAAACACACCAACTGAGTTTACTGGCAGACTAAAAGCAGGCTAAAGGCTATTGACTATGAAAAACAAAATAGACACATAACACACACACACAAACAAACACATGGCTGGTGATGAGAGAGTAGATAGGGAGACCTCTGAGGCTATGTCTACACTTGTAAAGTTAAGTTGACTCTGTTAAGTTGACTTAAAGTCAAGCTTGTTAAGTAGACTTAACAGTAGATATAGCCCTCCATACTGGCTTTAAGTCGACTTAATAAGGTCAACTTAGCGCTATTCCCCGTCCACACTGGCTTTAAGTTGACTTAAGAAGTCAACTTAAGGCTTAAGTCGACCTTCAGAGGTGGTGTTATTAAGTTGACTTAAACTGTTATTAAGTCGACTTAAGGAAGTGCTTAAGTTGCTTAATAAAAGCCCAGTGTGGACATGGCTTTGTGTAGGTCGACTTAAGTGTCCTTAAGTTGACTTAAGTTGCCAGTGTAGATGCACCCTGAGTTAATACGCAGAATTCTTTCCCAGGTATCTGGCTGGTAGATCTTGCCCACAGGCACATGGTCTAACTGATTGCCATATTTGGGATTGGGAAGGAATTTTCCCCTAAAGTCAGATTGGCAGAGACCCTGGGGGGTTTTCACCTTCCTTTGCAGCATGGGGCATAGTTTTAAACTAGCATACATGGTGAAGTCTCTGTAGCTTGAAGTCTTTTAACCATAATTTGAGGACTTCAGTAACTCAGCCAGGGGCTATGGGTCTATTACAGGAGTGGGTGAGGTTCTGTGGCCTGCAATGTTCAGGAGGTCAAATTAGATCATCATGATAATCCCTTCAGACCTCTGTGAATAAATCAGAATCCTTTATGGCAAGGAGTAGTAGACATCAGCCTGAGTCTGCTCTCAGTCATCACAGCTTTATATCAGAGTCACTGCATTAACTTCAATAGAGTTCCTTCTGATGTACACCAAGCCAAAAATCTCTCCCAGAGCCGCACGTTATGGAGCAGATGACTAACACAAGAGATCTTTTTGCTGCTTTAGACAGCAGGGAAGAATTTAAAAAAAAAAAAGATAAAGATGATAAATAAAACACGGTTCTACATGATGCAGTTCAGCAAGAAAACAGGTAGAATATTAAAAGTCCTCTACACATGAATTTTATTCACTAGAAGGGACTCTCAATCACATTTTTAGGAGATCTGAAATATATTGTCAGATGGTGAAAAATAAGGTGCCTAACAAGTAACTGTAATTAAAATCTAAAATAAATTGTTCTTGTTGGAGGAAAAAAGCACAAAGCAGCCAAGCACACACATTAGGTAGATTTGGTATCTATGGGAGACACTCACTAGGAAAACGTTTTTAGACTGGTTACTGCACTTTTTTTCTTCCCCCCAAAGCTCATCAGGGAACAAAGATTGGGACAAGGAATATAATGGCATTCTTCTTTATTAATCACATAGTATGTTTTTGTGCAGTGTTTGTAGAGGTTAAAAGCAGTAAAAGTAGGTTAAAATGAATGATCTCAGTGAAGATTTAACAGAGCTACATTAGGAGCAGCAGAAGAAAGGATACAATGGTATGTTTCAGTTATACACTCAGCAGGTTTCATGCAACTCCCAACATGTCAACAGACCTATGTTTATTCTGCTATGCACCCTCTGCTAGTAGCATGACTGCCTTCATTAGAGCTTTTAGCTAGCTCTCAGCAGCAAAGTACTATTTCTTTTAGGTATGGATGGTCCACACAGCAATGTCTTTTCACTTCTGTTTTTAATGTGACAGGGGACATTAACTGAAGTACTGGCATAAAAAATGTGGTTTTCAAGGACAATGGGATATTAGTTGGTAATTCATCCAAAAGCTGCCAGAGTTGCCCTGCTGTTTGTTTTTTTTTGTTTTTGTTTTCGATTTGTAAAGTTCATTGTAGCAATATGTTGGCATGGAAGCCAAGCAATGTGGAGCTGTTAGCACATGTTTAAAACTACTGATAGGCCCTAGCTACCAAGTTTAGAGACACATTCCTTTCCATGTGGAACTTTCTCCTTTTTAAGGCTATGTCTACACTACAAAAAGTTAGGTCGACTTTGTTAAGTCGACCTAAAGTTGAGCTTATTAAGTCGACTTAACAAGTGGTTTCCCCAAACGGGGACTTAGTAAGTCGAGCTAACTGCACTTAAGTGTCCACACTGTGCGTAGGTCGACCTAAGGAGTCGACCTAAGGGTTAGGTTGACCTAACCAGTGGCTCTTATTAAGTTGACCTAAGTTTTCATTAAGTCGACTTAAGGAATTTCTTAAGTTGACTTAATGAAAACCTGGTGTGGACAGGGACTAAGTTAGGTCGACTTAAGCCTCCTTAAGTCGACCTAACTTGCACGTGTAGACATAGCCTAAATGTGAAATTTTGAATTTTCTGAACATTACTTGTAACGTGGCTAGTGGAGACATTCAGTATGTATGTTAAATAGTTGAGGGACATGGGATCCCACCCTATAGGAAGCCACACGTGCACAGAAGTGACTCACCAACTGGTCCCCCCTTGAGGCTAGGTGTGGAATTGCTAGTTCTTCCTCTTATTTAAGGGAGAGAAGGAAAAAAAAAGGGAGCAAGGGATTTTAAGATGGCCATATACAAACTACTAACATGGATCATGGAGCACCAGAAACAGCAACAGCAGCTGCAGGCCCAACTACTTCATCAGCTAGTCATTCAGTAGCAGCACAACTCATTACACAACAGAAGGATCAGCCACAACAGCTGGCACAACAGCTGGCCACCCTGTTACAGCCTCAGAGTACACCAGGGAACCTGGTACCAGTCTATGTCCCACACACCAAGTATCCTGCTGAAACTAACAAAAAATGGAACTGGATGATAACGCAGAGGCATTCCTGCTGACCTTCAAGAGGGTTGTAACAGGGGCCAATTGGCCTGTGGATAGCTTGTCCCCTCTGCTAGTCCCATGCCTCATGGGAACAGCACAGGTTGTGTATCAAAGGTTGTGTGCGGGAGCTGCACAAGATTATCCTCATCTTAAGGTAGTCATCTTGGATGCCTTTGATAGTCTGGTTGAAATTCACAACCATCATTTCCAATGGGAAAGTTTCTGGGACATGATGACAGGTTATGGGCCAGCATTTAAGAGCACATTGCTGGCAGTGGTTCCATCCTGACAAGAAAACAGGAGCCCAGGTAAGTAAAAGATTTGTCTTGGAAGACCAGAAGGATGGAAGTGGGTGGTGCAACACCATCCCAAAATCTCTTGGAGGCCATAACATTATTGGAGAACTATCTACTCAACACTGGTCCCCTGTGGTAACCCATCTCCCCATCCCTACTGAAACAAACCACAGAAGGGATAGTGAGAAAGGAAGTCTGAGAGACTATGGCAACCTGACTGTAGCAGGACTTGGGCTGTGGAGCAAGGGTGGCATGAGGGGGCACACCCCCATTAGGATCCAGGCCTAAGAAGTGTGGCTGGCCTTAGGAGGAGCCCCTCCCAGAAGTCAGCAGTGGGTGCAGAAGACAAAGCAGGGATTCCCACCCCAGCAATAGAGATTTGCTTCACATGTAGGCAACCAGGCCACTTCCACTGAGACTGCTCATACATGGTTTATAATTATAGACAAGTCTGGTTAATCAAACCCAGGACCCACAAGAAATAGCCAAAGTTCCTGGACAAGTCAACGGCATGGAGGTGCAAGGTTTGGTAGATCTGTGTTGCAGCCAGACTCTGGTGTGGTCTGGTAGGACCTGGAATAGACCCCGCAGGCACTATATATTTACAGTGCAGCCATGGGGATGTGCCCCTTTATTCCACAAAGAAGTTGTAGTAAGGGTTCAGGATCACTATGAGGAGATCTGCATGGAAGTAGCTCTAAATCTGGAATAGCTGGCAATAATAGGATGGGATTAGAGATTCTTTAGGCATGTAATAACAGAGCTGAGTATTCAGAGAAACAAAGAAGTGAGTCAACCGTCATCTGAACCTATGAACATCTTGCCCAAGTTAATGAGGAGACTGGTGGAAACACAGTTTCTGAAACAGTGGCCACATTTCAAGCTAGAAGGACATAAATCATATTGGGTTGAGAGAGACCCTCAGACTGGAGAGGTTAAGATCCAACTTCTCATCCCAAAGAAGTACCGTAGGGGCCTATTTTAGCTGGCCCATGCAATACCCTGTAGGAGACACTTTGATCAGGAGAAAATGCTCAACAGGGTTATGCTCCAGTTCTATTCCCTAGGCATTCAAAGAGAAGAGCAGGAGTACTGCACCTCCTACCCATCGTGTAAGTGGATGTGTCAAAACAGGTTTCCTGGCTCCATTGATACCCATCTCAGTGATGAAGACTCCATTTGTGAGAATTGACATGGACTTGATGGGCCCTTTGGAAAAGAGCATGGCGGGTTACCAACACATTAGTAATACTCCAGAAGTACTGATTGGACACCAAAAGTCTGGTTTTCTGCTCAGCCAGGGCTGTGTCCTACCTGCATCTACCAGGCAGACTCCAGCATCAGGTTGTAGCTCCCATCCAAAACCTGGAGCAGAGGGAGCCCAGCTCAGGGTGGGGAGGGAGGATTGGGTGAAGGGGAAGGGAGGAAGGCAGTGAGCGACAGGGGAAGAGAAGAGAGTGGGGATGGGGTCTTAAGGGAAGAGTGGACTGGGGCAAGACCCTGAAGGGAAGAGGTGGGCTGGGGGGGATCTGGTTTTCAGCAATTACAAAGTTGGCTACCCTATTTAATTTATTATAGGAGACATATGGGCTCTGTGCTAGCACAGAATGGAGAATATGCAAGCATGGTTTAAATTCACATTTGGCCCCCTCTCTTCCTGGTGGCACGGGACAGATTATAGGCAGTCAATATAAACTGGGGATCAAAGGGGCTACATTCAGTGCTTTTCATTTCACTATGATGAGCCTTATGGCATAGAGCTGAGAAAAATAATTCTTAATTCACAAAAGTATATATCAAACTATTGGCACTTTTTTGGGGGTATTGCCATGTGTTTATTTATTGATATGACTTCAACAGAGTGACACTAATTTAGACTAGCTGAGGATCCAGCTATAGTGCCTACCCAGAGATTGGCTCAACTGTGAAAGCCCGGGAGGAAGGAAATGAAAATTGAGTGTGAATCAGTGTAACAGGGTGGCTGAAGAAGGGGAGGCAGGAGTACAGTCGCTCTTTTCAGCAGTAGGTCGGAGTGCTCTCATGAAAAGTTGTCATAGTCGGAGACCAACAGAAAACTGACTAGTATGCTGTAATTTTTGTTTAATGGATTTTATTGTGGCAAACAGCAGAGGTAATCTGCCTGAATAAAGAGAGGGAATTGAATGTGACTAAAAGAAAAGCAGAGTCAAAACAGAAAAACACTAAACCAGCAAGAACAAGTTTGTAAGAATCCAACCAGATGCCACTAATTTATGACTGTTGCCTTTTGTGAGAAGCTGTTCTCTGTACAGTTTAATTTTTCCTTCTCTGCTGATGTCCCTCAGAGTGACCCCCCATCCCATAAATAAAAGATGTAGTAGTGAGTCACACGCTTTCATTGCAATCATCACACCCACGATAGACCATTAACCTTCGGACTATTCCCAGACAAAAATTATGTTAACATGGAGTTACAGTTGAAAGTATATATGAGTAATTTAGAGTAAAAGGCATCACAGGGATGTTGCAATTATTCTAAAACTAAGCACTGTAAACCAGGAAATTCAGAATCCAGGCTAAATTTAAAAGAAATCTAAATGTTCTAAAGTGTGGAGAGTGCCAATTAGAGTATGCAAAGAACATTAACTCTGCCTTGCGGTGACATTATGCAGTAACAATTAATATCTTTATACATTGTGATTTTTAATTCTGGTGTCATATATGGTTCAAAAGAAGAGCTTAGCAATTCTGCCAGGAAATAAATATAAATCCCATATGTTAGAAAGCCAGAAGTTCTGAGCTCTGTATACATACATACATATATATATATATAAAATCACCACAAACTATCAGTGAATATGCAAAGCTAACAGACCCTGGTTGTTGGTGTGTGGGATTGACCGTGAGACCTCTGAAGCTAAGTGTATGAGTTTACACTGCATGAGCTAAAAGCCATCTTGGTCTTAGCTAAGGCTGTAGCAGATTAATCAATCACTTAGGAGGACAGGACACCATACCAAGCAGGGATGGGTTACATATGCACACCTAGTAATGCTATTGATCCTGGTGCTGAGCTCTCTTTGACACATATGGAACTGAAATTTGCTCTCAGTTACACTGGTTTAAATCAACAGTAGATTTATACAAACATTTTAGCTCATGGACAGCAGCCTTTACTGCCCTGTTACTGCTACAATTTATATCAGTAGTGCTAAAATAACACGGAAAGTGATAACGGCAGTAATGGCTATTGCTGCTGTCTCTCTACCCTTGAGGCTGCCAGTACCACCACAACTGCATCAAGGTCCTGGATAGGAAGGAGTAAGGTCATGTCTACCTTAGAAGCTAGGGGGTGATTCCCTTGCTTGTGTTCAAATGCTCATAGCAGCTGGACGAGAGCTAGCATGAATATACACAGCAGTGAGTGCATCCATAACTGCATGGGTGGATGCATGGCTGAGTCACACCAAGTACAATCAATAGTGTTCAGATAGATTGGTCCTTGGCTCAGCCCAAATGTGTCCTCTGCTGCTGCCTGTGCGACCATGGCTACACTGCTATTTATCCTGGTGCTAGCTCTCACTGAGTCATTGTAAATGCTTCTGTAACCTTCAGGTGGGCTAAAATTCATTTAATTGCCCTTCTCCAGTGCCTTGCAAAATAAACCCCAACCCCTAGGGAGAAAGCATCTGGAGACCCAGGATCCAGTCTGTATGGGACTCACAGCAAAGATTGCTCAGAGTCACCCTCCCACATTAAAATACTACTTAGAATAAACATAACAATGAACTTTATTAACTACTAACAGAATAAATCTTATCCTAAGAAAACAAAATGAATTTAAACAGAACAGTCCCCACCAAAACACCGTGAGAAAGATCCCCAAGAGTCCCGAAGTCCAGGTGGAGTTCTCCCAACTCTCAGCTACAGTCTTTGTTCAAGTCCAAAGGCTTGAGTGGAAAGAAGTAGCTATCCTCTTCGGTTGCAGGAATCTTCAATAGAATTCCATGCAGGCTTTTCTTTCTCCTCCAGAACCAGCACCATCCAGTCAGTTTACTGGTTAAGCAGCCCTCAGTCCCATACACATGTGCACAAACTCTGCTGCAGAAGACTCCAATGGAGGGAGAAAACATCTTGCTATTCATTCCTGGATCAGCTTCTTTCATGAATACTGAGCACATGGGCTCTTCTCACTGCATCTCCTACCTGCCACTCTCTCTGTCTGCACAGTCTGCTGCTCTCATGTGATCCTGACCACACCAGCAGGAAAACCCTGTGGAGCATGTTCAAATGCTACCACTCCCTGTTTCCAGAAGTTTCTAGTTGTGGGTAGCTAATCTGCTCAGCAACAGTAACCCACCCTCAATGGGTCTCTTAAAGAGCTAGTCTGTTTTAGGCATATGGGTTACACTTCTACTTCATAGTGTATAGAATTAAAGTTGCCTGGCCAACCTAAGAGTGAATTACCAAGAGGTTGGCCAGGCAAGTTTAATTCTGACATTTCTTAACTTTTGACTTTGAAACATTAAGATTCTATTAACATTTAAAAAAAAATGTAAATAGAAGTGTTCCCAAGAAGAAGAGTGTGATTCTATTTCTTGTCCCTTTGACTTTAGGGGAGTGACTGCAGCGCCTCTGAATTTTAGTACTTGTTTTCAGAATTCTCTGTGAACAAAGGACATATTCTGTTTGGATCCACACCCAAGCGGCATAGTTAAATTGACCTCAGTCCCTATGTAAACAGTGCTAGATCAGCAGAAGAATTCTCTTGTGGATCTCACTACTTCCTCTTGGGAAGGTGAATTAAGTACATTAATAGGTGGGATTTTCCCACTGGCATACGTAGTGTCTCCAGTGAAGTGCTCCAGCAGTGCAGCTGAGCTGCTGTAGCATTTTAAGTGCAGACGAGCTCTAAAGCTATGTCTACACTTCGCCAAATAAGTTGACTTAGCAGGTCTATACTATAAAATTAAGTTGACTTCAAAGGGACCTTGCCAAATTGACTTACAGCATCCACACTGGACATGTATGTCGACTTCTAGGGGCTAAGTGGACCTGGGACTGGTCCATGGTGGCAGGGGGGGCACCCCTTCCAAAGTGCCAGGAGGCTCAGCATTTGCCCCATTATACTCTGGTATAATGGGGGCTGAGCAGGACAGGGACAGTGGCAGGGCATAGAAGCAGGGTGGGCAGGGCTGTGTCCTGCCCTGTGGGTAGGCATGCCAGGCTCTGGCTGTGCCAGCCACCCTGGCAGGGAGGGCAGTGGGGGAGCCCTGGGGCCTTTTAAGTCGACTTAAAGTCGATTTAGGGATAATCTGCGTCCACACTGGCTAAGTCGACTTAATAAAGTCAACTTAGCCAGTAAAATCAACTTTAAACAAGGTTTAATAAAGTCGACTTTAAATTTCCTTAAGTTGACTTAAGCAGCATCTTAAATCGATTTAAGGAAATTGTAGTGTAGACACAGATTAAATTAAGTCGATTTAAGCATGCTTAAATCGACTTAATTTGTAAGTGTAGACACACCCTAAGTTATTTTGGTTAGAAATTGAATATAACCAGTTAGGCCTTCATTCACAAGCTTTCAGGAATCAGATTGCTCATCAGAGTTAAAATGAACTAATTGATTTTTAAATATCTTCCTCTTCATGTTCTAATTGGTGTTTTGACATTTGAGTCTTAAATTGCCATTTCTCAGATGACAGAGAAATACATGAATGAAAACTTTTACCTCATGGATATATTAAAGATGATTTATGCCATTTTTGCTGAGGAGGCACATAGTAAAGAGCCTGCTACTGTTATTTATTTTATTTATGCAGTTTTACCTCTGAGAGGAAAAGAATAAAATTTATTAGTCAGGATTCCTTATGCAAGCTCTTGACAGATCACATGGCATTGTGAAAGGATTAAATAAGCAGAAAGAGACAATTATTTCACTTCTGTATCTTCAGCAATTTCATGTTTTAATTTTTTCACCTGTAGAAAGTCCATGATCATACTATTGGCCACATATTATCAACTCTGGGTGCCTAAAGTTAGGCACCTAAAAATTTGGCCTGATTATTAGAAATACAGAGCATTCACAGGTCTCTTTGGGCAGGTCTTCACTGACAGTGGCAAATTTGCCACTGTCAGATCAATTGGGAAGTCAATCCCTGAAGACCATCTCCTAGTATAGCACTGGGTTGAGGGCGACTCAGTGTACTGAGGCACCATGGTGAGTGGGCATTAGGGAGTCGAAGGCAGATATGCAAATTATTCTGAGGCTATGTACACACGAGAACACTTGTCCCGCAATAAGTTATTGCGGGACAAGGAAAGCGCTATAAATACAGCGCTTTCTCATGTATACACGTGCTGTTTCTTTCGCAAAG
>ML685801.1:11141715-11156303 GCA_007922175.1 Pelusios castaneus | reverse complement strand
GGTTTAACTGTTGCGCGGCAAGAGGGTGTTGCCGCGCAACAGAGAAATTGATCGTGTGTACTCAGTTGGCTTTATTGCGTGGTAAGGAGCCTTACCACGCAATAAAGTGATTGTGTGTACATACCCTAAGTAACTTGTGTAACTCCCTTCTACTTCTGCCAAAAAGTGTCTGCATTGTAGATCAGGGCTTTGTCTTTGTATAGAGCTCTGGGGAGTCACACCTCTGAAAAATTACATCAGGCTAGTTGGCTAATTTTAGGCACCCAGGATGAGAATTTGTGACCTGTGTTTTCAAACATGAATTAATTTGACAGTGAAAGAAAGAGATAATATAATGTTTCTCTTAGAGAAGTCTCCAGGTAGCATATAAGGCATATGATACTGGCAAATGTGAGTAGTTTGTTTTTCATTCACTATATCTATATCATCTATATGAATAATGTCCAGCAGAGTCTGAGCAAATATATCTATACATTTAGAAAGAATTTTTTGCAAGTATGTTACAGAGCCTACAGCAAACTATACTCTTCATGTTGATAAGGGCACTAAGGTACTAATCACATGCATTTAAATTTATATACGTTAAATCGCTGGGGATATTCAGATACGAAGTTGAAAATGTTTCCATGCATTTTGAGGATCAAAGCTTATGTATGAAAACCAGTTTGCAGAGGATTTACAAACAAATTGCAAAAATTCTTAAATAAGGACATGGATTGCACACTGGTGGATACTGATGCCTGGACCTCCAAGTTATTGCTTTCTGTATATTCTTATCATGAAATTTGCTGTAATACAGCTGTAGTGTGAAATGGTACTTTTTCTCATTAGGAAGACTCCTTAGGCTATTCACTTCCTTACTCCTTCTCCAGAGAAGGCAGGTAGGGAATATGTGAACCTATCCCTCCCCCGTACTCTCTAAACCAATACAAGATGTGGAATAGTAATTTCCTGTTATGCCCTTTGGGATCAGTATGAAGAAGGGGAGACATTGTGACTCCAAAGTGAGTCACAATATCTTTAGAGGCTTCTACTAGTCTGATATGGCTTGTGCACCACCCCTTGTTTACAGCGGTGCCTAAATCAAAATCTAGCTCAATTTGGATAATTAAACCAATCTGGTCACTTTCATGCAGTTTCCAGTCCTTACCCATGGGGTGGGAGGTGGGGCCCCCCAGGCCAATTGGCCCCAAGCCCCGCTTCCCCCTAGGGACGACCCTGAATGCCGATTTGTTTCGAACTCCATTTCTAGTGTAAAATGTATTTAAATTTAAAACAATAGCCCTGTTTGCGATAAAACAAAAATCACTGCAACATTTTTATTTACACTAGGCTTTGTAAACTCACAGCTCTGTTTAGTTTCACAATACTATACTAATACTTTGGGCATCAGTTAATTGACATGTTCCAATAACATTTTGTTCCCTTATATGTGAGTAAAATTCCTGGGATGAAGTCCTGGCTCCACTAAAGTCAGGGGAGTTTGCTGTTGGGATTTCACCTCCTAGTTTATGATAACAGAAAATTTCACCATATGCTGTCACTATGAATAACAAGACTCTTGTGGGAACTGGTAATTCAATAGTGGAAAAATGATGCATTCTGTTGTTTTGTTTTACCCCAGGCACCTATATTTTTCTGAACTGACTATTATTCAATCATTGTAAAAATACAAAATTGTTCCACCATCCATGAGTATATTATGTTAATTATTTGGTTGCAGTTCTTCAGCATTTACTATAAGAAGCTCATATACATGTTTAGCAAGTACCAGAATAACCTGTGGTGAATAATTCATTGATCCAAAACCAGAGACATGTGCTTTTCGCTAGTTAAAATTTCTGAACATTCAGTTATTTTTTGGATGACATTTCCCGATTCCTTAAACTTTCCCATCAAATAACTGTCCACAGGAACATGTCCCTGGCTTTAATTTTGAATTACTTTACCATACCAAGTTTGAAGTACTCTAATTAGAATGTGTCAAATCCACATCTTAGATCTGTCCAAATTGTCAAATTGACAGTAACTCAGAATTCTGAGGAATATTTTTACAACTACTTAGTGAACTTTAGAAAGTCTAGTGGCTTGGCTAGCATAAGCGTTGAAAAGTTCAAATGCTCATCCCATTTTACCTAATTTCTTTGAACAACATTCTTCCGCAGCCGACTGGACTATTGCCAGTTCCAAGCATTCAAAGATCATAAGTCTAGCCTGGAAAAAAAAAATCATAAGATTGGCTCTGATAGTAATCATTGAGATTTATAAAAGTAACCTTTTTTGGATTCTTTTATTTGCTTTTAGGCGTTGGGGACTTCATATTTTCAGGACTTGTATTTTCAAACTTTTATCCACAGCCATGAATTTATTTATTTATTTTAATGAAAGCTGAGTCTCCTGTATTAACCTGAATTCTTGAGCTGGAGCTATCAGAATAACAGCAAACATTACAAGAGTAATTTTCTACCTCTGCTAATATTTTTTTTGTTCCTTTCCCCAACCTCACGAGAAGCCTGTTTCACAACTGCAATTACGCTCCAGATCTTATTTTCTTACTCAAATGTCCCTCTTTCCTTCTAGCCCACAGCTCCCTTTTGCTGACTTCTTTTTCCCTACCTTACCACCGACATATCTCAAAGTTCCCAAACTTCCCTTCTTTTGCCACAACAGGTACCCCAAACCTCAGCTCCCTTTTCCTACCCATTTGGGCGGCAGTTTATCAGGTATGAGGGATCTGTGGCCAGGAAGTTGTCTTCTGGTTTACTAAAAACATGCATGCTTTGGAGCTTTGCTAGGTCACAGACCCTCCTGAATACAGAACCTCACTTCTGATCCAAAGGAATTCCTATAAATTATTGTTATATGTTGAGCTCTTTACACAGCAGTAACAATATGTAGCAACCACGTAATCACAACTGGGTTCCACATCACTATATTTATCAACTATGCACCACCATGTTGCTACATATATTCTGTTCCCCTGGCTGGTTTTTGATGGTTTTAAAAATACAGCACACAGTAAGCACCATTAGAAGCTTCACAAACTATTTAAAAGAATGTTACTTATTCTCTTACCTTCTGGTTATACAATCTGTATGACATGAAACCAATAGTTAGTGGTTGCCAGATTGTTGAAATCAGTTGCGTGGGCTCAGCATAAGGAAAACCCAAAGATTTTTCTGTCTTTTTCCTAGTTAAGTTTTGTTAAGTTAAAGCTTTGTGCATTTCTGGAATCTTGTGTTGGAATGAGCTAGGGATTGAGCTGTCTAGATACTCAGCTCACCAAAGAGAGCAGCCCTGGTCCAGCTGTCAATTTCCCAGAAACAAACCAAACAAAACTGAAAAGACCCCAGTAATACTTTGAGGCATCTTGAAATTTAGGGAGAAATTTTCTAAACAAGAAGTAGCTTCCATTAACCTAAAAAACAGCAGACTGGTAAAAGCAAATCATTTCTTCACCATAGTTTTACCTAGTTTGGGGTCAGGATTCAATCTGTGATCTCTTTGCTTTCTTCTAAGCAACTAGCTTTAGTTAGAGGATAAATTAAGATGAATTATACTGGCTATTCTGTCACTACGTATGTTTGGATGTGAGTTAGAAGTGTAAGCTGTATTTTTTAAAAGTTCTGCTAAATCTCAAAGTGGTAGTAAACTAGAATTTTTAAGACCTGCCTTGACAAAGCCCTGGCTGGGATAATTTAAATGGAGTTAGTCCTGCTTTGAGCAGGGGGTTGGAGTAGATCACCTCCTGAGATCCCTTCCAACCCATATCTTATACGATCATAGAGCTTATAGAACAGTATTTACCAAACATAATATTGGGCAAGTTTTGGCTTCAGAGAGAATTCACAAAACATTCCCAGGGGCTGGCAAATCAATATAATCTACAAAAATATTTAAAGAATATCCCAAAGGAGGAAAAGCCATTAAGCATTATTTTCAAAGTATTAGAGCTTAACAATTGGTGATTCAAGTATTGCAGCTGAATAGATGTATAAAGTGGTGACTGCATTTATTTGTGATTAAATACGTGTATCCTGTGACAAACGCATATTCCTTATCAAGTCACAGTAAAGTTACTCCACATGGAATAGATACTTATTGTCGAATCATGCACAGAACAGCTTCTGATCTTTGTGAATCTATAAACAGACTATTGCATTGAAGTGAAGGAAAAATAAATGTAATCAGTTGATTGCCTATTAGGTCTTGCTTCCTGCAGAACCAATACGTTACACTGCCCGAGGGCTGCATTAACACAGGGTCTCTAGGGGCTGAAGCCTCTGGCCCCGGCCTGAAGGGGGGCTCTGGGATCCAGACCCTATGGCTCCTGCAAATCCAGCCCCCTTGCCCTGTTCAGCCCCCACAGCACTGGTGGGGAGGAGGGGGGCGCTGGGAATAGGAGGCTCCTGCTCTGCTGGTGCTGAGGTGGGGGGGGGGTGTCAGGGCCATGGGTCAGAGGCCGGGCTCTGTGCTTCCGCTCTGCCCAGGCCGGCTGGTCTGCCCCCAGGGGTGGGGAAGGCCAGCTCTGTTTGCTCGCTCTGTTCTGGGGTGGGGCTGGGACCAGCTGGAAGGCCGTGCTGGAGTTGCACTGTGAACCAACTGGTCCCGGCCCTGGAGTGGAGGGAACAAGGCTGTTCCGCCCCGCCCCGCTCCTGGAGGATGCCCAGCTGGCTCAGGGGCAGGATGGGAGTGTGGCCTCTTCCCCCCATCCCTGTACCATCCCAGGCAGGTGCCCCCATGGTGGTGGGGGGCTGGGGCTCCAGGCCGGGGGTGGGGCACAGTGGTGGGGCAGTGTGGGTCTCGAGGCCTGTTAATCTGGGCCCGCACTGTCCCCTGTGCTTATATAAGCAGTAGAAAAGCAGAGTGGGGAATTTTACCTACACATTTTATTAACTCAATATTCCTTCTCTTCTGGCTAAAATGGAGTCAACTTGCAAAATAAATAGTGCTTTATGTTTAATTTTTTTGCACTGACAGCATAGCAATATGAAAAATATTATGACTTGCTCTGCCACATGCAACTGAATGAATTATTCTTAACTGCTCCAGAGCCCGTCTTTGTTACAGTCTTCTATTTCACTGCTTGTCATGCACTCGCCTATCATTCATTATAGTTGATGGGTCCAGGGCAGAAAGGCTTGTTCTCTAGAGGATTTCATCTTGGCTGGCTCACCTTCAATCACGCTAATAGCTCTCTTGGCACAAATTCAGAAAGCTCTTGGTAAGAGACAATGGAAATATTTCACACATACAGTTCTATTTTTTAATTTCTACTTTTAAAAATGAACACATTGGAGCAGGTCAAAATGAAAGGCTCCAGAAAAGAATTTTGTTGTAATGAAAGAATTTAATTAAACTGTTGTACATTTTTTAATCTATAAACTCTTCCGGTGTCCTTGCTAAAGTTTTGTCTTATGTACTGGCACAGGAATTTGGTTGTTCATTGATTAACCAATGAAAACTTAGCTCCTGAATTTATTATATCTTGGTTTATGGCAAGTTTTATACATTGAGCTGAATTTATGTTAGAACGAAATAGCATTGGATCACAATTACAATATCTGATTTTTAAATTAACCTGTCTAACTCCCTCTTTAGCAACTTCACTTTCCCCACATGGCAGGGTTCCATTGCAGATCTGACATCCTCACAAATCACAAGGTAACATAGTGACAAATCCCACAGTTGGGGGGGAGGAGGGAAGGGATTAGCTTGTAGTGAGAGCATCATTTGGTGACTCTTGAATTTTCTTAACCCAATCAGTCTCATAGTTTACCGTACATTCCACTACTCCATTTTTCCTAGCCCATTTCTATTTGAATGGGACATGACAACATATGATATGCAATTTGAGGAGGAGGAGGAGGAAGGTCTAATGTATCCTAAGCAGTGGCAGGATTTAATTAAGAAAATTAATAATTCAAGACTTAAAGTTGATTTTTCTCTCTCCTAGGGATTTTATCAATATGTCCTGATAAGTGTCAGACAGCACGTGCTGACATCAGGCTATAATGCAAACTACATGTCTGGGAGTGACCTTACAGTAACTTACTAAAAGCAGGAATAACAAAGTCTCACACCTATTTTATTATCTTTTTAACTGCTATATGGGGAAATGGCACACATCCTTAGCTATACACTGCACAGTAAATGAATAAAGGAACTCAGGTAAACTGAGTGAAACTCTGAAGTTATAGTCCCGAACAGGGCTGACTGTAGAATGTTCCAATGATGAATGCAGAAAACACTATGGCTGGTAGATTTTTAAGGCAATGTTTATTCTATAACAATGAGCGTATTTTAAAAAAGGACATGATTTCAGTTAGTTTTTTGCTTTTAAATGCTGGGATTTATATTTTTAGTCTAAACCTATTTGTGAAAAAAATTATTTTTCCTTTTTTAAATGATAGGAATACAAGAAATTCAGACTGAAAAGATAAATTCATGCATCCCCTGCCCAGAAAAGCCTCATCATAAGTGATGTGACATGAACTGAATCTCAGGACAGAAGTTCACAGACAATGAGTCTAGAGATTGAAATACACTTTCTGTGCATACATACAGGAACTCACTGTCTAGAATTAAGAATCTGGACTCTTTAGTGTTTTGTTTTACAAAACACAAAATTTGTACACATGACTGCATATTAGTCTATCACCAAAGCAGAGCCAAATGGTAATTCGAAGTTTTTCTTAGATACAGACCTTGCCAAGCTATTTCCAGCAGCCTCATCAGCAAGTGCAAATTGGCTCACAACAGGTGCCTTCACAACAAGCATGCTCGTGGTTTGTCAAGAGGTGTGTGTATAGTGGTATGCTTGGGTTTGCCCTGGTCTTCTCAACCATTGCAGCATCCTCACAATGGATGTGTGGAGTAGTGATGTTGCTTAAGGCAGGGAGTCATGGTACTTATGTGGGTTTAACTGACCCAGTTACCATGTGCTTGGTTGAGCACAGTCATGTATCAACCAGCCTGATGGGAGATGAGTGGAGTCAGATGAGAGCATGGTATTCTGCTGCAGAGTAACAGAGTGCTAAACCAGATGATCAGAGAGATTGAGCATTTGTTCCCTATGAAGTGTGAGCCAATTTGCTTAGAAGATTGTTACGTGTCCTTACCATAACTGCAGTTTTTATAAAGTGGTTAAGATACGTGGGATCTATATCTAGGGCTACCCTGATGTAGACTGCGTGGAATTCATGTTTCAAATGATATGCATTGAAAATGATTCTTGATATTTCAAGTTCAATAAAATGAAAGTGAATAATGGTTGTTTTGAATGAGATTAAAGGGTCTAAATGCATACATGCATCTGTAAGTTCCCATTCTACCTTGGTGCCCAGCATGGCTTCTTGTTTTGAGTGCTCAAGAGTCTACCTACAACTTGAAAGCAAGTTCTTCTTGTCATTTGGAAGTGGTTTTTTTCTAGATGAGTAAGCTTTTCCCATCTCCATTGGTCTGAGTCCCAATATCATGAGCTCTCTCCAGGTTTTGTATCTCTCAACTGGTAAAATACTGGTCAGTAAAGAAAATGCCAGAAAACAAATGTATGAAATGTGTATAGTAGTAGTCCAGAGGTAGAATCCACAAAGCTACTTAGGTGCTTAAACCCAGGGGCCCGAGTCCCACACCGTGATCCACAAAACTCTGACTGAGCTCTATAGGCCCCTAAACTCACTTGGTGCCTACCTTTTTCAAAGAAAAAGTTTCTAGTTACCTACCTTTCTGCCTCTGAGTGTGCACAATGGTGCTTCACTATAGGTATCTAGACTCCAGTCTCCTGCCTAAGACTCAGAACAATCCATGAACCAGGGCAAATCAGACTTTCAGCTACCTAACTTGTTCAAGGGTCCAATCTGGTAGTGTTCTCTGAGAATGTCTAGTGGATCAGGCCTCATTTAAAGTCCAGCCAGAATGGGATGTGGTTGTCATGTACTTCTAGATACAGACTGGTCACAAAACTTGCTTATTCACACCACTTATGTTCATCATAAGATCCTTTAAGGCTTTGCCAGGTATGGCTGAGGTTAGTTCAAATGAGGTGTTCTCTTGGGGGCTGTCACATAAATTATACTAATATAAACCCAAAAGGCTACAGATTGGTTCTCAAGAGTTTTAAGTAGTACAGGTTAATGGAGTTTTTCCCTCCTTGCTTTTGTGCTTTTGGTCCCTTCCTCTGTCTGCTTTTCTCTGAACAGCAAGGTAAATAAATTCACAAATGCTGCATTCCAGATCTTTTCTTTAACCTCTTTAGAAAGATGACTTCTGAGTAGGCAACTGTATCCCACATAAGTTCTAGGAATATCAACAGTTGTGTCTCCGGCCTGTGTTTCTTTAGGAATGATGCCACGTGGTGGTGGGAGTGTCCCTCCCTCATTGCTCTGTGTTCTTTTGTGGGAGTGATATCCATCCCACCCCAATCTGTGACAGTGCTACTCCCTTGTCTGAGAGAGGCTCAGATATCAGGCAGGCAGATCAGCTTATGGGCCTCTGATGTCAAGAATTTTACCAGGTCAGCCCATCTCCCTTGATGGGCAGCATCCAAGGGAGGAGGGACCTGAATGCTGAGGTTTGCAATCCCCTTCTTCGATGCCTGGGGGCTGATGACAAACACCACAGCTGCATCCTGAGGATTCCTGCTGGAATCCTGGCAGTGTATGGGAGTGAGGTGCAGGCCGAGCGCCACTCACCTGCTCCTTGTCATCTTCATCCACTTCTAAGAGACTTGGGTTCTTGCTATCCCCAAAATCAGACCCTGACTCCACCCCATGAACCTCTGATCTGAGAGGGTTCTGGGTTCCAATGAAGAAGAACACACTCTTCCAATTCAGTTACCACCAGATGCAAAATGAAATGTCGCTGTAGAGGTCCCCCCACCCAGCTGCTTCCCTCAGTTTCTGACTCTCTCCTGTGCCTGGGCGATTGGTCAGGACCTGAGCTCCATTCCGGCAAAGATAGAGCACATCCTCTCCCATGGAGCTGTGCTTCCAATCCCACAATTCCCCTGCAAAGCTACTCGAATGTCATGAATCGTCACCCACCTCTGAGGCCACCACTCTCAGGGCTTCCATCAAGGTGGGGCTGCATCCTTCTTCTGCCTACTACCTATGCCCCAACTCCTGCTGACTTGCCCCAAGGGAGGGGAGGGACTGCGCATCCTGCCTAGCTCTTTCAGAGAGGCTCATGGAGCGGCACCCGTAGGCAGCCAGTTGTACCTTTGGCTGAAATCCCATGATCGCTTCTCATCGCTGGAAGTAAGGGGGTGCAAGTGGACTCAAGCTGGGGTAACCAGAAAGCAAGTGTGAAAAATTGGAATACTTTTCGGGGAGGGGGCATATTTGTATCCATAAAACAAAGTCCCTCATATTGGGCTATCTAGTCACCCTGACCCAAGCAGCAGTGTGCTCCCAAAAGCAGGGGGAGAAGTCAGGGCCAAAGCGGTGGACCCAGATCTGTCAGGGTCATGGACTCAAGACTCTCCCAGCTCCAGTAGCAGTACCATGTGGCCCCCCCTACCTTGCCCCCTTGACTAATGGGGGTGGTTGGGGCTCAGGCAACAGACCTAGCTCAGGCAAGGCACCCCAGGAACACAGAGGCAGGGCCTTCCCACACTGAAGCAGCACCATGCAACACCCCCTGCTCCTTCGCCTTCTGGTGGGGGGGGGGGCAATAAATCTGGATTGTTTGTTGGATTTCAGGCAGCTTTTACAGTATTTGTCAAATACATTAAGCCCTTTCTTGAAGCTAGAGTTTGACTTACCATTTTACTTAAATATTTTATAGAACTTTATATCTTTGAAACAATGAGGTTACAACATGCCACTGAAATTGAAGCCAAATTTTTCCTTGATGTCAATATATACAAGATTTGGTCTCCACTTTAAATGTAAATGTTACTATTTTTTTCTCACAGCAACAAATTGTACTCATGAAAAACTGGAGTGAAGGATGATGGGAAAGCCCCAGAGTGGGAGCGGTAGAGCTGAATGCCCTTCCTGACTCTGCCACAGACTTCCTTTGATATCTTGGGCAAGTCAGTCTCTTTGGCTATGTCTACATTCAGAAAGTTAAGTCGACTTTATTAAGTCGACTTGAAGGTGACCTTATTAAGTCGACTTAGAGAGTCTATACTAGACTCTGTAAATTGACTGGATAGGTCGAGGAAGAGCCAAGGTTCCCCAGACTAGGGGAGCAGCAGCCATGGCTCCCAGCTTGTCCCAGGGAGGCCGGGAAGCTGCGAGCTCCCCAGCCAGGGCTCTAGCAGGGAGAGAATCCCTCACTGGGGCTCCTGCGGCAAGGGATTCCCCTGCCACCCTGGCTGGGGCTCCAGCAGCGAGGGAATCCCCGCCGCCTCAACCGGGGCTCCAGTGTGGGATTCCCTCCCGCTGGAGCCCTGGCTGGGGAGCCCTTCTCCCCAGACTGCGGCTTCCCGGCAAAAAAGGAGCCATGGCTGCAGGTCCTGGGGAGAAAGGAACAGGGGCTCCCCCCCGCCCTAGGTTGACTTATGGAATAAGTTGATTTAGGGCATCCACACTGGCTTAAGTTGACCTAAAACTAGGTGTTATTAAGTCGACTTAAATTTTCCTCAAGTTGACTTAAGGAACAGCTTAAGTTGACTTAATAAAAGCCCAGTGTAGACAGGGAGTAAGTTAAGTCGATTTAAGCCTCTTTAAGTTGACCTAACTTGTAAGTGTAGATGCACTCCATGTGTTGCATTGTCTCTGTGTAAAACAGTGATAATATTTCTCTACCTCTCAGGGTGCTGGGAAGATAGATGTCTGAATGTTGTGAGGTGCTTGACTATCTGATGAGGGGGCCTGTATCAGTACTTCAATAGGTACAACAAACAGTGGTATAGGACACAGGGGGCACGTGCCCCAAATGTGCCCAGCTGTGCCCCAAGTCCTGCCGAGCAGTTGGAGCCGGCGGTGCCATTTTAAATTTCCTGCCCTGCTCCACTTCCAGGCATGCTGTAGCCTAGGGTGGAGCAGGGTGGGAAATGGAAACAGCTGGGCTCCACCACTGCCATCTATGGAGGCTCCATTCTCCACTCCAAAACAGCCACAGGTAAGTCCTGGCTGCTGCTGGGGAGCAATGAGAGTGTGGGCAGGGGTGAGGGGGGGCCCAGTGGCACGGCCCAGCTGCGCGGTGTGGCTCAGGCTCAGGCCTGGTGCGGCTCAGGCCCGTCCTGATGGTGCGGCACAGCTGGGGGCTCAGCCCAGCCCGGTGGCGTGGCTTGGCTCAGTGGTGCGGCCCTGCTCGGCCCGTGGTCTGGCTCCGGGGCTCTGGTAGAGCAGCCAGATTGGGCCCGAGGGCCGATCGGGCCTGGGGAAGCGGGGGGACGGGGCTCCACAGGGGGCCCAGGGCCTGTATGCCCAAAATGTTTTTTGGGGGGCAGCAATGCCCCTGACAACAAGAAAACACAGTTCCTTGAGCGTAATTTAAAATTAAATCTTGATTGAAAAAGATATATTTAGGAAAGCATTAGTATCGAAAGATGATTTCTCAGTCGGCAGCAACTTTCTTTAATGTCATTCTTTTTGTACAGCTATTTCATTCTGCTTCAGAGCAGGGTTTAAATGAGGCCTTTTGAAAGTCTGATTGAAGTGTTACCTTTTCCTGGATACACAAGGTTAGGATTTGTTTGGGACCAAAATAAGGTATTTTTATGCTAGACTTGATGAAATCATTGTCAGCAACTGTCATAACAGAAATGACTTGAAGACAGACTGTCTTGTTACAGGAGACTTGCTTTAGTGGTCTGGAACTTACAATCCATTTAGTTATGTCAAGACAGTAAGTTTCATTTGCAGTCAAGACATAATGCAATGTAATAAATATAAATTAAATTTGTTTTAGCTGATTTAATATCACGCCATTCTAATTAATTGTGGAAACAAATGATTTAGAGAACACATTAACTAGGGTAGGTAAAAAGATTTTGGAGACTTAAATAGTCATTTATTACTGATGAAAATATTAATTGGAAAGTAATGACATGGCTGAGTAAGGTTCAAGGGAGCTAGGCAATGCTGCATATTATGGTGCTAGCCTATCACCAGGAGAAATTGGAAGGTTCAAAGTCACAAGAGAAAATGAACGTGATAGGCTTTTGCTAGTTCTCAATGGGCAAGTAACAACAGACACTTTTGGCAGTTTCAGCTTGAGACTTGTATAACACAAGGGTGTCGCAGGTCACAAGGGGTACGTCGACACTTGCACCTTAGGTTGACTTAACGATGCTTAAGTCGACCTACAGAACTCCGCGTCCACACTGGGTGCTGCTTAAGTCGAATGAAGGGCTTCCTTAAGTTGACTTAATCACACCACCACTGAAGGTCGATTTAAGGCTTAAGTCAATCTTACTAAGTTGACTTAAGCCAGTGTGGATGGGGGGATAGCCCTTAAGTCGACCTAATTGGCCTCCAGGCCCTGTCCCAGAGTTCCTGGCCACTCCTCCATCGACCTAGCACCTGCCAGTGTGGATGCAGGCAGTCAACTTGAGTTTTCAGTGTGGACTCTCTAAGCTGACTTAACAAGGTTGACTTTAAGTCAATTTAAAGTCGACCTTGGTTAAGTCGACTTAACAGAGCCTCCAGTGTAGATGTACCCAAGGAGCCTATTGATGTAAGTGGGCTTTGGGTTAGGCCTATACGGTGCCTAGACAGGGAGGCTGCCTGTTGCTTGGTTCCAGCCAAACAGGTGCAACAGAACAATGAGAATCCAGCGGCGCACCCCAACACTCCCCTTCATATTGGCTGATTTGGAGCTGGTGCAGAGTTCCTTGCAAAGTTTGCAGGAGGTTAAGAAGATTGTGTGGGTGGCTTCCTTGCTCGTTCCTTCCCAGGCCTGCCTATTGGTTAGATTTCGTCCACATATAATATGCCCTGTATATGTGGGATTATCTTGCCTAAATATTCGGGTGGGGGTGGGGGAATGTAGAATGAAATATGCCTTTAGGCTCACTAGATTAATAATAGTTAAAGATACAGATTTAATGACACAGAAGTATGCAGACTTAACCCTAATTATCTGGACTGTAGTATACATACTAACCTGATACGAGTTCCAAATCTTTTCTTCTCTGAAACAAAGTGCCATTTCTACTGTGCTTCTCAAATGCACCAGCTCTGCAAAGCTGTTTTGGCAGAGTCTTTGTCAGCTACATAAATGCAAGGCTGCTGTTCTAAATGTCTGTGTTCTTAATTTGATGAGGATACATCTGAACTTCTTACTTACGTTTATGTGAGTAAAGCTCCCATTTCTTTAAGTCCAGCCAGCACAGAAAACAGTCTGTTCTTTGATTAATGCAGCAAAACAAGGCCTCTGTCTGTATGAATAATGAAAAGTGCTGTCTGGTCTGTATCCACCCAGACCTATCAGTCATGATCAGAAAAATTTCTATATCCTGTCACAGACACTCATCAGGACGAATTTCATTCAGAGTTGCGCAGGTAGAGGTCACATGCTGCTGATGTCTCTGCACCATCACTTTCATATGTTCCCACTTCCCCCATACATTAAAGGTATCCTGCCCATTCTGACTCACATAACCTTATATTTACAGTCGGATCACTGTAGAACATTAGAAGGGTGCTGCTGCAAGACAAAAAGTGTTCTTTCAAGCAAGGACATAGTTCTCCGCTATCCTGACTCTAAAGACAGACCAGGACTTGAAATATGCTATTCTGGTCCTTTTCCATTAAGTAGTCCTCCACTTAGTACCATAATGTAATTAACATTGTGGATCTCATGGCTTTTTTTAAAGCAATTAGACACCATGACTCACTTGGGCATTAGCTGAACAAACCCTCCACTGCATAATGACTCAATCAGTAAGATTGCTATCTGGCAACATTCCGAGATATCAAGAACTAAGAGCTAGCTCTTAATCTGATTTAGGGTCGTCTTTAATATTTTTCAAACATCGCAAAACCCTAGTCTGAAAAAAGTTATGAGTTATTTTAAGTACACGCTGAACCCTGAGCTGTCATTCAGCATTATGGTTCCTTTTAAAGTAATTGCATTTAATT
Source organism: Pelusios castaneus (assembly GCA_007922175.1). Lineage (NCBI taxonomy): Eukaryota > Metazoa > Chordata > Testudines > Pelomedusidae > Pelusios > Pelusios castaneus. The sequence continues at coordinate 11,142,267 of ML685801.1, read as the reverse complement.
TTGAAACTTACTGCAGCGAGTCAGCTGAAGAAATAGAGGATACAAAGCAGAGCAAAGTACATGCCACAAATTGGACACAGGGTTTGAGAGAGGATTGTGAATTATGTGCAACCCTGATTGATTTCTCCTTTTTTCCTCTTTCTGCCTTCTTCTTTCTTCGATGTTACACAAAAGACCCACAGTACTGTGAAGTTCCAAAGGAGTAGCTGTGTTAGTCTAGTTCAGCAAAACAAACAAGGAATCCTGTGGCACTTTTAAAGACTAACACATTTATTTATCGCATGAGCTTTCGTGGGAGAAATCCCACATCATCAGAAGCTTCGAGCTTCAAGCTGACGATTTTCTCCCACAAAAGCTCATGCGATAAATAAATTTGTTAGTCTTTAAAAGTGCCACCAGACTCCTTGTTTGCAATAGTGTGAATTCATCATTTCATTTTCAGTACTATTCTATATATTCATATTCTATATATTCATATTAAACAGTATGATGAGGGAAATATTTTGTGTGTGTGTATTATTCTCACAGCAAAATGACTGACCAGGTATTATT
>ML685801.1:11121037-11141315 GCA_007922175.1 Pelusios castaneus | reverse complement strand
GGGACAAGTGTTCTCGTGTGTACATAGCCTAAGTATCACTGATAGACCAAGTCTGAAGGGTAAGTGATCAAGATGTCATGCAAGGTGTTGAAAATTGGGAAGGTAGGAGGTGCTTACACATGGTTTTCTCTGGTCTGATAAATTGTCGGGCAGTGTAATGGGGCTGATACCCTCCGTCTATAGCTCCGGCCCACAGACAGAGCAGGGTGAGCCCTCAAAAGTCCGTGGTCTCCCGCCCTCAAGGCAGGGCATGGCAAACAACCAGAGTCAGTAGCCTACAGCCCTCGGGCAGGGTGAGGCAAACACCCAGAGTCAGTCTAGGCTCAAGAGCAAGGCAGGAGGGATCAACACTCTGGGAATCCTAAAAGGGGAGAAAGGGGGACACAGGCCAGCCCACACCACTGTGTCCCACCCCAAGGCCCTATCCAGTGGCAGAGCGGTCTGCCAGTGGGTCAGCAGGGCTCCAGCTGAAATGCACTGACTGCAACTCAGCCAGTACTCCCCTGCTATCCCTGGACTACTTCCTCCCTTGCCCGCGCCTAGCTACCTGGGTCCCATAGTCCTCCGCGTAGACATCTGGGCAGATAGCCAAAGGTATCCTGGTCAGGCCCTCACTGTCCATGAGCGGAAGGTCCAGCAACCTCTCAGGACTATCAGCCGACGGTAGCTCCTTCAAGTTATAGGGGCTGTCCACAGAAGGCCCCTCTCTCAGGCCCTCTGGGTCTTCTGCAGAGGGCATCTCCTCCAAGTTGCAGGGCCATCTGAAGCCAGTCTCTCTCTCTTGTCTCCAGGCTCCTTCGCTGAAGGTAGGTTCTCCTCTGGAGGGGAATACAGGTAAGGTCCTGCTTCCTAACCACCCAGGAGTTCATCTGCCACCCCTGGAGGAGGGTTAGGGCTTTCCGAAGGTGGGGGCTCTAGTGGCCGGTCTGTCCACCTCCTGGGAGGCTCTCCCAGTGGGATTTCTGTCCAGCCTTTTATACTGTCCCCTCTCCCTTTGGCTCCACCCTTTTGTTTCCTGTCCTGGCTCCATGCAGTTGAGTCTTCTGTCCAGCAGGGGGAGTGTGGGAGCCCTCCCGAGCCCTGCTTGGAGGGCAGCTGCTTCACCCTGCTACAGGCAGAATGGTGTAAAGTGGAGTTTGGAACAGTAAGATTCATGGTGACATGTCTGTTTAATCAATCTGAAGGCCAGAAGGAACCATGGTGATCATTTAGTCTAACTTCCTGTAGAATACAGGCCACAGAATGTCCCCAAAACAATTCCTAGATCCTATCTTTTAGAAAAACATCCAATCTTGATTTTAAAATGGTCAATGGTAGAGAACTGAAGGAACACTAAAGGCTTTTCCATAGGGCTGGCTTTCACTGAAAGGAAAACATCTCTGTTCCTATAGAATGTGTACAAAGACAATTTACCTTTGCCATTTGGCTCATGGAGCAATTGCTTAGAAACTCTTATCTTCCCTTGGTGATGGAAGGTCAGATTAGGGACTACTTAAAAAGTTGGATGTGCACAAGTCTATGGGGCCAGATGAACTGCATCCAAGGGTGCTGAGGGAGTTGGCCGATGTGATTGCAGAGCCACGGGCCATTATCTCTGAAAACTCGTGGCGAATGGGGGAGGTTCTGGAGGATTGGAAAAAGGCAAATATAGTACCTATCTTCAAGAAAGGGAAGAAGGAGGATCTGGGGAACTACAGACCGTCAGCCTCACCTCAATCCCTGGAAAAATCATGGAGCAGGTCCTCAAAGAATCCATCCTGAAACACTTGGAGGAAAATAGAGTGATCAGGAACAGTCAGCATGGATTCACCAAGAGCAAATTGTGCCTGACCAACCTGATTGCCTTCTATGATGAGATGACTGGATTTGTGGATGCGGAATAGCCGTTGACGTGATATACCTCAATTTTAGCAAGGCTTTTGATACTATTTCCCACAGCATTCTCATTGGCAAGCTAAGGAAGTATGGGTTGGATGAGAGGACCGTAAGGTGGATAGAAAACTGGCTAGATCAACGGGCTCAGCGGGTAGGAATCAATGGCTCAATGTCTAGGTGGCAACCAGTAATAAGTGGGGTGCCCCAGAGGTCAGTCCTGGGGCCGGTTCTGTTCAACATCTTCATTAATGATCTCGATGATGGCATAGATTGCATGCTTAGTTAGTTCGTGGATGACACCAAGCTGAGGGGAATGGTAGACACGTCGGAGGGCAGAGACAGGATTCAGGGAAACTTAGACAAATTGGAACACTGGGCCAAAAGAAACCTCATGAGGTTCAACAAGGACAAGTGCAAAGTCTTGCACTTAGGATGGAAAAATCCCATGCACTACTACAGGCTGGGGACCGATTGGCTAAGTAGCAGCACTGTAGAAAAGGACCTGCAGATTATGGTGGACAGGAAGCTGGATATGAGATAATGGCGTATTGAGCTGCATCAGTAGGAGTGTTGCCAGCAGATCGAGAGATGTGATTATTCCCCTCTATTCGGCACTGATGAGGCCGCATCTGGAATACTGTGTCCAGTTTTGGGCTTCCCACTACAGGAAGGATGTGGACAAATTAGAAAGAGTCCAGAGGAGGGCAACTTATTTAGTCTACAGAAGAGAAGACTGAGGGGAGATTTGATAGCAACCTTCAACTACTTGAAGGGGTGCTCCAAAGAGGAGGGAGCTAGGCTGTTCTCAGTGATAACAGAGGACAGAACAAGGAGCAATAGTTTCAAGTTACAGCTGGGGAGGTTGAGGTTGGATGTTAGGAAAAACTCTCTTGCTAGGAAGGTGGTGAAGCTTTGGAATGGGTTACCTAGGGAGGTGGTGGAATCTCCATCTCTGGAGATATTTATGGTCCGGTTAGACAAAACCCTGGCTGGGGTGATTTAGTGGGAGTGGTCCTGCTTTTAGCGGGGAGAGATGGGGGTTGGACTAGATGACCTCATGAGGTCCCTTCCAGCCCTATGATTCTATAATTTTGAACCTTGTGGTGCAAGTCCATGCCAGTGACTGGCTAAAGCCTGTAAGATGGTAGAGATGAGGCAAAAAGAAGTCTCTCAAGATACACAGAAATCTCCTTTAAAAACAAGGCACAACAAAGGTGATGAGTATCTGCATCTCCCTCTTTGCTTCACTGGCATCTTGGGAGTGCTGGACTTCTGAAAAAAATCTGGTGTCTTATATTTAGATGCCTAAGCGTGGCATTAGGAACCTGACTTTAGGACCTGGATTTTTAGGACCTGGCCAAGATTTGTGTGTGATTTTCCTTTTTTGAATTATTGCTCTGATTGAATCTATTTCTGCATTACCTGGCAGAGCAAAAGCTGTTATTTTCCCGTGTAAAAAGGGACAGGGAATCATTAGTAATTTAATTAGAATAATGAATCATTATTTAAAGCGTTACTATCAGGTCTAAAATATCTTACAGAAATAATGGCAGAACAAACTCATCCCTTTTTTTCCTCTGTTCTAACCTGCCAAGAGACCACCTCCTCTTCATTGAAGATACAGCCCAAAACAGAACAAGTTTTTAAAATCAAAATGATGACATTTCAGTTGGTTTGAAATTACATTGTGGGACAAAAGGAAATGGAAAATAATTAGGTTGATGTCTTGCTTTTAAAAAAAAACCTGATAAAGACTCCTATAATTACAAATTGGTTAATTGCAAAACTAATTTGTTTTCACAATTTCAATCTCAAAATTGTATCATGCCCAAATGACACTTTATACACAACTGGTGAAGCTTCATCGAGAAGCTACTTTCTGAGTGTTTGGAGGAACAAGAGCTGAATGTGATCACAGCCTCTGATTCATAAGCATAACCCTCACTGAAGTCACATTTAAAGACATCTAAAGATGGTACTGAACTGCTACCCTGAAAAGGGAGGGATTCAAACACGAGCCTCCATCCCAACAAGGTATTTTAGCATGTCCTTAATTCACAGCACGTGAACATTCTTGTTGACTTAGGCCATGCTTAAGTTAGGTTTGCGATGAACTACTTCACTGAATCAAGGTGAAAATGCTAAGTGAGGCTAACATTCCTATGTGAAGTTAATGAGGAAAAAACAGAAAATAATTGTCATTATAAAACAATGCTTTTACATAAAGCCTGATACAAAGCCTTCTAAAGTCAACACGTGAAGTCCTGGCCCAATGAAGTCAATAGGAGTTTTGCTATTGACTTCAGTGGGGCAAGGATTTAATCCATTCAGGCCCATAGTACTCCAAATGTTTTATAAAAATGAGTAATTATCATCATAGTTAATAAACAGTGAAATCACAGTGGCTCAGTCTCACACTATCCCTCTTCCCTAAAACATTTATAAAATAAGAGAATTGCTGAGTATAGAGAAGATCACACATGTAGGACAAGACAGATATACAGAATATTTAGGAACCTGGTTTCCTTTCATTGAGTTTACAGAAAGAACAAGTTACCTCACAAGGGCTGCGTCTACACTGGTAAATTAAGTCAACTTAAGCTTGCTTAAGTCGACTTAATTTACCCTGCGTCTACACTACAGTTTCCTTAAGTCGACTTAAGCAGCTTGCTTAAGTTGACTTAAGGAAAATAAAGTCGACTTAATTAAAATTAAGTTGACTTTATAGCACCACCTTTCTATTAGACCTAAGGCTTAAGTCGACTCCGTAGAGTCGACTTAAGCCAGTGTAGATGTGGGGTAGCCCTAAGTCGACTTAGGGCTACCCCAGGGCTACACCAATGCCCTCCCTGCTGGGAGGGGGCACAGGGGGAGCCTGGCATGCCCCCCCACAGGGCAGGGCAGAGCCCTGCCCACCCTGCCCCTATGCCCTGCCAGGGTCCCTGTCCCCCATTGCACCTAGGTACAATGGGGTAAAGACTGAGCCCCCTGGCATTGGGCAAGGGGTGCCCCCCTGCCCCTGTGGACCTCCCTTAGGCCCCCCTAAACCCCTAGAAGTCGACCTAGGTGTCCAGTGTGGACGCTCTAGGTCAACTTTCTAAGTTCCCCTTTAAATCGACTTATTTTTAAGTGTAGGCACACTAAGTTGACTTAGTTAAAGTCGACTTAAATTAACAAGTGTAGACATAGCCAAGTAGCCTCTTTGACTTTTTTTTCTTTTAAGAATATGTCAAATACTTGATAATTTTTTTGATTATCCATGGCAATCCCAAATCATCACATGATTTCATTTCTTTAAATGACTTGGTTATTTGAACATAGAACAAACAGTTGATTATAAATATATTTGTATCTTTGAAATATCTTTGGCTACGTCTACACTGAAGTGGCACCATTGTAGTGTTGTAACACGAGTGCTTTGACACAATTTTTTCCTTGGGCTGTTCATGCTACAGCACAGCTACACCCCACTCCATGGTCAGGGCAGATCCTAGTGGCTTAGTCTAGCTTAACGGTAGCTTTCTTGTATAGGAAGTAATACAAATACAAGGAAAATGATACATTTTAAAGGAATTTAAAAAAATGTTGATACAGTTAGCAAGCATTCCAAAACAGCCACATTAGTTATCAGGATCAATTCATTTTAATACAATAAATCCCAACCTCCTCTCTCAAGAAGTGGAAACTTTCACATGCATGCTCTAGTTTTGAGCCTCCTGAAACATTATGGATCCATAATGATCCATAATTTCCATTCTGTATTTCTGTTCACTGCTGAAGAAATATTCCAGTGCCTCTTCAACAGTAAATGAAAGAAGAGTTGAGTTTTTCTTATCGGAACAATGGACAATCAGAGATAGCATTTCTGCTTTATTGAATTACTAGTTGACATTGACAAAAGCCCCAAATGTGAATCTTGATCTGAAGGAGCCCTGATCCCAATTTGTACAATAGTCTCTCCTAGATTGCTAATCTTTTTTCTTGTCAGCAAAGGAAAAGACAAACGGAAAAGCTGTTTCTGTGTGCAAGGTCTGATATGCACAAGACCAAAATCAATAAAAGCAGCAGCAAAATCTATTACTTTCTTCTAGCCATTTATCCCCTTTAGTGAAGGCATTTTTATAACTAGGTTAGCTAGCTCCCCAGAACAAGCATTATTTTGTACTTGATTTCATTGTAGAAACTCCAGTCTTTTTATTTTTGTTCTTACCTTACTAGAACTAAAGATTTAAGCAATTTACAAAAGAATAACTCTGATGGTTAGATTGGTTCAGAGCTTGGGGGTCCTTTTAGGCTCTTCACTATTATTGGATGCACAAATTGCTGCATTAGGTACATCTACACTGCAACTGAAAACCTTCAGCAGGCCTGCGTCAGCTGACTCGAGCTGATGGGGCTGTAAAATGTGGTGTAGGTGTTCAGGCGAATGCTGGAGCCCAAGCTCTGGGGCCCCCACACAAGATGCCAGAGTCCCAGAGCCCAGGGTCCAAGCCCGAACATCTACACTGCAGTTTTACAGCTCCACAGTCCAAGCCCTGCAAGCCCGAGTCAACTGACATAGGCCAGCTGCAGGTGCTTAACTGCAGTGTAAATAGACTTATCCAAGGTGATCCATCTATACTAAAAACCTTCACACTTAGAATCCACTCATCTTCAGTAAGCTGCACTTGCTGCAAAATGCAGCAGTCTCACTACTTAGCAACACGGGTTACCATAAGCACATAACTATGATACTCCTTGTCCTCATTTCCGATTATATAAAGGGTCCAGTTCAAGATCTGTCATCGTCTTCAAAATCCTCCACAGGGATATGCCTGAGTTATCTCTTTCTTGACAGCCATAACCTCCCACCAGACCTGGAACAATTAAACTGTGACCGGGGGGGATGTTTGATAAGTCATGTTATATCAAATTTCCTTCTCCACAGCAAAAACTTATTTACTCTGTTTACTTAAGAGAATTTCACATCAATACATCACCAGTGCTTAGGGAGATGCAGTGCTTGCCTGTGTATTTTTGGGTAGACTTCATTATGTTGATGTTGACCTTTAAAACTGTTAATGTTTCAAGACTAGGTTACCTTTACTTGAGAGACTGACTTGCTTTCCGCCTCCTACCACAGGTGTGCTGAGTAGAGATGAAGGAGTTGGAACTTCCTGCTGATAAACAGCTGGGAATGGCAGGGAGATCATTCTTTGGGAGGGTCCTCAGACTTTGACATATATTCCCCTCCTTCATGTAGATCTTTTAACTTCCCAAAGTTAACACTGCAGAGCTTATCTCTCTCTCTCTCTCCTCCTCTACAGCATTTGGGAAGGTGAGTAGTAGGGTGGGAATATGGGGCAGATGCAGAGATGCCTGCTGTGAAAAGGCCACTGTATTTGCTGGCATGTGTTTGAGAGTGAATGGAACAATCTTTAAATGTCATATTCAAATAACTTGAAGCCATGGAATTTTATCACAGATATAAGTGTCCCTTCTAAAGATGGGGGTTTATTCAATATTTATACAGCTAAATAAATAGATTTGTAATCTTCTACCTGGGATAGTGCCTTGTCCAATTGGGTAGATACACTGGGAAATGGTAGGAATTCCCCTGAGGTACCTGGAAATGGATCAACAGTTGTCCTGGATATGGTAGTTCCTATGTTCTTAATGAGGTCCTTGCTCTTTTAGGAAGCCAACATTAATTGGGTCACTTCTTATTGAATTCTGCTCATGTAAAGGACATCAACTGTTTGCTCTGTCTCTGTATACTCCTGACTTTGTACTAAATTTGTTGCTGTTTGTTACAAAGACATCCACAGCAATACATTTTTTTATAGTTTTTGGTAAACATGATTGTGTCATCTTGTGCCACTGCTAATTTAATTTAAAAGTCAGACTGTATTTTCCTTTTTCATCTTTTCCACCTCACAAGTGGGCTAACAAGGTTACCATATGTGCTTGTATCATATATGCTGTTACAGATGTTTACTTGAATTTTGGTGATACAAATTACATTAGTGAATAGGCCTAATCATTTACTTTATCACATTTGTCATCCTAGGGCAAGCATCCCTAAATGTAATGTAAAAGGATTAAGTTGGAGGGATAGCAAAACTGGAAATTTCATTTATTGCCCTCAAAACCTTAGCTCTTTATATACAATGATAATCTAAAGGTCTTTTGCCAAATGTACAATGGAGAAGTCTTCTAATCCCCTAATAACTATTCATTGCATTTTCATTAAGTGGGTCTTTGGATACTGTTTTGGAGCAATTTTTTACAGACTGACACTTTTCTATTAATCCCCCTGTAACGGGATGCACCACTGGTCCAGTGCCTCCTCCTGATCACTCTGAGGATTAACTCGAGGACAACACCCCCATCCACTGTTTTGCATGCCATCATCCTGTTTCTCTCTCTAGTCTGCAGCCCCTTTCTCAACCCCCAAAGCCTCTGTGTTGTCTTCATGATATAGCCCTCTGGCTAGGTCACTCAGGGCTCCCTCTTTCTGGAACAGTCCATCAGCAGTCCCAGGCAGTCTTTCCATTCACTGCCCCAGGTATATGCAACACGCTCAGTGGCTGGTAGGGAAATGCAGGCTTCTCTCTTCTTCAGGTTCCAGTTCTGGAATGCTCAGCTCAGCAGTGCTGGGCTTCCTTTCGGGCTTCTCTGAACTGTCTCCTGCCACTCTAGTTCCCCTTCTCTCTCTGGGCACACCAGCTCCCAGAACCATCTCCCTCTTCCCAGGGAGTGATTGCCATCTGCCTTTCTCAGAAGCAGCCCCCAGTCTCTGTAGCCAATTTCCTGGCTTTATTCAGGCCACACCTGTTCCTGCACAGGTGAGACTTTTCCTTTAATCAGGGCTTTCAGTGTTCAATCTACTCCATTAAATAACCCATCTGGCCTCCTTCCAGTCCTGTATGGGGTTGACGTCCCATCACACCCTCCTTAAAGGGTTAACTCCTGCATTGCTTACTCAGTTCTCATTGAGATAAAACTCCTCTGAATATCAATCCAAATATAGATTTGACCAACAGTGTGCAAGCTGACAGTGTAGAAGAGAAGGTTAGGTGGGTACAAGACAAAGCATTTCCTCTATGTTCACAAATGATGGTATTGTTTGCTATATATTGCAGTTTCAGAAAAAGAAATCCCTGTCAGGGTAAAACTGAAGGTGGAATTTGCAAAATATATATATTATGCAATATTTTGCTACTACAGTTTGAACAAGAGGTAATTTACTTTTGTTGTTTTTCCATTATAAGCTTGATCAATGGCTTAATAACCAGATCAGTTAATACAAATTTACCTGCTAGATATGTGGGTGTTTTTGGAGTTGAATTGCAATTTGTAACATACAAGATAACGATTCTGAAGTCAGTAGAAACAAGATATTGAATTACAAGGCAAGAAATCATATGTAAAGGACCTTATATTGCTATTACCTGCCCAAAATAAAGCAATATGGCTGTCTAACTGAGTCCCACCAGATATAGACTTTTGTTTTCTGATTAATACAGTAACTGAGGACAGTCAAGCTATTCTGATCTTTGAAAGGTACTGGCTGTGAATTTAGTTAAGAACTCTCCTCTCATTCTTTTTCCATATAAAATCTTTCTCTTGCAATCGCCTAACAGTAGTGGCTCTTCTGTCCATTGGCACAGTAGTCAGATAATTTACTTGTGCTCATAAAAAGTTTTGTTAGTGTCATTTCATTAAGATGCACAACTGTGCTTTGAAGGTTATGTGCTTACGTCAGAGTCGCTGCTTTACTTAATGATCCCTTTGACTTGAATGGTACAAATTACATGAGAGAATGATACTCAATTTACTTTGGCTTTTTAAAATCGACATCTGGACAGGGAGATTTCTATATATATTAAAGACCATGTCTTTCCTAAAATTTCACCTCTTAGTTATTTTTTCTGCTGGCAGACAGTAAGCTTCAAGAAGATCTCATTCATCTTGAATTTAAAGCTGACACAGTGCTGCATGCTGCTGTGCTTGTTTGTATTTATAGGACCACATTGTGCCATTAATTTTTACGCAGAATTCCCCGTTGACTTCAGTGGATTGCTCTGAGTAATAGTTGAAGGCATCAACAGGGCCCCTACTAATGAACAAGAACTGGCTCATTCTTTTTCAGATTCAGCGTTACCCAGTTTGATATCACAGACAGTAAAATCCTGAATGAGGAACAGTTTGATATTATGTGCTTTTTCTTTCTTCCTCCTTCTGGTTTGAGTAACACTTGCCAGGAAGAACCTGAGAAACCTAACATCACAACGTGCACTACATTGTTCATCAGTTATTCAGTTTATAATAGATGAGTGAACTGGTTTGTTATTTAATGATCCTTTTCCTGTGCCAGGTCAAGCACCGGCCACTGGAGATCAGCACCAAGTGCAGCACCCGGGTGAAGGAAACTCACAATAGTGGGCCTGTGGACAGCCTCATTCTTGGGGACAAACAGATGGGCCACAAATTTGAACAAGCAGACTGACAATTCAGTCAGGATCAGATTCACCCATTGTGTGGGAACTTACTGCAAGCTCCTTTGTATTATTTAAATCTTGTATTGAAGCTATGGAGGGCGAGTGAATTGGGAGCAGCGGTGCAGTCTTTGCATACCACAGAAAGGGTCTTTATGTTGGCCACACCCAAAGTAAATAATAAAAAACCTCACTGAAAATAGGCCAGCAGTAGGCCAAGACTGAGTATGAGGACCACATTTATGTAGTATCTTGTCATCCAACTGCATTGGAGCATCGTTCCAGCTGATGGGGCCAAAACCTTAGGCTGGGGATGGTGGATTTCACCTACTTTCTCCCTTGCTCACATACAGAAAGCACTTCTTTGGGGAACGGATTTCACCCTAAACAAACTGAAGACAAGAATAGTCACACATCAGAAGAAACAAGAACTACACCTAACTCTCCCTCCCCCATCTCTCCCTTCTCATTTACAAAATATAGATCTATAAATTAAATGGTCAAAAGAGTAAGCAAGAAAATGCCACAAAGGATGGGGTGGAAAATTTGCAATAATGCTATCTGTTCTCCTGACTCAGGACTTATCCAGTGCTATCAGTTGTGTAGCTTCAAAGGTACTATATTCTCAAGTCACAGAGTAATTCCTAATCTGTTCTTGGTAGTTTAAATATGCACAATATTTTCCAGTTCCTTGATAGCCTTTTGCAAGAAGTGCTCAATAATTTTACTATTCAATTAATTAGCATGGTGGCAATTAGCTTGGCAAACTACCACTTAGAATACTTATCTTGAGGCAACTGAGCTAAATTGGCCCAGTAAGTTAGATCAAAATGATCTTTAACTGGAATTTCAATTTATATTCTAGAGTCCCCAAAAGGCATATTACTATCAGGTCAAATACCCACCAATATGACTGTGTTTCGGGAAGCAGTGTAACTCTCTGGAATCTATACACCACACCAGTTTGAAGTAGCATGAAAATACAAATTGAAACCTATTTCCCAAAATCATGAGACAATAATTTGATACTATGGATTTTTTCTCTAGTTGAGATTTTGGGGGATTTGTTGCTTGTTTTTGTGTTTTGGTTTTTGGTTTTCTGCCCTTCTTTTTTTTTCTTTTATAGCAAGTGTATTTACATAGATGGTTAAGTCAAACTTGTTAGTGTAAATGTCTTACGATGTCTATTAATTATGTTGGAATTTACTGTGTGTGTATGGTTCTTGGGGGGAGGATGGGGAAGGACCTTTTTGGGATAAAGTATTACCCACCTTTCAAAAATAAGGGGATGGAATTATGTACTTTTCTCTATTGAGTGTTCCTTTCTTAGGCCTTATGGTGGATATATCCTTAACTTCTTTTTCTATACCCAATGTGTATTTAGAAGATTATGGTTTTTTGTTTCCTTTTGTTGTCCACACATTGACACAGAACCTCCTTCCCCTTTATATTTTGTAGTATATGGCCCACTAAGACTGGGGACTTGATTTCTGTTCCTATAATTTGTAAGGTCACCACAATTTTTTGGTGAAATTATGTTGTCATGATAGAGATTAGATTAGATACTATGCATATATTATAAGGAAAAAATCAGTCATGCAGTAAATCATGTCAGGTCTAATTCTCTTTTCACTTTGGCATAAATCAGAAATAACTCCATTGGATGTACATTGGTTTCAAACTGATGTGAGCTCCAAATCAAGCCCTTAGTTCTGCAAATGCACAGAGAAAGTTCAACTTGCAATAGTATAGCAACAAATGAGTTATTCTATCTTTCCTTACAAGTCATTGTCAGAACAGGTCATCATTTGTGTCTGTTGTGCATTTCTTTTTTCCCAAGCTTCTTCTGGAATGAAACTGATTTAGATTCCAGCCACAGGAAGTTAAAAGAGTGTAGAATGTTTCTGAATAGAGATAATTAATCCTTTTACAGTTTAATTTTATTCATGAAACTTTATAGGGCTTTACTCTGCAAACCTAACAGGCACAGATTAACTCCACTGAAGTCAATGGGATTAAGTGCTAGTTAGGATTAGTAAAGATTGCTGGATTGGATTATTATGTATAGATCTATAATAAAAATACACGGAAATATTTCCAAAATATTACTTCTGTAATGTATTACATGGCATGTGTATATACATTGTACTGTTGTCAGTTGTTAGCTGCCAGTGTCTATTCTTTCCGTGTACTGTCCCAGCTCTGTGCAGACAGCTGACATAGTAGACCTCGACTGAACTGCCCAATAAGACCACTGACCAGGTTCAGTAGCAAAGGCACCTGGAAAGGTTTATTGTTGATGAAACACAGTCCTAGTATCCTGTAGCCTCTACAGGACCACTAACACATGTATGCCCATAACAATGGACCAGCTCAGTGAATGGCAGAACTTGCTGGTGTCCCCTGCCCCCTAGAAGTCCCTCCTTGCACTTATCTCCAGCACCCGCTCCCCCATGTACCTGCTGCTTCAGCCCTGCAGCCCGGCACCTTAGATGCTGCGGGGCAATCTCCCTCCGTCTGAGCCTGGGGAGAGGGGGGCTGGGTTAGTCCTTCATGATGCATGGCTAGGGAGGTGCTGAGGGGTGCCCCCAGTGCCTTCTGCATCTCACGCCCCCCACCCATTGTTAAGGGTTGGCTGGCCTGGCCTGGCCTGGCCAGGGATGCTGAATCGGGTTCCCCTCCCCTGCACTTATCCACGGTTTCTGCCTGGCTGTGGTAGACTCACTCCCCACACCCTCAAGGTCGGGTGCTGGGTTGGTGCCCACTGGGACCTGAGCCCTTCTTGTCAGTATGCCAATGATATCAGCCCTGTTCTTGCCAGGTTCTGTGAATTCGCAAGTAGGCATATTTTGTAACAGGGACAGACTTCTGCTCACAGCCTGACTCTTGCTAACTTAGCTATATCTCGCTAGGGCCTGACTTTAGTTCAGGCCTGAGGCCTCTTGTTTCAGGTTCACTCTTCTTACTATAATATATACAAGCACAAACATCATATAGGCTAATAAACTTAATACCACATAATTGTATATTATAATGGGGGTGGTTTGGATATTTTCAAGTTAGAAAAGTAAGAATAAAATACAGATCATGTGGCATTTTGATGAACTGACTGATTTCAGTGCAGAAGTGGTAATGCTATTTTAGCTGTACAGTGGAACATATATCCTTCTTGGCAAATGGATTTATCCCTTGGCTGTATTGACTATTTGTTGCCCTCTTTCTTGCTCTCCTCATTTTAGTGAATTGTGATGTATGTTTGTGCAGTTCCAGGAAAGAAGAGCACCTTGTTTAGTTTATAAGCTGTATCTGTTTTCCTCCTGTGGAAAAAAGGACAGATTTCCTATACTATTGTGCCTCTGTTGTTGCCATATTTGTAATAGGCATTCCCGGATAAGCTTGTTACATCCATGACAATACAACCCTTAAATGGATGATATCTGAACTGCTCAGATGTGTTTCATAGCCCTTACATGCTGATTGAATAAAAAGAAAAAAAGACAGATAAACTGACCTTAAATTTACCCATATGTTCTCTTCCTCAGCTGTCTAAAGGTATCAGCAACATCTACTAGCACAAGAACAAAAAAATAAATAACCCTCTCCTACCCCACCCCCAATTTTGAGTCAACATAACCACACCAGTGAACTGAAAATTTAGCAGCAATATACCTAGAAAAGTATAGCAAGGCACATAGACCCAATCCTGCAACCACTGAAGCTAAAAGACTTCCATTGAGTTCTAAGGAGACAGGATTGAGTATGGTCATTGGCAATATCAGTAGCGAAAACTCTGGAGTGTCATTTCTTTCCTTCTTCCTCTAACACTGTAGCCAGCACATACAAATGATATCAAACTGTGACAGCTAGAGGATTTCATCTCTTTCTGTTGAACTCCAGGCTGGCCAGTGATGGTCTCTGGGCTTGATCATAGCAGGTCCTATCCAGGTATGAACCTACATGCCTTGAGTGAGTCACAATTCATACAAAACACAGAATCAACACTGGGCCCCATGAATTAAGCACCATGAATGCTTCACACTCTGCAAAGGCTCCCAATTAAATATATAGGTCAATTCAAGGTCTCACTCCCATTAGTCATACCTCTTCACTGATTAGTCCTAGCTACCAGAGAAATCAGCCAACCCCCTACAGTCATGATCTCTCTTGACATTCTGGAACAATGAAATTGTTGAGAAATAGGGTAAGTCTTGTAAGTGCACAAGACAAAAATTTCTCAGGTGTTATGACTTCTTTTTTAAGAGTAAGCTCCACACAGTCTAAAAACAACCAATGTTGCTCAGTGTTCAGATCTAAACACAAAACTCACCTCTTTTGACTTGGCTTTCCATCAGCAATGCCTTCACACAAAACATGTAAGTTATTTCTCTTACAGGCTGGAAAGAAAGGGAGAGAAAGATGTATTGTTATTTCAAGGATTAAACTAAGGGGAAACGAACCGGAACGCAGTTCCAGGGCCCCCAAATTTGAGGGGCCAGAGTTCTGGGGCCCCTAAAAATAGAAAAATCTGGCGGATACACATATTCCACCCTGCCCTGGCTGCTGGCAGGTCCTACGCCCACTGTTGTTAATCACAATACTTATTGTGTTATGCAGTGTTTGTTAGTTTGTGACAAGAACTGCTATAGACATAAAAATGATTGAATTATTATTGAATTATAATTATTGAATATATATATAATTATTGAAAATTATAAATATTTTTATGGCGCGATAACTGATGCATGTGGTACTGAGAAGTGGTTGCAAATGCCTACCTGGGCTGGGGCCCACACATGCATGAAGGAGGCCCAGAGATTAGGAGGGTTCCGGGGCCCGTCAAATTATACTTTAACCACTGTGTTATTTTAATTATTCGGTTAGTGCTCAGCTACCTAGTTACTTCAGTACTCAGATGGCAGATCCTTCCGGATAGGTCTATCCCTGCAATATCTCTATTTGAGCCAAGCTGTCGCAGTCAGTGTAACACCCAATTATATATCGCATTAACAGATATAAGACCACTTATTTGTTTCAGAATTGAAGTCTATATAAGAAGGCAAGATCGAAAATGGGGAAGGATTTTTGATTCCTGGGTACCACTTGCAAATTCTTAATCAGGTTTTTTGAAAGGAGCAAGGAATTTACTGGTACTAAAAATATCTTTACAAAGTTTTTGATGGTGTTTAGTGCATATTGGGATGGGACTTCTGAAGCCTGGTCAATGATGTGTGACAGTGCAAACATGATTAAAAAAAAGCTCACGTTTATGTAGGTCTTGAGTCTCTAGGGTCTTGATTCTTGGAACTTCCCAGTAACCAAGGGCATAGCAAATTTCTGGATAAAAATGTAACAATCTGTGCAAGGAAACTTAATTTTAATACTATGCATTACAGTGGTTTCTTTTGGCAATGAGTCATTATTTGTAATGGAAGTACTGACATACATTTTGACTCATAACAGCACATGAAAAACTGCATGAAATCTTAGTGGGATTATAAATAGTCCATGTCACTAGGGCTCAATATTTTTAGCAGCCAAAATGTTTTGTATAGCATCATACACCTGGAAAATGCTGAGTTTCTTTTCATGTGTGTGCTGACATTTCTTAGCCAGGTTCCTCTTTAAACATGTGGAGCATCTGGATGGGGGAAGACCTCCTGAGCAAAGCTGTAGCAGACCATCCTTATGCATGTAATCCAAAGCTTTTAAAAACCTCATTCATCTCTCTGGGGTTTCCCTCTTGTATTTAATGCAGTTTTGAGTTGAGCTGACTTTAGTACTCTCAGTGGAGCTGTATGTGTGTTTTACTCAGCAAACTGAAACCTTGGAGGCATGGATAACTCCTCCTAAGTTTCTCACATGTTGAATGGGAAGAAAAACAAGCTTCACAGAAAGGTGTTACCACCAACAACGCTTGTTGTCACAAATAGAGCCATTGGGAGATCATAGTATTACTAAAGAACACCATATCAACTTTAAAAAAGGAATTACATAGCAATGAATGGAGAATCTACATTACTTGGTTCCATATTTAGAGGAACTATATTAATCTACTTTAAAATTGGCTAGAAATTAATTAAAACAAGTGCTTTTTTGTTTTATTTTCAGTTGCCATGATTTAGGGTACAACTGAACATTTATCCATCAATATCAGTAATGTAAATCAATGCACCATCAATTATATACTAAAGTTCCACTACAGAACTATATTGATTTTGAATTTCATGATTGTATTGTTGAATCAGAAGATGCTAGCTTTCAAGATGAGTTAAAACTAGCCTATGGACTATTCCTAGACAGAAACACTAGCATTATGGTTGAAAATGCTTATCGGTGATATAAAAACATCCTTCCCAGAATATCACGATTACCAAAAAGCATTAAGTGACTTGCAATTTTTACTGATGTCACTGAGCTCAAAATATGCGCTGTAGTGCTTATTATGTCTGTATCTGGCTTTATCTAGCTGAACTTCAGAGGAAAGAAACTGACTCAGAAACTCAAAATAAATGCAACAATGTTTAAAAAATTTTATTAAAATGTGTTAGCTAGTAATGTTTCTTGGTGACCTTCTAGTAGTCTTGGTTAATGGTGATTATTAGAATTAAATTGTTAGGGCCAAACTCTGCCTGGGATCAAACTGGTACAACTCCAGTGACTTTCAATGAGTCATGCCCATTTACATCGAGAGTGAAATGGACTCCTTCTTTTAGATACCTAAATGGGAGATGAGTCCTGTGGAAAAATCTGGCCCCATAGGGGTTTAAGCACTTCTGAAATCTGGCCTTACTGTGCATGTTAATATTCTAATTAGATCTCACTACTCTTTTGGAAAGTGCCTGAGAAATTGTAGCCCCCAGTGCATACAGGACTTTTGTACAGAAGATGGTATTAAATTACATCTGTTTCTCTTTCATGTGTTTTGCTCTGATTCCATCAAGAATATAACTGCTATTGACAGAGACATGACTACAGGTTGCCCTTCAGTGAATACTTTTGTTTCAGCCATCCACAGTTATACCTACTCTTCTGTTTTCCTACTGCCCCAAGCTACTATTTTTTTAAAAAGTAATGTGCAGTACATAGCACCAAAAACGGTTAAAGAAATAGCTCCTGCCCTTAACAGGTAGAACAAAATCACCTAGAATTTGGCAAGCATACATCATCCTTACAAGACTGTGTAAAAGGTAGCACAGAAAATGGTAGGGATTTGGCTCCATGCATTAGCAATAACTATTGTCCCCTGTCATGCCAACATTTAAGACTATACATGTGAGTTGTTGCTTTGATTTCTGTGAAGTATTCATAAGTAAAATATGCATATGCTCAAGTGTTTGCATGACTGATGCCTTAATCACTAAATCTAGTTACAACCACCAAATGAAGTAAAAATCCAGGGATAACACTGAATCACAGAAAATCCTGGAAAATATATGGTCTGTTTTTTCAGAGTCTCTAAAGTGTCAGCTCAGACTTCCCTTCCATTATAATTTGCCCTTTACATTTCTCAGAACTGTAATATCTTATTTAAATTTTGTATGTATATTCTGTGGTCAGCAGCCAATTTTTTGCTCATATTTGAGGTGGTGCAGACCAGTGGTTTTTGCGATATGGGTATGACCCGGTCGTCCTGGGATAACTATCTGAAAACACATATATCAGGGCAGGCTGGAAAAAGGAGAATACTCCCAGCACTGGTGGGTTACCTGAAGATAAACTTCCTCAACCAGTCACAAACAATATTTCTGATCCCCCTCTCTGGACATCAAGAAGCTACCATAAAATACAAACAGCCCCCTTTGCTGGTTCCCAAATAGCCACTGGGTTTAGTAAAGACAAAGTTACTTAAAACTCCAAGCTCTTTGCCAAAAAGGTTCTCAGGACCCCAAAGAGCCAGCCACAGTACACAGAACAATATAGGTTTGGATCTTACCCAAATTACCACGCTGCCAGCCAGTCCTTTAGTAACTAAAAGTAAAGGTTTATTATAGAAGGAAAGAAACAAACTATGAGAAATATTGAAGAGTCAAAGTAAATCACATACATACAATGATTAAAAGTCCATATAAAGCAAGTCCTTGGTAAAATTTGTAGTTTGTAGACTTGTATACCCTGGTATACACCCAATATCTGGGTGGATCTGAGGCTATGTACACACGATCAGATTAAAGCGCAACAAGGCAATCGCGCTACAAAACTCACGTGACCTTTATTGCGGGACAACGCGTACACACGTTGCTCCCTGCAACGCAACAAAATTACACGCATTATCGCGGTTGAGCGCAATGACTTCTGGGCACCTATCCCATCGTTCCATTTTCCCCTAAGTCGGCGCTATGAATCATGGGATGAAGGAAAGGAACGCAAAGCGCCATGGGTAAAGTGTCAGTTTCCCATGGTGCTTTGTGTTCCCCTAGCGTCTTCCTCGTTGCCAATAGCAACTCGCGCCTATTTTCAACATTGCAGTGACGCAACGCACCACTTGCAATCAATCGCAACAGCGACAGCATGGATCCCGCTATGATCTCCATTGTCGCCTTCAACATTCTGAATACATCTCGGCTTGTTGCTCAGTACGCAATGAGCTCCGAGTCAGATGAGGACACCGAGGAGCAGGGGCTGATCGATGCCATGCAGAGCAACAGCACCGCGTTGCTCAGCTCCTTCACCGATCATCTGCACACGGTGCAACGCCGTTTCTGGTCGCGAGAGACGAGCACCGAGTGGTGGGATCGCACTGTTATGCAGCTGTGGGATGACGAGCAGTGGGTACAGAACTTTCGAATGCAGAAAGCAACCTTTCTGGAAGTGTGCTCAGAGTTGGCCCCTGCCCTGCGACGGAAAGACACCAACATGAGGTCAGCCCTAACTGTGGAGAAGCGTGTTGCAATTGCTGTATGGAAGATGGCGACTCCCGACTGCTATCGGTCCGTTGCAAACCAGTTTGGAGTCGGGAGGACCACCGTCGGATTAGCCCTCTCACAAGTGTGCCAAGCCATCAATCGCATCCTGCTACGGAGGACAGTGACATTGGGCAATGTTCGAGAGATTGTGGACGGCTTTGCTGCCATGGGATTCCCTAACTGCGGGGGAGCCATAGACGGCACACACATCCCTATTTTGGCTCCAGACCATCTCGCGACGGAGTACATAAACAGGAAGGGCTACTTCTCCATGGTGCTGCAAGCACTCGTGGATCACAAGGGTCGTTTCACGGACATCAATGCTGGGTGGTCGGGAAAGGTGCATGATGCCCGCATTTTCAGGAACACTGGTCTGTACCGGAAGCTGCAAGGGGGCACCTTTTTCCCTGATCAAAAAATAACAGTGGGGGAGGTGGAGATGCCCATAGTCATCCTCGGAGACCCAGCATACCCACTGATGCCATGGCTCATGAAACCCTACACCGGGAACCTTGATCGCAGCAAGGAGCGGTTCAATTACCGATTGAGCCGCTGCAGAATGACTGTGGAGTGTGCCTTCGGCCGTTTAAAAGGGCGCTGGCGCTGTTTGTATGGGAGGCTGGACTTGGCGGAGGACAACATCCCTGCCGTGATTGCGTCATGTTGTGTCCTCCATAACATTTGTGAAAGTAGGGGAGAAAAGTTTTCCCCTACGTGGGCTACGGAGGCACAGCGCCTCGAGGAAGCATTCGAGCAGCCAGCCACTAGGAGTATTAGGGTGGCACAAGGAGAAGCTGCTCGCATAAGGGAGGCACTCAGGGAGCATTTCAATGATGCCCTTCCCTAGTTAAGTTCCATGACGCATGAGGTGCACCTTAGGATCATTTCAATAATGTGTATAAATAAATGCATTCTTCAAAGTATTTGTTACTGTTTTTATTGAAACCTGAAAGATGGGGGTGGGGTTACAGGTTGGTGTAGCTCCGGGTCTCGTAAAAGTAGCTTGGGGGGGGGGGGGGG
>ML685801.1:11096419-11120937 GCA_007922175.1 Pelusios castaneus | reverse complement strand
GAACTGTCTGGAGTGGAGCCCGGACATTAATCGCCTGGGACTGCAAAGCAATCATGCTCTTGAGCAGTTCTGTTTGCTCCTTCATGACGCTTATCAGTTCGTCCCTGTGTTTCTGCCTCCTCTGCTGGGATTCCTCTCTCCAGGCTCTATTCTCCCTTGCGGATTCTTGTGTTGCTTTCAGCAGGTCGTTAAACATATCCTCCCTGTTTCTTCGAGAACGCCGCCTAATGTTTCTCATTCGGTCAGCTGGGGTAGACACCGGCCTTGTGAAGCTCAATTCTAATACAAAAATAACAATATAGACATTGTTAACACATAGCATAGATAGCCAATGTAACCTTCCAGTAGCACATTCCACTGGAAGGTACAGGGCGGTCAACACACTACGCTGCGCTGAAGCAGACAAGGTACATTCTAATAGACGGCTTACCGGGGGCTAAGAATCGGAAGAGGGCACACAGATGGAACCCAATATCCCTCTCCTCAGAGTGCCCCTTCCATCTAGAATACATCTCCTACATGCCGCCGGTAGCAGGCCGGGACCGTATGCTGCTGCACTGTGTGCTGCCATGGTTCCCAGGGCTGTGCTTTGCAGCTGGAGAGGCAGAGTGTCCGTCTTTGGGAGCGCAGACACAAACGCTCTCCCATCTAACCTAAGTATTAGGCTCTGGAGGTACATCGAGGAAACCTTTTCTGACCTAAATGCAGATGATTATTTTACAATCACTGCTTGTATTGATGCCCTGCTAATGAATGCAGAGTAAATAGCGTGCACTGCGGGGACCCGGAAGCACCCCCATCCCAGACAATGATATTTTAGCAGGAGCAGAGCTGAATGAAGGAGAAACTTACCTGAACCCCCCTCTGCCGCCTCAGAGAACAAGCTGCAGTTCAAGCCTTGGGTGGACGTCTCAGCGGGGCTGCTGAAGAGCTCCTGGCTACATGCGGTTGCGCTTTCCTCCGTGTCATCCTCCATCTCCTCCTCCTCCTCCTCCTCAACAACGTCCTCATCCTGCTCGGCTCTGGCAATCACCGGACGAGGAGGGGCTGAAGTGTCCACGGGACTTTTGGCAGTGGTTGTGGGGTCCCCGCTGAGGATGGCTTCTATCTCCTTATAGTACCTGCATGTTGCAGGCGCTGATCCAGAACGGCGGTTTCCCTCCTTCGCTCGGTGATAGGTAATTCTGAGCTCCTTCACCTTTGATCTGCACTGCACTGTGTCTCTATCATGCCCTCTCTCTGACATGGCCCGAGAAATTATGCCAAATGTGTCATAATTCCTCCTGCTGCCACGTAGCTGCGCCTGCACGGCGGACTCTCCCCAGATGCTGATCAGGTCCAGTACCTCTGCCGTGCTCCAAAGGGGTGCGCGTCTTCCACGGCGGGCCGCCATTGCTACTGATGATCGGAGCACAAACACACTCCACGAGGAAGAGAGCAGGAAGTGAAACAGACTTGAAATTTGAAAATCCCGGGAATAAGTTCGGGGCAGGGCGGGGACAGTTTCGTCACGGCCACAGAGCGGGTGGGGGGAAGACCAGAGAGGACGACTTGGGAATGCTGGGACAGTTCCGGACTCCAGTCAATGCGCGGTAAGCGTACACACGAGCTCAAACGCGCAATATATGATCCGCAACAGCTGTTACCACTCTCGTCGGAGTGGTTGTTGGATTGCGCGACAACAAGGCACTTAACGCGCAAGAGCCCTGTTGCACATGTGTACGCCGTTGTTGCTATCGCGCGGTAATGAGCTTTAATGCGCGATAATCTGATCGTGTGTACAAGGCCTCAGTCCTTTGTTCCACAGCTTCAATTGCAGGTGAATAGATCTAGAGGTAGATGTTGGATGAAAGCTGAACAGACTAAAATATGACTGAAGACTAATGACAAAATGGAATTGGGCACAATTGCTTTTATATGTCCTTTTTTATTCCATCCTGTGTGTATGGTTTCTTAGAAATAAAATGGAGATCAGGGTCACATGGGCAAGTTCTGGTGACTCATTCAGGTCTCTTCCTAGGCCCATTGTTTCTGCAGGCTTCCTTAATGGGCCATTAAGGAGACAATCGCTGTAGACATCCTGTCTGGGGTGTTTCCTAGAATCACATAAGTTGAAACTCAAATATAATAAAACATATTCATAACTTCTAATACGGATATAACACCTACACATAACCAATATAATCATTCTTTTCTATTGGTACCCAAAATGGCATATCTCCTATGGATTATTGTAATTTTGAAATATTGATATGAAATAGTATCGTAAATGGTACCTTAAATCCAGACAGCACCACAATGGGAACCAGCCAAAAATAGATGTTAATCTTGATTGTAAGTTTAAGTACTATTTTTCCTTGTCCCATGTACAGAACAGTTCTAGAAACTTCAAATGAAATGTAACAAATCTTTTGTGAGTTTCTAATATTCGGACAAATTATAGTATTGGAAAGACATAATAATTCTTTGTTGCCAAATTAGGAACACTAGTGTAGTCATTTGGCCTCTCCTGCTGAAGGTGGAGCTTTAAAGTTTAATTTAAAATAGTTTTTCCAGGTTTCTTCTGTAGAGAGACTGTTTTCAGAAGGCAAGGGTATTGCTATGGAGATTTGATACTATGAATTACTTCTTTTTAAAGCTGTATCCTTTTGGAAGTCTTTAGGAAAAGCTCCTCAATCCAAAAATATAAACATGTACAAATGAGTAACTTTACTCATGCTCAGTAACTCATTAGTATAACTGTTTGCAGAATTATGCTATAGGTATGGAATGAACAAAGCATGGATGATGGGTGAATGATGTCATTCTCCAAAATGGATTCAGGTTATTTGGGTACCTTAATTATACTATGGCTATTTAGTTTTCTTTAAATTATACCTTCATGAACCAGAATTTTGGTAGCTTTGAAGTTTGGATAACATTGATACTTCTGTAAAGTTTTTTTTTTAACTCTGTAGTTTTGGAAAAACACTCAACTCTAACTCTAGATTTTTTTGTCTGGGAATGTATTTCAAAATAATTTATTTTCTCATTTTCATCATCTCCATAATCCATTAACACTGATTTCAGTAGATATTAATGACTGAGTTGTCTGATGATCATCATATTTTAAACCCCCAGTCACAGTCTGAATGACATATAGTATAGGGTGGCCAAACTTATTGATCCTTGGAGGTGCATATGATAATCTTGAGAAGTTCAAGAGCTGCAACGCACACACAACCTTTACACATATTAACATCCTACTTACTGATTTCTGGCTAATTACTGCAGCAGCTAGAGGCCTTGTGGTCACCATCCTGGTCATAAGTCTTTGGAAATCTGGTTGATGTGTTGTCCGGCAGGACAGAGGAGCTTGGTCAGATGTTGATTTGTGAGGACTGTACAATGTTTCGATTCTATGAGCTTCTTCATGGAGTACAGAGATTTACAGCAGTATCTTGTGTCAAAAATGGAAACGAGTCGCACACTAGGGCTATGTCTACACTATCAGTTTAAGTCGACTTAAGGAGGCTTAAGTCAACTTAAATTAAGCCGCATCCACACTAGGCTTTCATTAAGTCGACTTAAGAAATTCCTTAAGTCGACTTAATGAACGCTTAAGTTGACTTAATAAGAACCATGGGGTAGGTCGACTTAAGCCTGCTTAGGTCGACCTAACCCTTCTTTAGGTCGACCTAAGCCCAGTGTGGACATTTAAGTCCACTTTGTTAAGTCGACCTAAAGGCAGTTAGGTCAACTTAACAAAGTGGACTTAGTCCACGTCCATGAACAGTACTTTGTTAAGTCAGCTTAATAAGGTCGATTTTAAGTCGACTTAAAGTCAACATTATTAAGTCGACTTAACAAAGTCAACCTAACTTTTTGTAGTGTAGACATAGCCTAGGAAACTTCATTCCTAGACTGTGATTTATGCATCATCTTTGGAGCGTGGTCCTCCTGGAGTTCTAATAGTTCCATTTCTACAGTCTATGTTACCATAGCCACGGTTTTGGGAACTGGACAGCCTCATTGATCACGTCAACCATGAATAGGTTTACAAGAAAGGTGAAGCAGGAACCCAATTTCTGCATTTTAAAACCTGGCCTGAAAGTCATCAAGCAGTCCTTATAATTTACCTCTGAATTCCCCAAGTTTGTGATCTTCTACTTCTATTTAGGGAATGTGTTTACCTTATTCTTGAGATGGAGGAAATGGGGGAAATTTCTTGACCCCATGTCTCTTTGCAGAAAGTTTAGCTTCTTCTGAGAGCTGAAGACTGTCTGAGTAAGGTCAGAAATAATCTTATCCTTTCTTTGGAGTGCCAAGTTGAAAGTTTGCAAATGCTGCATAATATCAGTGAAAAACCTCAGATCCTGCATCCATTGCTCATCTTCTAGTTGTGGTTAGAGCTTTTCCTTTTCTTCAAAGAAAGTATTGATAGGCTCCAAAAGTGCCATTAACTTTTTTAGACGTTGCTGGTTGATAACTATCTCACAATACAGTAGGAAAATGTCATTAGGTTTGTCATCAGGATTCACCACTTTGATGACATTTTTGAACGATTGATGAGTCTTTTCATTTGAGTGAGTTAAACCTGACAATTTCTAGGATATTTTCCATACTCAAAGTATGTGCCTGCATGATACCCCTGGTGGATGATGTAATGAACAGGGAGAAACTCTGGAAGTTTGGAATAATTTTTTCAAGAGTCCATTAAGGTCTACTTCCCCCCACCCCACCCCACCCCACCATTGCAGTTGCTCCATCTGTTGTAACACCCACAAGTTTATCCAGCAGTATATTGGCATTTGTCCCTGCTTTGTCAAATGCATTCTTTACATCAGCACTGCAGGTTGTTTCTTTTAATGCCACCAAGTCCAACATTTCTTCTATGTTCAGAACCACAAGAAACAAATATCACTAGTTGTGGTTTATCTTGTATGTTTGTGGATTCATCAACAGCGAGGCTGAATACTAAAGAATTCTTCTGATCATTTTGCTTGTAACATCAGCTTTGATTTGGAGCGATGCCTCTCCATTGTGGTGCAAAATTGCAATTTGCTTTATTAGTCATTGAAGTTGTGTGTTATTTAGATTTAAATTTGCAAGCACTTCTGCAATATTCTTCTTAAAAAATTCCCTGTCACAATATGGATGACCAATGTTACATGAGAGAATGAAACTAGCTTCCTTACTGAATGTCGAAAGTAGTGTCTGTTGACTGTTCAGAAGTAATTTTAATGTGATTAGTTTCTTTTTCCTTAATTCTGATCCAGGAGGGTAGTTAGAGGGAAAGCTATTGTTATTTGTTTCATAGTGCTGTTTCAAGTTGCTTGCTTTGTAGTGAGCGAGTGACACTGCAGATAAGGCACAGGGGTTTCTTTAACAGTGAATGCAAAATCTTCCTCCCATTTTGACCTGAAACTTCAGTTTTCTTCTTCATATTTGCATTTCTTACAACACGAAGATGTCATTTTCATCTACAAAATTAGCACGGGGTTAACACTCAAATCTAAAACAAGTCAAATGTGATTTATGAACAGTAAACACAGCCTTGTATTCTTCGGAATGCAGAGAAAACCCAAGTGCATGAGGTCTGCATAACATGTCTGAATACAGAATGATGCAACTTCCTGCTATAATGTGCATGTGCAAACTTCTCTTGATCTTATTCTCTGCAGACAAGGCTGGTAGTGGGGGAGGAGTAGGGGATGGCACTTGGGGCTTCTGTCCTGTCATGGGGAGTGGGATCTTGGAGCATTAGCCCACATGGGAGCCATCTGCCAGGGCTGAAGGTGACCATATAGCAAGTGTTAAAAACTGGGAAAAAGGGGTAATAGGCACCTATATAAGAAAAAAGCCTTGAATATTTGGACTGTCCCTACAAAAATTGGGACACATGGTCACACTACCAGTGCTCCCATTCCCTCCCTACCAGCCAGGTTTCCTTTGCTGCTTGGCTTCCTTGCAGAGCTGAACTGAAGCAGTCACAGTGAGAGTCAGCATGGGGGTGGAACAAAGCAGGTTGACAGAAGGAATTCTCAACTTTAGAGCCAAATAAACTCCACAGCCTGATCTCCTCTCTCCTCCCCTCACTGCTTCATCCTTCCACCGCTGACAAGAGCTGGTTTCTGATCAGCCCCTTTCAGCTTTTGCTCCTAGCAGCAATGCAGGCAATGACTAGTGAAATGGTGGGGTAAGTTGTGGTGAGGTGTGGGGTTTTGGGACTTCTACCCTGCAGTGGGAGTTGGGTCTTGAGGTAGAAGCCCAGAGTTTCCTTCCTGGCTGGTCAGTGGAGAATGGGTGGGGCATAGGGACACACGAGCCACACTTGAGCTGTTCAAGAGCTGCATGTGGCTCGGAGCCACAGTTAGGCCATCCCATCCTTTACCTATGTTGTCTTTGAAATAAAATAACAATTGATATAATGAGATGTGAAAGTATGACTAAGTGTTATAGGCTGGGTCTACACTTGTAAATTAAGTCAACTTAAACTTGCTTAATTTACCCTGCGTCTATACTACAGTTTCCTTAAGTCGACTTAAGCAGCTTGCTTAAGTCGACTTAAGGAAAATAAAGTCAACAATGAAAATTAAGTCGACTTTATTAAACCTAGATTTAAGTAGACTTAAAGCTTAATTCGACTTTTAAAGTTGAATTAAGCCAATGTAGATGTGGGGTAGCCCTGGGAGCTTCCTTAACATTAAGGAGACAATGGTTGTAATGTTAAGGAAGCTCCCACCTACAATGGGCCAAAGGGAGAGACCTGATGAGCCATTAAGGAGACAATGGTTGTTCACAGCCTCCTGTCTAGGCATTTCTCCAGAATGACACAAGTTAAAGTATAGATATAACACCAAATTCCTAACTAACTAACTTCTAATATAAATACAATTCCTACATAAACTATATAATCATTCCCAGCAAATTACTACCTTTCTATTGATACCAAACATGACATAGTTCCTATGGATTATAGCATATATGAGATATCCATAGAAAATAATATCATAAATGCTTCCCTAAATCCAGACAGCGTCACACCCTGCCCACATGCCCTGCCAGGGTCCCTGTCCCCCTTTGCCCCATTGTACACAAGGGGTGCCCCCCGCCACCATGGACCTGCCCAAGGTTCCCCTAGCTCCACAAAGTCAACCTAGAGCATCCAGTGTGGACGCTCTAGGTCGACTTTGTAAGTTCCCCTTTAAGTCAACTTTAATTTTAAGTGTAGACACACTAAGTCGACTTAACTAAATCGACTTAGTTAAAGTAGACTTAAATTAACAAGCGTAGACATAGCCATAGTGTGCATTTTGCATGAAGTAATATGTCACATGAACAGTAGTGAAAATGTTTACGTTCAATTGACAAATAAGAATTGTATAAAATACTTGGGAATTCAAATCTGAAATAACCTACAAGATAGGTATAGTTCACATAGCGAACAATTAATTTTCACAAATGGAAGAAGATGTGGCATTCTGTGGGAAATATGTAATCTTTTGATCAGTTCTTGAATAGTGATGGTAAAATTAATACTTGTGTAACCGGAGGAATGGGCCCGCTATTGTGGGGAACTTTCCTGGCTTGTATACTACCCAGGCATGTCTGGCCAGCAGTTCCAGCTCACGCAGGGAGGGGGATCACTCTCCTGGCCACCTCATTGGCCTGTTTACCCTGTCAATCAGCCTGTCCTGGATCATTGGCCTCTCCCACTGGCCCTGGGGGATATCTGTTTCAGGGTACTGCTTCCCCAAGAAATGACCAATCATAAAGATCCACTAAGTTTCAGTAAGGGGCTAACATTCCCCTTAAACTTGTCTACAGTATATTTCTTACTTTAAAATCTTCCTATAATGATCCCATATAAATATATATCTAGTGCGTGCACATGTGCGCGCACACACACACACACAGAGGAATAAGAAACGCCAGAGCAAGTTTAGCTAATTTATACAATTTGGACTAGCTATTTCAGATATTATATGGTCCTATCAAGCCAACTAGCTGAAAGCAATAATGGAGTGGGTACACTGAATCCAGCAAAACAAACTGTCGTACTTGAAGAAATTATGAACCGCTCTCTCATTTGCTAGTAGCTCCTAGTGGGTATTGCTTGCTTCTAACTGGAAAACAGGAAAAATTGCCCATAATTAAAGTAAAGTTTTAAAAAAAAAGTAGTGTATGTGTGTGGGAGAAATTATAATTATGGAAAAATTGATGCATCAATTAAGTGACCAACAAATGGATAGGGCACAGATACATATATGAGTATTTGGGTCCCATTTATTCAATACTCCTAGAGCAGGGGTTGGCAACCCCAGGCATGCATGCCAAGCATGGCACACGTGCCCATTCAGAGCAGCATGCAGGACTCCCAGCACCCTGCTGGCCCCATCCCCCAGCAGGGCTTGGGGCCACAAGAGCAGCGTATGCGCGGTGGCTCCCGCTGGCCATGGCGCCAGGTTCCGCTGGGGGGCGGGGCCAGCAGAAGCCACCACATGTGGCTTTTGCAGCCCCAGGCCCCGCTAGGGGGCAGGAAGTGGGGCCAGCAGGGAAAAGGATATGCCATGCGGTTGCTCCTGTCCCCTGCTGGCCTTGACAACTGCTGGGCCCACACTTGTACCTGCTGAGGGTGCGGGGGGGAGGGGGGGATTGCAGCTAGCATGGGGGTCAGCAACTAGAGACACGCTCACAAAACATATCACAATTGAATGTTTTACAAATATTAAGTTGTTTGGTAGATAGCTCTTCCCTTCTCCAGAAATCACACAGAATGAGCACTGTGCTGAATGTCTGTTATGCTTGCTTCCTTTTGGATAGATTTGCTTGTTTGTTTAGGGCCTGAAAATGGTACAAGGTTGTTTTTCCTTCAGAAACTTTGAATTTGGAGTTATATAACACCTTGATTATATTAGGTTGTGCTCAGTTAGCTTTATAAGACTCAGGAGGATCATCTTAATCCTGCTTTTTATTTTTATTTATTTATTTATTTTTGTTAATTTAATGCTTATGAAGAGCCCATAAATTTGTATTGATTTTTTTTCTTACAGGTTTCAACCCCATTAGTATATAGCACAGATGGGAGTCTTCAACTCATTACAGGGAGCTAGTTTAACACTGACCCCATCCATCTGTTCTGTTTTCATTTCAGACACAGAAGAGTTGCTACAGAGAGTTTATCTATATGCATCTGCTGTTGTGCATGTACCTAGATGACAAGTTCTGAAGTTAGTGAGGCAGAACAAAGGGAAATAGAAACGTTATAATATGGATGAATAGGGAACCTTTTGGCTTGCTACCAAGCAGCAAGTATAGCTAGATTGAATTCATAACCCTGTTGCAGTTACTTAAGAAAACACACCACCATACATATACAGATTAATATTCGGGAGAGTTCGACCTGTTCGTGTTTAAAAAAATTAACAAGGCTGATGCATTGACCACCTCTTCTAAATTTAATCACTCTGGGACAATTAGAGTAATTTCGTTTTCTACTTTAGCACTCCTCTGAAACAACCACATCTGGATAACTTTAATTACTGATTTGACTCAGTAAAATGGAAAAGAAAAATGGCTACTTACAGGATTAGCAATTTCTGCTCTTCAGTGGGACTTTTTTCCTTCTTTAAAAAAGGGTTTTCCCTAAAAGTTTATTTTATTAGTCAATATAAAACTCAAGCTGAGGAAACCCTATGTGGGATAAAAACCACTATTAAAACTTTATATTAAAATGTTTGCAAATCCAAAGGTAATACCTTTTGGATTGTTTTAAAACAAACATTCTGCTTAGAAAATGTTTGCATTTTATTTCTTTTTACACTTCTTTTTTATTGTATGAAAACAGGATCTTTGCTTAATGTGTCTGATCCTGCTGTTGAGGTACAAAAGAATAGGAGTCTCAAACATGTTAATTCATTAAACAAAGCCATTTTCTGTAATTCCTTTTTCATTACTATCAACAGAGCTACTGAATAATTAGCGACAATGTTTCAGTTATGAAGGTTTACATAGGGTAAATTTGGTGTCAGAAAAATAGAGACATTTCTTGGAGACATGGATAGAGGGATGATGAGTACATAAACAGATAAAACTAGCTGTTGCATTTTGTAACAAATTTGAGAACATAGGCTCTGCACGTGCAAACACTTAAAGTGCATCCTTAACTTTATTTATATAACTAGCCTCATTGCTGCCAATGGGACTACTCACAAGTAAAATGAAACTAGTACCTAACTGTTTGAGGACGGTGCCTAGGAATTCTGATGCCATATACAAATACTATGATGTAAAAGCACTTATCAAGTGTAATTTTAATATATATATATACACACACACACACACACACACACACACACACACATATATATATATTACACAAAAATGTCGTTTGAGCTTAGTAGCAATAATTATTATAGTGTGTACAATAATATTTAATATTTTCTGCCCTTATTCTTTATTGCTAATGAAGACAGGATCTTTGCTTCTTAAGGGTTCATCTCCTTCAAGCCATTGTTCTATAATGTGGCATCATAATCATTTCTGTAGCAACCAATTGTCACCTCACAGCTGGAGGATTATTTTTCAAAGAAAACCAATTAATTCACTTCAAGTAACCAATTATCGCCCCTCACTCTGTCCCTCCAAACATTCGTTCTTTTCACTTCCACCCACCCAAAAAGCTCCCTATTATTTACAAGTTGTTTCACTATGAACAATCTTTCAAAGAAGAAAAACAAACTCACATCAAAACAGAGGATTATGATTTGAGGTGAGGAAAAAGACAGCAAGATCAGACAAATTCTTATTAAGCAAAGACCCTGTTTTCATGTAATAAAAGGAGAAATGAAGAGAAAAATATGGAGATAGATGCAAACATTTTCTAATAAGAATATTTAAAAATATTTAATGATTGCAAGCTTTTAGATATGAAGCTGTAACGGAGCATAAATGGGCATTCTAAGTTTCTCTGAATTTACTAGGGGCACCTTTGTTTTAGATATTGGTTTTCATTACATATGAAAAGCACAGAAAAATATGCATTAAAATTTAAGCACTCAGGGGTGGTTTTTAAAAAAAGATCAATCATTTCAAATTCTACATTTAAGTCCTTTTTGAAAGAAAACAATGAATTAAAAGAATAAATTCACTGCATATGGCCCAGTCTTTGTGGTCCAGGTCCTTTTTGTACTAAGTGATGGCTAAGTAGAGTGATATATTGGCAAAATGTATTGATTACAACATTAGGGATTTCTGGTCTTTTGTTTGCAAAGAGAGAATAACTAATAGGGACATCAGAAAATTACAGATTAAAACCAGCCAATCCAGACGTTTTGTATCACACATTTAAAAAAAAAAAATCAAGGCAAAATTACAGTAAAATGTTAACATACTGCTTCAAATAGTACTAATTTTGGATCAGGTTAATATTCAAAGAAGCTGGCTAAAGATTCCAGTTTGCCAGCTGGGAAGCCCTCCTCCTCTATGTATGTTGGAAAGGATTACACCATTTCTAAATACCTCTCCTCTTTTTGGCAAGTGTTGTTCCCTATTTGACTGAATTATTTAAGGGCACATTTCAGGGGAGTGAGATTTTAGATTTGCTGTTACACATTTAAAAAAAAAAAAGGATAGAAGCAACTGAACAAACCTCTCAGACCATGTAGAGTCCAACTGGTCCAAGTCTGCCTCTCTCCCATGTGGGCCCAGCACAGTGGTCAAGAGCCATTCCCAGTCTCAAGCAGTGCAAGCTGTGGCTGCTTCCCCATCCTGGCCCAGCCCCTTCGCTCTAGCCTTCTCCCATGTGGTGTGGGCCCAGTGCCCCAGGATCTGTTATGGGATTGGGCACCACCAAAAAGTATACGGACCTGGCAGCCTTGGGAGAGATCCAAGATCAATTCTCTTTCTTCTATCAGCTAATTGGGGGTTGTGGGAGGAGGTTGATCCCATGTCTCCCACATCCTAAAGGAGTACAGTTATAAGGGACGGGTCAACTCCTTCTCCTCTTTTTATTTTATGTGGGTAGAGGTGCTAAGAGCATACCTACTATCTCAGGCTCCAATGGAAAGATAGATTCACCAAGAGGGCAAGGAAATGCCTTGACAGGTTTAGCCAGAAGTTAGGTGCTGAGGGATATCAGGACTGAGGAAGCTGTGTGCACAATCAGCTGCTGTAATTTAGGTGCCTGGGAGACTTGACCAGTGGAAACAGAGGCACCAGCTGGTAGTGGCTTAGTGAATCCCATTGCTGCTTAAATGTTGGATTTTTGCACCTGAAGTAGCAGGTAGGCCTCAGAGTCCTTTTGCAAACTTAGCCCTAAGTGACTTGCCCCAGGACATTCAGAGAGTCTGTGGGAGACCTAGGAAATTGAAATAGGCTTTCCCGAAAGCTTAAACTAGCATCTTCACAACTAGACCATCCTTTATATCATCTCTCACCTTGGTCACTGGAATATCAAAGAGAACTCATCCAATCACAAACTTACCAGGAGATTTGACTTCTATTTTAGTCACCAAAAAAAAAGAGAGTCCTGTGGCACTTTTAAAGACTAACAAATTTATTTACCGCATGCGTTTTTGTGGAAGAAAATCCCACTTTGCCAGAAGCTTTGGAACTATTTTAGTCACAGTCACTGTGATCATATCAGATCAAATATAACCTTTCCCCAGAAAAATTAACTCAAAGAAATGGGTTTTTCTTATATGGAAAAATGGTAGGGGAATTTGATCCACAAGGTAAAATCTTGACCCCATTGAGCGCAATGATGCCATGATTCCACTCAGTCTTTTCTATGCTTAAGATTCTAAATGATCACTCCTTTGAGTGAATATAAATTAGTATGTGTATGCACACAGCCTGTTTGTTGTATCATTCTTATTAATATTATATTAGACCCTAAAGGAGTCCTGACCCTAACAGATACCTTTGTGTTGGGCACTGAACAAACCTGTAAGAAGCCTGGTCCTTGCCTTGAACAGTTTATGATCTAAAGAGAAGACAAACCATGTTCTCATAACAATAGGAAGTAAGTGGGGGAAATGAAGATCAGGGTAATGTAAGCTCATTTTGGGGCAACTTGAAAGTTCCTAATTTAAACCTCCCTCCACTTTTCCCCATTGGTGTACAAGTTCTGGCATTAAGGGATCTGCTGTATGCAAGCACTTCTGCGTCAGGCTATTTTCTGTCTTGTATTAGTAGTCCAGTGATACCATGCTAATTATAATGTCTTCATTAACAATTCTCTCTTAAAGCTGTTAGCTGATTGTGACTCTGTAGGTCATGTTGATTGAAACTCCAATTCACGATTTTACAGTTTCAGAGCCAAGAATGCCATTTGACTTGACTACGTCAGCTATATGCAAATTCGATCTAAAAGAGGATCTTGTGTTTGCATTGCCCAGCCAGCATAAGTTTAATGAGGCTCAAAATCTACTAAGTTCTCTTGCAGAACTAAAATAGAAAGGAAAATAAAACATGGCAAAATTAGACTGGCAGTGTTTCAAAAAGCCTCTCAAATGTCATATAGTACAAAAGTGATGCAATGGTGTGAGTGGTCTGACTTTCCTTCAACTGAGAATTTAGGGGAGTACATGGTCAGGATATTGGAAGTGGGAAACAGAGTTCTCTATCTCTAGAAAATACAAACAAGGAATCCTGGGGTGCTTTTAAAGACTAACAAATTTATGTAGTTGTCTACAGTCAAGCCCTAAGATACAAACTCATTTTCTCGGATCCCTCAGACAGAAACAGAGACCTTTGGGTGCTCTATCTAGCATTCTTAAAACTACAATACTCACCTGGGAAAGTAAGGAAACAGATTGACAGAGCCAGATGGGTACCCAGAAGTCAACTACTATAGAAGAAGTCCAAGAAAGAAAACAACATAACACAACTGGTGATCACCTACAGCCCCCAAGTCAAACTTCTATGGCACAGCATCAAGGATCTACAGCCTATCCTACAAGATGATTCCTCACTCTCTCAAAGAGACAGACCTCTCTTCGCTTACAGATAACCCCCCAACCTAAAGCAGATACTAACAACTACAGATCAAACAACAGAAACATTAAGGCAGGCACATATCCCTGCAACAAACCCTGTTGCCAATTTTGTCCACTTATCTGCACAAATGACACCATCATAGGACCTAATCAAACCAGATATTCCACCAAGGGCTTATTCACCAGCTCATCCACCAATGTGATATATGCCATCATGTGCCAGCAATACC
This sequence comes from Pelusios castaneus, assembly GCA_007922175.1. Classification (NCBI taxonomy): domain Eukaryota; kingdom Metazoa; phylum Chordata; order Testudines; family Pelomedusidae; genus Pelusios; species Pelusios castaneus. The sequence continues at coordinate 11,106,725 of ML685801.1, read as the reverse complement.
CCTCTGCCTTATACATTGGACAAACAGGACAATCCCTGTGTTTAAAAGAACAAATGGACACAAATCTGACATTGGAAATAACAACATTCAAAAACCAATAGGGGAACATTTCAATCTCATGGCTCACTCCATGGAAGATTGCTGTACTTAAGCAAGTCAATTATAAATCAAAATTTCAAAGAGAAACTATGGAGTTAGAATTCATGTGCAAATTTGATACCATTATCTTGAGTTTAACAAAGATTTGAACTGGCTTTCTCATTACAATAAGTGACTTTCCCCTATCTTTACCTCCCCACCTTCTAATATGTTGTTCCACCCTCTCTGAATCTAAACAACTGCTTTGATTTGCTGAAATAGTCTGACCTGATTCTATGACTTACACTTCTCTGCACTAATTTTCCTCCCATGCAATAAGTTCTCCATCTTCAAGCGTCTGATGAAGTGGGATTTCTCCCATGAAAGCTCATGCATTAAATAAATTTGTTAGTCTTTAAAAGTGACACAGGACTCCTTGTTTTGTTTTGTTTAACTAGACTAACATGGCTACCTCTGGAATTCTATCTCTGGGTTTCTGTTTCAACATTACTTCATGGTGGTAAAAAGTGAAACACAGCTGTCTGTTGGCCAGTGGAAAACAAACTGTGATCACAGTTTAATTCTCAGTTTAGAAGTCCACATAACAAGAGCTACCACTTACTCTTAGTCTGAATTATTGTAACTTGTAAGTGAAGCTCAAATTTAATGTGAATGCCCACAATTGGTTTAGATTGCCACATTAACTTCTATTGTTTTGTGGGGTGAGACCCACTGTATTTCGCTTTAACGCTTTTGGCATGTTCAGGGAACAATTGATTGGCTTTCTTCTCTTCCCCCAGAGATTCTGTTTTCCCAAGAGGTCATTCCTTCAGGGACTGTCTTGTTTCCCTCCAAATATATTCTCAGGCTCTACCTGCTCCCATTTCTTCTGACACTTAATTTTTTCTTCTACGCCTAAGCCCTTCAAAATTTTCACAAAATAAAGGGAGTTTGGGCACTACTTATTAAGAGGTGCCTGAGAAAGAGTGTGTGTGGACATCATCAGCAAGTCAGGCACCATAGTAAGCAGAATAGAGGACTTCAAGACTGCAGCACCTGGAATGAAAACATGGATTTAGGAAGAGTAGAACGGTGGTTTTCAAACTTTTTTTCTAAGGATCCAACAATTAGATCTTCTAGCAATGCATTCCAGTCTTTTGGTGGCTGCAGCAGGGGGTGCCACCACCCAGTGCCTGAGGGTCTTCAACCCAGTATTGGGTCCTGACCCTAAATTTGAAAACCACTGGAGTAGAAAGTTGCCAGGCCTACCTTCCTAGGGTATGTTATGAAGACAGCACAGGTAGAACAAACTTGGCACTCTTGGCATGTACTCACGTGCTAGTCTGCCCTGAAGCCCACTGCTACTGCTGGATTCAAGCTAGCTTGGGTTGGCTAGCCCTGCACATCTTTTGCTGTGTGGACATAGCCAAACACAATTCCAAATGAGGAAATGAGAAGTGATACAGTGTGACAAGACGCCCATGGGGAAAGATATCTGGATCTCTCCTATGTCTCGCTGCACAGGATATAGGAGGTATTTTAATATTTGACACTTCTAGTTTCTAGGTAGCCAGAAACCCAGAAGGCTTATTGAAGGTGGCTTAAAGAAGATTTAATACTGGTTTGTGGTTTGGGAGGCTGATGGAAGGGTAGTTGAGATACAACTATCTATCTGTTTGTTCATCTCTTAATTAAGGGATCTGCCAAGGAGATGAATGAACATGGAGACAGAGCTATTCCCTTGGCTTGAAAACGATCCTTTCACAACAGAGTTGTAGCTGGCTGTCTGTAATGTGGGAAAATGAACATTGCTGGTGTCTGGGCTGTGCTCTAAACGTACTTCAGTTGCCCAGGCTGTCAGTTCAGAATCTTTCAGAAGCAATTGGAAATTTTGATTTTTGATTGATTTTAAATCTAGCTTTTATATATATGCTCCTAAAATGGAACCAAGTTCCCTTAAGGCTAGGTTGTTCTTACAAATGATACATCTAAAGCCCTAATTATTTTTAAATCTCTCTGCTGTAACTTTTACATAACTTGCCTTATTGCATTTGCTGACTTCAGCAGTTTTATTTATTGAGTTAAGTCTCCATGCAACAATACCACCACCACCACGTCAAAAGAAACAAACAACAACAAAAATCTCCCAAATGGCTTTTAGGATGAGCTTACATCAAAATGAACTTACCTTTCTGTTGTTGCTTTAGTCTCTCATCCACGATGCATGATGGCAACAATCCTTTTCTTTCCTTTAAGAGCTTAAAAGTCCTTGAATATCTGAAATCTTTGTTGTAGAATACTTGCCAAGTATAACTGTATTTTCTTATAACTAATATCTGAAATAATTGGCTGTCCTTTCCAACACCTACATTGCTCTCTATGTAGAAACCAGAATTTAGAGACAGTAGTCTTGGACAGTATATCCATTACTCCATAGTAGCTGCTACTGTTGTAGTAGTTGTTACTCCCTAGCAACTCTGGCTCAGATCCTCAACAGGTATGAAGCTACCTAACCCCCCCCCCCATTGATATTTTGCATGAATAGCAACAATAAAACTGACAATGTCAGTTTCACATTTCATTTAGGAAACAACATGTTTTTTCATTTAAAATTTTTTTTTCAGTTTGCTGAGAAATTTCAGCAAATTTACTTTCATTTCGATGCAGAAGAAATAGAGAGCAAAAAACCCCAAGCAAACAAAACAGCCTTAAAATTTCTCATGAACTGAAAAACAGAGTCAATTTCTATTTCTATCCATGTTATAGGGTAGAGATAAATCTTAGGCCCCCCTCTGCCCTGAGCATTTCCCTTGTATACCTTTAATTTTCTTAGTGATACATGGGCTAACTCTTCTAGGGGTTTGCTATATTAAAAAAGCTGTATCAGTCTTCATGGATCCATGCAGTGGGTTCTATTGAGCATCCAGTGGAGAGCCGCTCAATCCATCCCGGAAGTGCTCTCTGTTCCACGCAGTAATTCCACCACCACCCAGAAAAGAATAATGCTGCATTGTATGGAGAGCATTTCCCATCAATACAGCTGAGCGAAGACACCACAGTAAGGGAGGGTTAAGTAAGTTGATGGGAGATATGCGTTTTACAGTATGTAGATTGCATATCTCCCATTGACCCAGCACAGCAGTATAGACCAGGCCTAGGTCTGGGCTAAGAATATCTCCTGAGAGTAGAGAAAATGGACTAATGGTTCGTGGGTGAGGAAACAAAAATAAAATCAATGTGCATATTGATGTACTAGTACTACTGATAAATGTTTTACTTGTTGACAGTCATGAACTAGAGAATTCAGGAGGCAAATTTTGGGTAAAAGGTTTTCAATGTTTGTCATCTATATTTAAATTTTCTAAGAATTCTGAACAAGCTAAATTAATGGATTATTTGAGCAACAACATCTGCCAGTTAACCCTCCCTTATGTCCGTAACCAATTACAATTCTTAATTGATAAGTGGCAGAAATCACAAGCCATGCTATCAATTTGCTTTACAGGGGGACTCTAATGACTGAAGAATGTTACTGAAGCAGCTGAAAACTATAGCCCTCATAAAACATTTGCAGGTAATTGAAATGAACCACTTCTCAGAGGTAATAACTGATCTATGCTATTTTCTAGCTACCAGAAATTCAGATGGAATGTTTGCTCAGATACCAGATAAAATTATTAGAGTTTTGTCTTAAATAAAGTTAGATGTACCTGGAATACAGGTGACTGACAAAATAAAAATACTTGGTAGGGAAATTCTTATTGAAAGTGTTTTCTGAAATTAAACAGCAAAGCTTCAAATATTTTCAAGAAAAGAGTGTGTGTGCCAGATTCCTAGTGAGTTTAAATCAGCATAGGTCTGTCACCATCAGCGAGCTGTTCTGATTTATACAAGGCGAGGATAAGGCCTGGTATTTTTAAGGTTAACTCCCCAAGAAGCCAGTTTAAAGGCTACCTTCCCCACACAGCTGACATTTTCACTGGGCTGCTGAATGCTGTTGTTTCACTACCAGCTAATCAGAACTTTGTACAGGTATTTATAGAGTGCCAATCACTGGAGTAGCTAGTCAGGAGAGTGGCTAGATTTCTCTGTGTTGGCTGTCAACCAGCATATTAATAAAGGTCAAGCCACCATGGATTACTTACCACCACTACAATGGAGCAGCTGTAGCCAGGAACTCCTGGGGAGTTGGAGATAAAGACTGACCTGTTTTTTTTAAAAAAAATACTTTAGCTGAAGCATTATGAGAGACACAGAACAAAGATTATGTTTCACCTGGCCTCTTCAGGAGATATGGAAGAGGCATGGTCTTCTCTACACATCTCTAGTTCTCTGTGTATCACTCCTCACCCATAACTGTCCCAATCCCCACATCCTTCCTTCATCCACTCTTCCATGACTCTAACTCCATATCCTTCTTACACACCCCAGATACTCTGTTCTATTTTCAGTGTTCCTCCTTTCTGCTGCCCCATCCCTGAACTCCTGTCCCTTCCTCCTTCCATGCCATGCCAGTCTTCTGGATCCCTCTTGTTGCTCATCTCTCCTCGCTTCCTCAGAACCAAACCATTCATGAACCCTCCTATCTCTCACATTAGGCAGTCTCTATGTCCAATGTGCTGCCTTTACCACCCCCACAGTGGCTGGTAGGGGAGCCTAGACACATCCTGAACATCAGCTTCCAATCCAGGAATCCTCAAACTAGCAGTTCAGGTCCATCTTTCTCAGGCTTAACTGATCCTCCCTACCCTGCTGTTTTCAGTCTCCCACTCTCCCCTTTGTATCAGAGAGTGCCACCGCTTAGAATCATAGAATCATAGAATAATAGGGATGGAAGGGACCTCACGAAGTCATCTAGTCCAACCCGCTGCTAAAAAGCAGGACCACTCCCACTAAATCACCCCAGCCAGGGTTTTGTCTAACCGGGCCTTAAAAATCTCCAAAGATGGAGATTCTACCACCTCCCTAGGTAACCCATTCCAATGCTTCACCACCCTCCTAGTGAGAAAGTTTTTCCTAATATCCAACCTCAACCTCCCCAGCTGTAATTTGAAACCATTGCTCCTTGTTCTGTTCTCTGTTACCATCGAGAACAGCCTACCTCCCTCTTCTTTGGAGCACCCCGTCAAGTAGTTGAAGGTTGCTATCAAATCTCCCCCCAGTCTTCTCTTCTGTAGACTAAATAAGCCTAGTTCCTTCAGTCTCTCCTCATAAGTCATGTGCCCCAGCCCCCTAATCATTTTTGTTGCCCTCCGCTGGACTCTTTCTAATTTGTCCACATCCTTTCTGTAGTGGGGAGCCCAAAACTGGACACAGTATTCCAGATGCGGCCTGACCAGTGTCGAATAGAGGGGAATTATCACGTCCCTCGATCTGCTGGCAATACTCCTACTGATGCAGCCTAATATGCCATTGGCCTTTTTGGCAACAAGAGCACACTGTTGGCTCATATTCATCTTCCCGTCCACCGTAACCCCCAGGTCCTTTTTTACAGTGCTGCTACTTAGCCGATCGGACCCCAGCCTGCAGCAGTGCATGGGATTTTTTCATCCTAAGTGCTTGCCTTATTAGAAGCCCCCTATCATAACTTCAGCTTTTAGGCTTTATAGAATCCCTGTCTGCTTGGTTCTCAATCAGTCTCATTTCCCTTTAGCTCACCAGCAGGTACAGCCAGTGGCTAATTGGCCTCTCTTGCCACCTTAGCCCTATCAATGCTGATGTGGGGTGAACACTCCATCACAGGTCAGCAGGAGGTCACTGTAAATGCTAAAGGCAGAACTGGCAGTGACACCTATAGTTAAATGGCTAACATTATACGCCCATCTCCAGGTACCTATAATGGCACAGTTTCCCCACCTGGATCAAAATTTTCCATGCTATGCCTCACGTTAATTTTTTATTCCAGAAAGTGTCAAGGAAAAGAGCTCAGCAGTTTCCAAGATTGATATTAGGGGGGAAACAGTTTTGCTAATTTCAAAGGGGTAGCCGTGTTAGTCTAGTTCAGCAAAACAAACAAGGAGTCTTGTGGCACTTTTAAAGACTAGCAAATTTATTTATCACATAAGCTTTCATTGGAGACATCCCACTTCATCAGATGCTTGAAAACTGGAAAAAAAAAATCAGTATAGGAAGGAGGGATAAATGCAGTGAAGTAAGTGTAATTGCAGGATCAAGTTAGATTACTTTAGCAAACCAAACAGGTTATATTGATTCAAACTGAGTGGAACAACAGGAAGGAAGGGTGAGAGGTGACAATCACTGTTTATAATGAGAAAGCCAGCCCATTTATCTATTCAATCCTGAGTTGATGGTAACAAATTTGCATATACTGAATTTGTTTTCCATTTTCAAGCATCTGACAAAGTGGGATCTCTCCCACGAAAGCTCATGCGATGAATAAATTTGTTAGTCCTTAAAAGTGCCAGTAGACTCCTTGTTAGTTTTGCAAATGTTTTCCAATTACGATGAGATGTAGCACCTCCTTTGGTTGGAGAAGCCCTCTGACATTTACCACGGGTAGTGTTGGGGTCTAAGGAGGAATTTTACCTTTCCCATGAAAATCCATCCAGAACGGGCTGACTGACAAGAGTATGAAAAATTCTCATTTGCACATGCTTGGTAGACCTTCTCAGAGGCTAGATCTCTGAACACTCCATCTGCAATAAGCATACACTCTAGCTCCACTTAGCTTGAGCTTCAGTAGAAGCCACCAACTCCACCCCCTTTTTGTCTAGAAGGAGAGGTGTTGGGCTGGGAGCTAGTAAGTAGTCTGTATTCTAGTCTCAGCTCTAATTACGAATATTATTACCTCCCTTATCCTGCTCCCACTTTTAGACATAGGCAAGTATAATTCTCCCATTTTGTAGGCAGAAAAACTGAGAGGATTCACAAGGTCATGTATGGGGAAGCTGAGAATAGAATTGTATCACTAATGTGGCAAATCCAAGCCTTATGCACTTATCCACCCTGCCTTTCAGCATGAATGTGTACTTGGCTAGGCTGTTTGTAATCATTACACCCCAACTCACCTTCAGAGACAGTTATAGACTCTAGGAATCCTGACTCCCAATATTGTTCTGCTTGTTAGCAAGTAGTGGTGTAAGTGTAACCTTCGGGTGGGCTAAATTCATTTAGTTGCCCTTCTCCAGTGCCCCACAGAAATCAATCCCAACCCCTATGGGGAAAGCAGCTGGAGACCCAGGATCCAGTCTGTACAGGACTCACGGCGAAGCTTGCTCAGAGCTACACTCACACATTAAAATACTACTAAAAACAAACATAACAATGAACTTTATTAACTACTAACTAAATGAACCTTATCCTAAGAAAACAAACTACAATTAACCAAGAACAATCCCTTGCATGAAAGATACCCAAGAGTCCCAAAGGCTGTGTGGAGTTCACCCAACTCTCAGCTACAGTCTCTGTTCCAGTGTGGAAGCTTGAGTGGCAAGAAATAGCTGTCCTCTTCTTTCTTTGCTGGGATCCTCTGTAGCATTACATGCAGGCTTTCTCTTCTTCTCTGCAACCAGCCCTCAGTCCCATATGCATGTCTGCAAGGTCTGGTGCAAATGACTCCTTTACATGGAGAAAACATCTTGTTCACTCCTGGCTCAGCTCCTCTCCAGAACACTGAGCACATGGTCTCCTTCCAAGGCAGCTCCTGCCTGCTGTCTGCTCAGGCTGCTGCTCTCCAGTCATCAGACTGATCACACCAGCAGGGTACACTGTGGAGCATGCTCAAATTGCTACCACTCCCTGCTACTGGAAGTTTCCAGTTGTTTCCAGTTGTGGGTCACTAATCTGCCCAACAACAGTAACCCACCCTCAGCAGGTCTCTCAGAGATAGCCTTTTCAGGCATATGGGTTACATAAGCACCTGGGAAAGTGAGGATCATGTCCCCTCTAGTGGCTGGTTCTCACATGTGCTAGCCTACTATCCGTTACTGTACTGTGTTAGCTGTGCTCTGAAAGTGAACAGCTTTCGCTTGGGCTCAATCTTCACCATGACCAATCAGTGGGTCAATGTCAGGGCTGGATTAACCAGCCTGGGGGCCCCAGGCTGCTCCCCACTGTGTGCTCCTCTGCCTGAACCCCATCCCCTATAATGGAGCCTATCACTGGGGTTAGGGGGCCTCTGGGGCCAAAGGGTGCTCCTGGCCCGGCCTCACTCTGGCCAGTCTGCCCCCAGGGCTGGGGAGAGGCTGGCCATTCCCCTGTGCAGCCCTCCAGGGCCATGGGTCCTGGAAGGCCACACCAGAACAGCAGAGACCACGCCAAGAGCCAATTCCCCCCACCTCCCAGCTGGCCCAAAGGAGGTGGGGGGAATTGGCTCTTGGTCTCCAGGGATCTGCCTCCCCTGCTGGCACTGAAGGGGATGAGAGGGAGCCAGATAGCAGTTTTAGGGGCTGGAGCCTGGGGCTTCAGCCTCTAAAGCCCCTGTGATAATCCGGCCCTGAACAATGTGGTTCCATATAATGAGATTTCAGGGTTTTTATTCTCAATTTTCTTTTTTAAAAACCTAGAAGACTGTGCTATACGTATGCTTAAAGACCATTAAGGTTGGAAAGTCAAGCACCAGAAGTTAAGAATGCTAGAACTGAGGTTGCCTGTGCAACATTTTAAGTTGATTTCTTTTTTGGGGAAAGTGGGGATGACTGGGTTTGGGAAAAAAATCAGGCTTTTTAGATCACTAACTTCAGTCTTAACCATGGAGCAGCTTGCATTGTGTCATGATAACCAAGCATTACAGTATCTTACTGAATTTACTATAACGTTACTAATTGTAAAATTATAGACAACAGAGTCTTGTGGCACTTTTAAAGACTAACAGATTTAGTGCCACAAGACTCTGTTGTCTTTCTACAATAGACTAACACGGCTACCCCTTTGGAATTTGTAAAATTATAGTTGTTGCTCTACATTTACATCAGCCATATGAAGAAGACTGAATTTCCTTGTTCTACCATCTTTCAGAAATGCCCATTAAATCAAAGTTCTCTTTGACTGCAAAGGGTTCTAGTTAATCTATTTTTGTTTGTAACATGCTTGCTTCAGTGTATGTGTCTATATCTGCATAGACAATCAATCATAGCTGTGAGTATGCCTAATTGTATATCTCCTGTCTGTGCCATCCGTTGGCTTTTCTGTTTGAGTTTATTGACTGAACTGAATAAGCTACTTAGAGCATGAATTCCAAAAAGGCATGCATTTTCATATCAACTAAAAAAGAAATATTGGAAAAAGTTTAAAATTTCATTAAATTTGGAATTTTTGTTCATCATTCCAGCAAATGAGGCCCTGACCCTTTACTGGGCCCTTATGGATCTAGCAATGAGATCCGGGGCCGAGACGGTTAATAATGCATTTGATGTTGTTTCTATGACCATACAAAGAGCAGAGTTCCATTGCAGAAATGTCTCTTGAATAGTATAATTGACACATATGGATCACTTAAATTGGTTTACTATTTGGGAAGATGCTGTGTACACACAGATATATGAAAATAGAGGAGGAAGCTTAGGTATAAACTACGTTACTGGGATTTCTCCAGAGAAAATTGGTTTATCTTTCACTTGCCTATAAATTCAATTTGCCTCTTTGACTTCCTGTATTGATACAAATGGAGTAAATCAGAGGATGGTTAAAGTAGGCATGTCTAGGTAAGCATTTTTCATTCCCTTTTCTCAATTAGATGAGCTGCAATTGCATTAGAGACGACTCTGCTCCTAAAGCTCATAAATATTCCTAATGCATTCTGTCTAGCTAAACGTATAGTGACGCAGTCAACTGCTCTCCTGAACCTTTCTTTCCATTTTTTGACATGCTTGGAGAGCTACATTTTTACTTGGAGTTATTGCTAGTTGAGCTGTAGAAATATTGAGAGTTCTTTGTATGCCTTCATTTTTTCCTCATATGGGTACAGATTGTCCAACTGTCATATACCCATTAGACATCAGATTGTAGCTGGAAGCAGAATTTTACAGCAGAGGCTGGCTTTTTAAAAGCCATTCTGGAAAAGCTTCAAAAGTAACTTTCAAAACATTTCATAGGACTTTTTTTTTTTTTTTTTTTTTGCCCTAAAGAGGAATACAGTGGGAAAGAAGAGGGAATGGGAGGAGTGCAAATGCATTTTCTTGGTAGTTTTGAAAAAAGTCCGTTGAATAGATATTTTTCAACACACACACACACACACACACACACACACACACACACACACACACACACA
>ML685801.1:11080357-11096409 GCA_007922175.1 Pelusios castaneus | reverse complement strand
ACACACACACACACACACACACACACACACACACACACACACACACAAGATGACTGAATAGTAAAGACCAAAAGAGAAGTGCCAATAATTTCTATTGTTTTGAATTAATAGGAACAGCCTATCATTCTGAAAAAGGCTGCTTTATTAAGTCCTTTTGGGGTTATTCAAAATACATGAACTAATTGTTCACTGGATTTATAAACAAAGCCAAACATTGAGTCGGTTGCACTGTTCTTCCAGTGTAGTGGTCAAGACTTTCTTTAATAAAAGAAAAAGGAGATAAAAATGACAGATCCTGGACTGAAGATTTGCTCCGTGATACTGATAGAAAAGAAATGAGAATAAACATATGAAAACAAGGATATAATCTAATCCAGTGTTAGGGGCTTGTCATAGCATGGCTGGCCTCTGATTAAAATAGGTTCAGCTCTCCTCTGTATCAGAGCAGATGCTCCCAATTGGGCCAGTACTGGGCTATAAAAAGTAGTTGAGGGCATGTCACTGAGAACAGAGCTAGAAGGGGAAATCCAGAAAACAGTAGGAAGTGAAAAGCTCTTGTATGGATAAGCCCCCCCTATGGCATGGTGATTTGGTGTCCCCGTCCACTGAGTAGAAGGCTCTTGTGGGAAATCATGACTGGGTTTGGCCCTCAAGGCCAGTGCCAGAAGGCTGACCTCTGACCAGGAAGAGCTGGCAGGATGGGTTGTGAGAACAGACTGGGATGAAAGAGGAACTCTGGGTATGAGAGAAGACACCTGAGCTAAGTGTGGACTTGGATATGGTGATGGATTTTATGTTGGGACCGCAAGAACTGTTAAGATCTGTGACTGTTTCTGTTATCAAACCAGCCCCAGGTAGGGTGATGGTAACCCAGGCAGTAAGCCTGTGTGCAATTTGTAAGAGGTCCTGAAGAGGGGGAGAAACCGAGGAAGACCTCTACTCACAAGGAAGTGCTCAGGAGGCAGCTGACCTGGTTTCAGGACGGTAATCCCTGCACAGGGCCTATACATGCCACTGTACTCCTAATACTCACCCTTGTCCCAAACCTTCATTACTATGTATGGATGCAGTTAATATACAAGGAATTATTGGAAGCTAAGCAGGTATGTTAAAATGGCACCAGTTTATTCACTGCCAGTTTAGAAAAAACCTTACTCTCTGCTTATGCCATAGGTATCAAATCCAAGCAGTCAGGTTTTAATTCCCAGGTAATCTCTTGATTGCACCAGATAATTTCATAGAATAGGGTGAATTAAATAGACATTTTTATGGTCCTTCACAGAGATAGTCTACTGATGACAAACAAGTCCCCAGCTTTTTCTTTGCATATATTCAAAATGGCAGTAATTAAATCATTACTGGACCTTGCTAAAGAATCAAGTCCCAGATTACCACAGACAAGGAAAACTGCACCTCTTAGCTAAATGAAGATATAAAACCCTATGATGCAGAACTTATAAGTGTGTGATAGCTGCCAGGAAGCAGCATACATCAGAAAGATAAGCAAAATGCCTTCAATCTATATTTACAGAGAAATAAATCCAACTGCTAGTAGTGTAAGCAAGAGTAAAATTTGGGGTGATGCTGAAGTACATTTTATGCTCTCCTCCCAATGAAACCTATGATGAGGTTTACAAAGTGCAAAAGAGAATATGATTGATTGCAGAAAGCTTTCAGGTATAAATAGGTGTAAGCTGCCAGGTAAGCTGCCATCTTAAACAGGGAGACACCTAAGCAAAGATGGGCACGATCAGTATTTGACTAGAAGACCTAGTAAAATCCTCTCACCACAGGAATCTTCTCACTGCCCACTCAGCAGGTAACACTCTTCTCTCTGGATCAGGAATGAATCCACACCCCCACAAAAATAAAATAGCATTGTGTAGCTGGAATGGTGTCAGCTTTTGGAAGACACAGGGAACTGGGGGCTGGATCGCTCAAGGTCATTTCAAGACCTCCTGATAACATCCCTACTCTTGAAAATACCTCCATGTCCTACCCAAGTTTCAACTCCTGTAATCACTCTATGGCTATGTCTACATTGGCAAGTTAGTTTGAATTAAGGAAGCTTAATTAGAACTAACTTAAGCCTTGGCTACACTGAGCTTTCATTAGTTCGAATTAAGGGCTTCCTTAATTTGAACTAATAGATTCGCTTATACTTTTCGAACTAAGGGTTAATTCGAACTAGTTAGTTCGAATTAACCAATGTGGCCATGTTAGTTCGAACTAATTGCTTAGTTCGAACTAACCGGCCCATTGAACTCAATGCAATTTGCTAATTCGAACTAAGCAAGTGCCATGAATGGCACTTGCTTAGTTTGAACTAAATTTTGTTAGTTCGAATTAACTTAATTCGAACTAAGTAAAATTAGTTTGAATTAGTTAGTTCAAATTAACTAATTAGAACTAACTTTAGTAAGTGTAGACATAGCCTATATGACTAAGTTTCTCTTCTTGTTTCAGTTAAGTCTGTTCTACCCATCCTCCACAAAAATATCCTGTTGCATTGCCTGTACAAAACATCGGCCATCTTCTATTCTAGGTGTGGTAGCATTTCTATGATAAGCCATACCACTCTCCCACGTACCATTTGTGTGTCATTTGGAGATCCAGCAAGCTGCTATGTAAATTTGAGATGTCCTTTAACCCCAGATCCAAGCCTGCTCAAACTCTGAAAAGGGCAAGTCAAAACCTGGGAACAAGCACAGATCATGTTTCCAGGCATCAGTCCTTTTCTAAAAGGAACACAACTTGTTAGAGGCTTGTTCTGGCAAGCCTTTGTGTGAACACACAGGAGAGTTTAAGGGGAGTAAAAAATTCCATCCATCCATTGCTGGAGCCCCTGTGCTAGGGCTATCTAGGGCTATGTCTACACTTGCACTTTTAAGTCGAAGTCGACTTAGTGTGTCTACACTTAAAATTAAAGTCGACTTAAAGGGGAACTTACAAAGTCGACCTAGAGCGTCCTGATGAGCCATTGAGGACATAAAGAATACAACCATTATATCCTTAATGGCTCATCAGTTTACTCCCTGGGATCATATCACCTGGCAAATTCCTAAACATTAAGGAGACAATGGTTGTTCACACCCTCCCCTCAAAGACATTTGTCCAGATTGACACAAGTTAAAGTATGGATATAACATCAAATTCTTAACTTCTAATCGAAATAGAATTCCTAGACATAAACTATATAATCATTCCCAGCAAATTACTACCTTTCTATTGATACCAAACATGACATAGTTCCTATGGATTATAGCATTTATGAGATATCCATAGAAAATAATATCATAAATGCTTCCCTAAATCCAGACAGTGTCACACTGTGCCCACATGCCCTGCCCTTTGGGGGGCATGCCAGGCTCCCCCTGTGACCTCCCCGGCAGGGGGGGCATTGGTGTAGTCCTGGGGTAGCCCTAAGTCGACTTAGGGCTACCCCAGGGCTACACTGGCTTAATTCGACTTTAGAAAGTCGAATTAAGCCTTAGGTCGAGTAGAAAGGTGGTTTAATAAAGTCGACTTAATTTTCATTAAGTCGACTTTATTTTCCTTAAGTCGACTTAAGCAAGCTGCTTAAGTCGACTTAAGGAAAGTGTAGTGTAGACGCAGGGCACATTAAGTCGACTTAAGACAAGCTTAAGTCGACTTAATTTACCAGTGTAGACGCAGCCTAGAACTCTAGCAGGATAGTGAGGCACCTGTTTTCCTTTCACTTTCCCTTGCTCCCAGAGTCTCCATGGTTTAAAAGCTGTCAGAGAGGTGTGGGGGAGGATGGGACCATGACTGCCTCCCCTCTGTAGCCAGCTGAGGTAACCAAGCACACAAGGAAGATGCTGCTACATTTTATGTAAGCATTGTGTACACAATATCCAGAGGGGTAGCTGTGTTAGTCTGTATACAGCAAAAACGATGAGAGTCATGTGGCACCTTAAAAACTAACAAATCTCTTCAGGCATAAGCTTTTGTTGGCTCCAACCCACTTTGTCAGATGCACAAACATGTTCTGCCCTCTAGAAGGAAATCTGGTCATTCCAATTGACTGCACTGTTGCATGGAACGTAATATTTAGTATTAGATTTTTGCCCTATAATTTTATTTTTCTATGAAGAAACATTTAATTTTTTAATGGAAAATTTAAATAATAAAGTTGCAGATACTTATTTAAATAAATTCAGATTAAGTATGAGAAGTGAGAGAAATTTAGGTTGAACATGGTATTTATAAAATGCCAATAGGCTTTTATTTAGTCTTAAGAAAAAATCTCAGACCCATGAAAGTCCTTTGACTTCAGGGATATTTCAATAGTGAAAATAAGCAGAATATATTCCTTAGACTGCAAATACTGTGGCTTAGTTTAAATAATGAATAAGTAGCTTACCTTTTTCAGAATATGAGTCTCCTCTTTCCTAAATCTTTTATGAAATTCTTTATAAGGTGTAATAGATGTTTAAATTTTGATATTAAATAGAATGTCTTCAGTCTCAGGAAATACGTTATACAGCATTTTCTTACACAACATGTTACAAGAGTCATTCAGCATTATCAATTTAAGCAGAAGACCTGTGCTGTGAGAAATATGGATACTTGGAGAGGTTTTTAGAGACTAGGTCACATGGCCACTGGTGTTCAAATGTAAAAAAGCAAGATTTTAGAAACTTCTCTTGAAATGTTAATACCTGATGCATTTTCCCGTTTTAAAGAATATTCTTGTTGTACTTTTCAGACAGTAATCCTGCAAACATGATCAGCTGCTTCTTCATCATGTCTCATGAAGAAAAGTCACTTTTTGTAACACCCTGCCTCTGTTTTCCCCTCTTTAGGGTTCTCACTTAAGAACTCCACACAATCTCTCAGTAAGACCCAGCCCTGTTTGGGGACTTGTACTTTTATTAACACAAACACAAAAAACTTCCACTCAGCATTAAGCTAGGCATAGCCTCTCCTCCCAGAAATACAGTCCCTTCCCATTTGGGGCAGATGCAAAGTTAGGCCTGGTCTGGCCTGCCTTCCTTCCCTCCTTGCTTGTTCTCAAAAGAAAAATAAATTTTTCAGCTAGCTTTTCTTACTCAACTCCTTCCTTAAGGACTAGTGCAAAAGACAGCTTCATTCAGTAGGTCTCTTTTCAGCTCTGCCCTCATTGGACCACCTTTTTGATCCTTTATAGCCCTGGTGTAGCCCTGCCCCCTCAAATTGGCTCAGCTGGGAATGCCTGCTCTGGAACAGGGGAGTTGGACCTATTTTATTCACAGGGGTCACCTCCTCCCCCAACAGGTCTCATTGGCTATGTCTACACTAGAAAAGTTAAGTTGACTTTATTAAGTCGACTTAATAAGGTCGACTTTAAGTCAACATAAAGTCGACCTAACAACTTTTCTAGTGTAGGCATAGCCAATGAGACCTTTTTGACCTTATTAAGTCGACTTAACACTTTAAGTCAACTTAATAAGGTCGATTTAGGTGCTAATCCCTGTCCACACTGGCTTAAGTCGACCGAATAAGGTCAACTTAAATGTTAAGTCAACCTAAAACAAGGTGTTATTAAGTTGACTTAACTTTTCCTTAAGTCGACTTAAGGAAATGCTTAAGTCAACTTAAGGAAAACCCAGTGTGGACACAGAGTTGTTTAGGTTGATGTAAGCCTCCTTAAGTCGACCCAACTTAGACAATAAGTAAAAAGACAAAATAGACCTTGCTGTTTAGTTTATAAATTTATGCTGTAGGCTGATTGAATAAAGAATGTCTCAATTCCTGGTGCCTGCAAATTGCAGATGCGTCAAGGCCAGGCTTTAACAATCTGGACTGTCATATACAGAAAAACCTGGCAGGGAAAAATATGGGACCATCATCATCTTCTTTATTTTTTTAAATTTTATTTGTTGTAATATGGACCCAAAAAAGGGGAGGGGACATTGTGGTATAGTGGAAGTTGGTAGTCTTGGATCTAAATTCTGGAATCATTTGAGGCTTTAATCTGTGAGATATGTTTGGAGGAGGCCAATATTTCTGCTGTGAGGCTAGGACAGTGAAAGCACATCTCAGCATCAAAGAGCTAGTCCATAGCATTAAGGCCCTTAAAAACAATATTTTTAACATCCAATCATCCCATGTCTGTGATGGTGGGTCCAATGAAAGCCACGATGTAATTTGTGAGCTGAATCCTTGTTTCAAGTGATTCCTGCTGAGTGTAGCGTCTCAGCTACCATATGTAGACTAGCTGAAACATAGGAAAGGAAAGGAAATACCGATATGAAAGAAAACAAAATAAAGAATGGGGACTGACAGGATTCAGCTGTCAATATGGAAGGCACATTTGGAAACTTCTAATGTATGCAGCTTCTAGGAAAAGATCTGAGCTGACTCCCAGTCTCCAGTAACTTCAAACACTGCTGAGGAAGATCTGGCACAATACCCCTCCCTGAGCTTACTCTGTGCCAGGTGACTCTAGTGAGTGGCGGCAGTTAATACTGTTAGATAGCTTGTTCTTTATCATTGGACACTGTAATTTCTTGGAGCCTCACCTAGCAGTGTTCTAGAAGAGACACTGGGTTTTTTTTGTGCTGAAGATATGTCTGACGAGAGATGTTGTTTGCTCTTTGAAAATGCAGAGATGAGGATGCAATTTACCTGACATCATTTGCAAATGCAATGCTGCTGGCAAGCACTTGTGTCTACTACTAGAGAGGTCTATGGACCAGTGGTCCTTTGCAGAGTGAAGTCACTGGGGAGATGTGGGACAGCTGATGCCATCTCTTTGTGTGCTACAGCTTGATCGTATGTTAAAAATATCTGAAATACATGAAGCACTTCTCTAATGTTCATGTATGCCTTTGCCGTAAGGACCACAGATGTTCTGCAATGGTGCATGGGAGAAGTGGTGGCCAGCAGACTTGCATGGGAGTGGGCTGTGCAATAGAAAGAGGGAATGGAGGTCGGCTCTGAGTTAATTTCATTTTTAAAATGTGGCCTATGAAAGAGTTTGAGAACTTGTCTTTGAAAATGTTTAGGTCCTAAAAGACGCTACCCATGATATGTACTGTCCTAGCCTGTTCAAAAACCCACTACTTTCTCCGTATTTAAATCTCCCCTGAAGGCCCGCTCTTTTTGTGATGCCTACCAGAAACTAAGTTATCTATATATCCATTTCATTCATATGTCTAAAGAGAGGGAATTGCTCTTTTATATGGTGGGAGGGAGCTGAATGGAGGAAATAGGGGCATTAAAAACTGAAGTTGGGGAAATACTGAGGGGGAAATGAGAGGGTTAAAACTATGGCGTAAGGATATGGGAGGAGACAGTGGTTAATTTAAATGGAAAAGAGAAAATGGCAACCAACCACCATGTAACTAATAAGTTGAGTCTGTTATCAGCCTGAGCATCTTGCCTCTGTGTTATAACTCTTTTCATTCGTAAGTTTAGGTTGGGTGATCTGGGGAAGAGCTGTGGCTTGTGGGTGCTACCACAATCTAAATAATAATTACTTTTACTGTAATACACATACTTATTCATAGAAAGATTAGAGCCATTCTTTATTACTGATGCATCTCTGTACAATAAATATGTAGATTGAATAATATTTATCAAGCACTTGCTTTATTTGAGTGTTTCTAGTCTTCACCAGTTTCTAGTCCTACCCAACCTATTGCGTAGACAATTGTTTATTATATATTTTTGTATTAGTGTATTGCATTTATAAACTCTGCATATTAAATGTATGAACTACAGAAGGTCTCATGGATAAGTAATGATGACAAGTGGTATGTTTTATAAGACCAGGCCAACACTGGCCGCGGAATTTGGTGACAGTCGAAGGGAAATTTAAGTTGCATATCTCCCTTTGACTTCCTAATGCCTTCTTACAGTGGCATCTCTGGGTCAAAGGGAAATGCTGTCCTGTCAACTCAGTGCTATTCTTCTTGAGAGGGTGGTTTTAATGTGTCGACTTCCAGGTCAGCTGAGCAGATCTTCACTGACTGCTCAGTTGATCTAGAAAGATTGAAGTGATGGTGGCGAAGTCGCCGCCATCAATGTAGACTTGGCCTGAGTCACCGTTTTAAATAAAACACTATGGAGTGTCTGATTAATCACATCCCTAGTTCATATCAGCACTGATGTTAGCACAATATGCAAATACCAGGCCTGATTCTGAATGAGTGGGAAATACAAGACTTTCAGCACCAATGGGAATTGCACCTCCTAGAGTCAGAACTGCTGCACTTGCCATGAAGATTTTTCCATTCTCCTGTTTCTGTGCAAAAAAATAAAATGAGAAAAAAACAAAACACTTACAGTGATGAGACAAACTGCTTAAAAGCAAAGCATGAGTTATGCTGCTGTGACAAGTAGCATAAAACTGCATGAACTTTTCTGAGAATCTCTTCCCCCACAGGGCACAAGAAACGCCTACTAGCTGAAAACGGTCAAAGTAAACAACTATCTTAATAAATTTGATGTGGCTTCTGTAATCTCATGACATCAGAAAGTGACACTGACAGTCCCTCTCTCTGGAGCTTTCATGTTCTTGCCAGTTTCTGACAGACAGTAAATACCCTTACTGGACTGTCTGGTTTAAAGCAAAACTCATGGTAATTCGGGGAGACAGTGAGAACTCAGACATTTAAAAACCCTTTGTGTAAATCATCGCACTCTTTATTACATTGTGAAGCTTTATAAAATGTTCTGAGTAACGAGAATGTATCTATCACACACTGACACATACTTCTTAAAATTCTTTATAATGTAGACTAGTCCACAGCAGTTGGCTGGCTTTTGGAAGTGTGGGAAAAAACCCCAAACTAGGTGTCTTAGATGTGTGGGGTAAGTGTTGCACATCAAATGTTGGTTGGTACTATGTGGTTCTCTGACCTCTTTGGCTGTAGCCAAGGACTTTCATCCACTTTTGTTTTTACCCAGTCCTGTGGCTGCTGTACAGTGGGTGGTCCCCAGTATAAGCTAGGGTTGCTCTAATTTTCACCTGTTATGAGTGAGCCCCTTTCCCCAAGCCATACTCCTTATTGTGACAGCCAGCTTCAGGATTGGCAGAGGAGCATCTATGTTCACTCTTTGCCACTTAAGGATCTGCCTACCCTGAGGTGATCCTGTTACAGCCAGCTACATCATATTTAGGACTGCTTTGTGCTGGTGGAACAATGTAAAGTGGCTCTAATACAGCTAAGGACTGCAGCCGTGGGTTTTACAATATACATTGGTGCTGTCTCTAAAATTTAGAGTTGTATGTTACAAGTTTCTTAGGTACTGGCAGAGTAGGACTGGGTAGGTGTTCAGATTTATATGCTAGTAATTTATGTCAGCCTGAGTGCCCCAAACTGTATTAGTGCACAGGAATCAGAACAAAAGCGTCTGTAAATGATACCCCAATATTCAGGACATTCAAATCTTCAGCTCATAGTGCTGATGCTTAACTCTCTTACCCATGAAAAACTGGCTATTAAAGGGGCCCAGCTTCTGCAGTTGAGTTGCTCTGTGACTTGTGCTATATTAACCTCGAGAGCTACATATCACAGAAATGTAGGGCTGGAAGGGACCTTGAGAGGTCATGTAGTCCAGCTCCCTATACTGAGGCAAGACCAAATAAACCAAGACCTACCCTGGCATGTTTGTCCAAGCTGTTCTTAACAATCTCCAACAATGAGGTGGATATGCACAACCTCCCTTGGAATCCTATTCCAGTGATTAACTACCCAAATAGTTAGAAATTTCCCCCAATATCTAACCTAAATCTGCTTGCAGATTAAGCCCATTACTTCTTGTCCTATCTTCAGTAGACATGGAGAACAATTGATCACAGTCCTCTAACAGCCTTAATGTATGTGAAGACTGTTATCAGATCTCCCTCTCAAGACTAAACATTCCCAAGGTTTTTTTTTAACCTTTCTTCATAGATTAGGTTTTTTAAACCTGTTTTCATTTTGATTGGTCTCCTCTGGACTGTCTCAAGTTTGTCCCCATCTTTCTTGAAGTGCGGCACTCAAAACCAGACACAATACTCCAACTGAGGCCTCACCAGAGAGGAGTGGACCAGGACAATTAACTCCCATGTCTTAGATCCAGGATTCCTGTTAATACATCCCAGGATTATATTAGCTTTTTTGCAGCTGCATAGCATTCTATGGTTATATTCAATTTGTGAGCTACTATAAGCCCCAGATCCTTTTCAGGAGTACTACCAGTTACCCAGTTATTCCCCCCACTATTCCCCATTTTGTAGATGTGCATTTGATTTCTTATTTCCTAAATCTAATACTCAGGTACCCACTATCTTCTAGGAGAATCAGAACTTCTCTCTGGCCCAACCAATATCTAAAGCTATACATGGTTCAAATACACCCAACAGTTTATTCTGAGGGCAGAGTATCATAGAATAATAGACTCATAGGATTAAAGGGCCTTTAAGAGGTCTTCCAGTTCACTGTCCTGCACTCCAGGCAGGACTAAGTAAATTGGAGATAGTCCATAGAATAGCAACAAAAATGACTAAAGGTCTAGAAAAAAATGACCTATGAGGGAAGATGGAAAAAAATTGGGTTCATTTAGTTCAGAGAAGAGAAAATTGAGGAGAGACATAACAGTTTTCAAGTACCTAAAAAGAGAAGGAAGAAAAGGAGGATAGGACAAGAGACAATGAGCTTTAAATCATCCTTGCTGCAATATGTTCCTTCCATTCATCTGTTAGCATCTGACAAAGTAGAATTTTCTCCCTCGAAAGCTCGTTTGATAAATGAATATGTTAGTCTTTAAAAGTGCCACTAGACTCTTTTTTTGTTTTGCTGAACTAGACTAACATGACTATCCCTCTGGAGCTTCTCATCCCTGACTGGTGTTTGTCTAACCAACTCTTAAAAATTTCCAAACATGGAGAATCCACAACCTCCCTAGGCAATTTATTTCAGTGCTTAACTAAACTGACAGTTAAGAAGTTTTTCTTAATATCCAACCTAAACTGCAGCAAGGATGGTTTAAGCTCATTGTCTCTTGTCCTATCCTCAGATGTTAAAGGGAACAATTTTTCTTTCTTCTCTTTTTAGGTACTTGAAAACTGTTATGTCTCCCCTTAGTTTTCTCTTCTCTGGACTAAATAAACCCAATTTTTGTCCATCTTCCCTCATAGGTCATGTTTTCTAGACTTTAGTCATTTTTGTTGCTCTTCTAAGGACTTTCTCCATTTTGTCCACATCTTTCATGAAATCTGGTGCCCAAAATTGGACACAAGACTCCAACTGAGGTCTAGTCAGAGTGGAGTAGAGAGGAAGAATTACTTCTTGTGTCTCGCTTATAACACCCCTGCTAATAGATCCCAGAATGATGTTTATTTTTTTGAAAACAGTGTTACACTGTTGACTCTTATTTAATTTGTAATCCACCATGACTTCCAGAACTACAAAAAGAGATCTCTTTTTAAAAGAGTCATTTCCCATTTTGTGTGTGTGCAACTAATTGTTCCTTCCTAAGTGGTGTACTTTGCATTTGTCCTTATTAAATTTCATCCTATTTACTTCTGATCATTTCTCCATTATGTCCAGATAACTCTGAATTTTAATCTTCCAATGCACTTGCAGCCCCTCCCAGCTTAGTATTATCTGCAAACATTATAAGTGTGGTCTTTGCCATTATCTATCCTAAAACACTGATGAAAATATTGAACACTTTCAGACCCATAACTGATCTGTGCAGGACTCCACCTGGTATGCCCTTCCAGTTTGACTATGAAACACTGATAACTACCTTCTGGGAATGGTTTTCCAAACAGTTATTCATCCATATCATAGTGGATCCATCTACATTACATTTCTCTAAATTGTTTATGAGATGCTTAGGTGAGACACTATCAAAAGCCTTTCCAAAGTTAGGATATACGACATCTACTGCTTCCTCCCCCATCTAAAAAGCTTGTTACTCTGTGAAAGAAAGCTATCAAGTTGGTTTTACATAGTTTGTTTTTAAAAAATCCATGCTGACTCTTACTTATCACCTTAGTATCTCCTAGGTGTTTTCAAATTGATTGCTTAATTATTAGCTCCATTATCTTTCTGGGTAGAAGGCATCATGTTGCCCTTGTCATCTATGGCCTTGTACACACGATCACTTTATCGCGCATTAACAATCATTACCACGCGATACCAACAACAGCATACACACGTGCAATAGGGCTGTTGTGCGTTAATCGCCTTGTTGTAGCGCAATACAAAAACCACCTCGATGAGGGTGGTAGCAGTTAACGCAGAACAGCTGTTGCGCCTTTCCACTCGTGTGTACGCTTACCGCGCAATGATTGGCCTCCGGAAGTGTCCCATCATTCCAAAGTCTTCCCCCCACCCACTCTGTGTCTGTGACGAAACAGTCCCCGCCCTGATCAGATTCCCGGGATTTTCGAATTTCTCATCTGTTTCACTTCCTGTTCTCTTCCTCATGGAGTGGAGTGCAGCTCCGATCATCAGTAGCAATGGCGGCCCATCGTGGAAGACGCGCACCCCTTTGGAGCACGGCAGAGGTGCTGGACCTGATCAGCACCTGGGGAGAGTCCGCTGTGCAGGCGCAGCTACGCAGCAGCAGGCAAAATTATGATACATTTGGCATATGATACATTACATATGATAATTTCTCGGGCCATGTCAGAGAGAGGTTATGATAGAGACACTGTGCAGTGCAGATCAAAGGTGAAGGAGCTAAGAATAACCTATCACCGAGCGAAGGAGGCAAACTGCCATTCTGGATCAGCGCCTGCTACATGCAGGTGCTATAAGGAGATAGATGCCATCCTCAGTGGGGACCCCACAACCACTGAAAAGAGTCCCGTGAACACATCGGCCCCCCGTCATCCATTGAATGCCAGACCCGAGCAGGATGAGGATGTGATCGATGAGGAGGAGGAGATGGAGGATGACCTGGAGGAAAGCGCAACAGCGTGTAGCCAGGAGCCCTTCTGCACCCCCGCTGAGACGTCCACCCAAGACAGGAATTGCAGCGTGTTCTCTGAGGCGGCAGAGGGGGGTTCTGGTAAGTTTCTCTTTCGTGCAGCTATGGCTCCTGCTAAAATATAATTGTCCGAGGCGGGGGTGCTTGCCGTCTCAGTCCCCGCTGTGCACGCTCTTTACTCTGCATTCATTAGAAGTGCATCAACACAAGCAGTGATTGTCAAAAAATCATCTGTATTTAGGTCAGTAAAGGTTTCCTCGATGTACCTCCAGAGCCTACTACTCAGGTTAGATGGGAGAGCGTTTGTGCCTACGCTCCCAAAGATGGATACTCTGCCTTGCCAGCTGCAAAGCACAGCCCTGGAACCATGGCAGCACACAGTGCAGCAGCATACGGTCCTGGCTTGCAACCGGTGGCATATAGGATATGTATTCTAGCTGGCAGGGGCACTCTGAGGAGAGAGATATAGGGTTCCATCTGTGTGCCCTGTGCAGAATGTTAGCCCCCAGTAAGCTTTCTATTAGGACATACCGTGTCCGCTTCAGCGAAGCATAGGATGTTGACTGCCCTGCACCTTCCAGTGGAATGTGCTACTGGAAGGTTACATTGGTTATCTAGGCTATGTGTTAACAACAGCTTTATTATTATTATTTTTTTTAGATTCGACCTTCACAAGGCCGGTGTCTACCCCAGCTGACCACATGAGAAACATTCGGCGGCGTGCTAGAAGAAACAGGGAGGATATGTTTCAGGACCTGCTGAAAACAGCACAGGAATCGAGCCTGGAGAGAGGAATCCCAACAGAGGAGGCAGAAACACAGGGACGAACTGATAAGCGTGATGAAGGAGCAAACAGAACTGCTCAAGAGCATGATTGCTTTGCAGACCCAGGCGATTAATGTACGGGCTCCACTCCATACAGTTCAGCCGTGTCTGCCTCCCACACCCCGTTGTCCTTCAAAGAATTTCTTTGAAGGCCACCCATCCCCCTGGTACACTGCAACATCCAGTCCCCCCCAGAGCTACTTTTTAGAGACCCGCAGCTACACCCACCTGTAACCCCCCCCTTTAGGTTTTAATAAAAACAGTGACAAATAGTTTGAAGAGTGGCTTTATTTGTACACATTGAAAATCTCATAAGGTGCACCTGATGCGTCCTGTAAGTTAACTAGGGGAGGGCATCATTGAAATGCTCCCTGAGTGCCTCCCTTATGCGAGCAGCTTCTCCTTGGGCCCCCCTAATACTCCTAGTGGCTGGCTGTTCGTATGCTTCCTCGAGGCGCTGTGCCTACATAGCCCACCCCGGGGAAAACTTTTCTCCCCTACTTTCACAAATGTTATGAAGGACACAGCACGCCGCAATCACAGCAGGGATGTTGTCCTTCGCCAAGTCCAGCCTCCCATACAAACATCGCCAGTGCCCTTTTAAATGGCCGAAGGCACACTCCACAGTCATTCTGCAGTGGCTTAATCTGTAATTGAACCGCTCCTTGCTGCGATCTAGGTTACCAGTGTATGGCTTCATGAGCCATGGCATCAGTGGGTATGCTGGGTCTCCGAGGATGACTATGGGCATCTCCACATCCCCCACTGTAATTTTTTGATCAGGGAAGAAGGTACCCCCTTGCAGCTTCCGGTACAGACCAGTGTTCCTGAAAATGCGGGCATCATGCACCTTTCCCGACCACCCAGCATTGATGTCCGTAAAACGCCCCTTGTGATCCACGAGTGCTTGCAGCACCATGGAGAAGTAGCCCTTCCTGTTTATGTACTCGGTCGCGAGATGGTCTGGAACCAAAATAGGGTTGTGTGTGCCGTCCATGGCTCCCCCTCAGTTAGGGAATCCCATGGCAGCAAAGCCGTCCACAATCTCACGAACATTGCCCAATGTCACCGTCCTCCGTAGCAGAACGCAATTGATGGCTTGGCAGACTTGTGAAAGGGCTAATCCGACAGCGGACCTCCTGACTTCAAACTGGTTTGCAACCGACCGGTAGCAGTCAGGAGTCGCCATCTTCCAGACAGCAATTGCAACACACTTCTCCACAGTTAGGGCTGACCTCATGTTGGTGTCTTTACGTCGCAGGGCAGGGGCCAACTCTGAACACAGTTCCAGAAAGGTTGCTTTCTGCATTCGAAAGTTCTGTACCCACTGCTTGTCATCCCACAGCTGCATAACAATGTGATCCCACCACTTGGTGCTTGTCTCTCGCGACCAGAAATGGCGTTGCACCTTGTGCAGATGATTGGTGAAGGAGCTGAGCAACGCGGTGCTGTTGCTCTGCATGGCATTGATCAGCCCCTGCTCCTCAGCGTCCTCGTCTGACTCAGAGCTCATTGCGTACTGAGCAACCAGCCGAGATGTATTTAGAATGCTGAAGGCGACAGTGGAGATCAGAGCAGGATCCATGCTGTCGCTGTTGTGATTGCTTGCAAGTGGTGCGGTGCATCACTGCACTGTTGAAAATAGGCGCCAGTTGCTATTGGCAATGAGGAAGATGCAAGGGGAACACAGTGCACCACGGGAAACTGAGAGTTTACCCATGGTGCTTTGCGTTCCTTTCCTTCATCCCATGATTCCAAGCGCCGATTGAGGGAAAATTGAACTGTGGGATAGGTGCCCAGAATTCATTGCGCTACACTGCAATATTGCAAAGAATTCTGTTGCGTTGCAAGGAGCGACGTGTGTACGCACTATCCCGCAATAAAGGTCATGTATTTTTTATAGCGCAATTGCCATGTTGCACTTTAATCTGATCGTGTGTACATAGCCTTACTTTCTAGATAAGCGATCTTCAACCTTTTTTGGATCAGCACCCAGTGTTTCAATATTTTCACATTTACAGTAAGTTTACCGCCCACCTACATAAATTACTTTGTATAAATTGCCACTGTTGTTAAATTAATTGTTACATTGTCATACTGTTAATCGTTAATTATAATTTTCAATTTATTTAAATTTTAAACTCAGATATTTTAAATAGGATATCAAACAAATTTCATTCAAACAAAATTTATTCATTATTCATACAATTTTTTTTTAATAAATTACAGCTGCATGAGCATGGCCTTTCTTTCTTTCTTTCTTTCTTTCTTTCTTTCTTTCTTTCTTTCTT